>CM037854.1:38802243-39045132 GCA_021234595.1 Delia radicum | reverse complement strand
AACCATATAGTAAATAGTTTTTAAAGTGAAAAATATAACAGCAATAACAATAACAACAACAGCAATAATAACTACAATAAGCAACACAAAATATAACAACAGCACTAACACATGTACAATATACACCAATCTATTAGCAACATTAAAAAAATAAAACAAAATAAAGTGATTTTATGCTTTCTAGACTGATCACTTTGGGACAAGATACATAATAATTTGAACAATATTTTCAGGATTCAATACAGAAAATAACAAACGCTTTAATCTACTTTTGTCTATGAGAGAATGTTAGCTAATGCGGGCAAGTTCGCTAAAGTGAGCCATTTGTTTTTATCTGATTTGTTGTATGGTACACTCATAATAATCTATAGGTAAAATAAACGAAAACCGTTGTTCATTTTACAAAGTTTTGGTTATTTGATATTACGACAAAAATTTGTAGAATATACAAATCACATTTGGGTAAAGTTTTGTAAAAACTTTTTTTTAAATAAAAATGTGGTGCATACCTTACGGGTTTTTATTTTAAAATAAAAAAAAAAATTTAATGTGCCACACCAGAATCGAACTCACGATTTCAGTGACGTTCTGCTGTGTTGAAGTAGACCTCTAGCATTTGCACCAAAGTAGCTGATGCAATATAACAAACTAAAAAGGAACTTAAGTCGAAAATTATGAAATTTTATGAAAACTAGAAAAATCTATGCTACAAATATTTAATAAAAAAGGTAAATGGCAATTAAATATTTTTATTATTTTATTGAACTAAATAAAATAATATAATTTTTTTTATAAATATATCAAATAATATATTAAAAAAACAAAATAAAAATAATTAAATATAATAATAAAAAACTTAAATAACAATTTCAAACTAATTGCATTTTATTATTAAATATTTTATCTTTTTAAATATTTGTTTTATTGAATTTCATACTAACCCGGTAAAAAAAGTGGAAGTAGTGTTTTCGGGTCCTCTTTAACTTGTTTTAGGATCCTCTTTATGAACAAAATACAAATATCCATTTATATCAAAACCAAAATAGTAATAATGAAATAAAAAAATAAAACATAGAAATTTAAAAAACATTAATAAAAAAAAAAAAAAAAAAAAAAATAAAATAGAAAAACTAAAAAAAAAAAAAAAAAAAAAAAAAAAAAAATTGTCCTGGCCAGGAGTTGAACTCGCAACCTTCTGATTGCAAATCCGACCTCAAACCACATCAACATCCATATGTAATATTTGTAACATTACAAATTTTTGTACAATGTACTAAAAAAATATTACGAAATCATGTTTGTGTTTTTTACGAAATTTGTAAATTTATATAATTGTTTTTATACAAAAGTTTTGTAATATAAACAAAATGTTTGTACATTCTACGAAAAAAAATTTACGAAAAATATATTTGTATTTTTAAGCATGGATTATTATGAGTGTAATTATCATCATGTTTAACATCCGCTATATGAACAACAAATTCCCAATCAGATTTTAGCAAATGGTTAGAGCCTTATGAGTAATTTTAATGAATAAAAAAAAAATTTATGAGATGTTGGTTAGTTCGGTTAAAGATCATGAATATTTTTTCTCTATATTAACAGAAAAATTATAATTTATTTGTGATAATTTACTTTAATTAACAGAAAAAAACACTTAGAAAAAAAAAGTTATTTGACACCTGCATGAATGGACTTACTTTCTAGCCCGCAACGTCTTCGTGCCTTAAATTGTTAAATTGTAAACATCATCTATTTAACTCAACTAGTTAAGTTAAAAACGTAACGTGACTTAGTTTGTTGAGTATGACGAAATTTACTGCGAACTTATTTTCCATAAATCTGTGTTTAGTTCTGTTAATATTACCACAGTGGCCAGTTCAACTAATTAAGTTGAAAATTTGACTGGCAGTTATTTTCAAATGTCATCATATTTTATCCTTTACATTTTAAGTGAAAGAATATCAAACATTGAAGATTCTTCGTTTTTCAACATATGTCGAGCATATATATTAAGCGAATTTTTGCACTGTACCTCGTGAGTGGTTAATAGTGAATTTTTATTGTTGATCTATAAATTGTGTGTGAGATGTTGGTTAGTTCGGTTTAAAATATATACACACATACTCTATATTTTTTGGTTAGGATATTGTCCTTACAAATAATCTATGGAGTTTTTGTTTTAAAATTTATGAATTGAAGTAACTAACATATTTTTATGTTTTTAAAATTAAACATTTTTAAATTATACAGGAGAACAATATGTTGCCTTTTAAAAATTAAAAAAAACTAACCCTCCATTGTATATATTTTGGAGATGCTTTTCTTTTAAATAACTTATACTTATTTATGTCAGTTGTTCATTCCAGGAAAAAATTACACATAGTAAAAAGATGGTGACGCCAACACTTGCTTATATATCTCATTGCCAAATTTAGTAACTGCAATACCAAACTCATTCCAACAATATATTCAAAAAAGCAAGTAGTATTGCAATCAATTCTTTAAATTTAACCCAGAAAGCATGAACTCAATAACAAAGTAATTATTTAGTTAAAAGAAAATAACAATGTTATTAACTTATATGTATAACTTTTTGCATTCAAGAAGTAGTCATATACTTTTTCTTAATAAAAGGATGTTATTGGAATTAGTTCCTAATTTTGAAAAAAGAAGTTATACAATTTAAAGAATTTATCTTATATATTTTTTCAAAGAAATTTTATTTGCAGGAAAATAATACTAAAAACAGAAATTGCATGTTGCCTAAATTGTGGTTAGGTATAAATTAGGGAGCCCACGTGAGCAGAAATTGTGAGTGGAAGTTGAAATTAATGACGTTATCGTGAGTGAGTGTAAAGAGGGTGATTGTGCGTGAGTCATATTTTTGTTTTTCAATTTTGAATTGTTCTTTTTTTTTGAAAATTTTATATTTTCGTGGTTTATAGCTCAAAAATTATGACAAACCCATGTTATCATAACAATTCGATGTTTCACTTTTTAGGATTTTATTTCCGTATGAGTTTTGATCGATATATTTGAGTGACCTAGGAGAATCACGTGTGAGTAAAAGTTGAATTTACTTATGGAACTACTTTTTTTTTTAAATGTAAGTACTTTTTATTTTTTCTAGGGAACTATTTATTTATTTATTTTGTGTAAGTACTTCGTAGTTTTACAATGGAACTATTTCTTTATTAAAAAATGTATGTAGTTCTTCAAAATATAAAGTAAATGGTTCTTCGGTGAAAAAAAATAATCAATTCTAAAGAATCAATTATTTTAGTCTTACGCCCTGTTAAAAAAATCGAGTAGGTAATCTAGTAACGAATGCGTTCTGCCCAAAATGCTTGATTACAAGCCCGCTTACCTTTTTGGAAATTTTTTGCTGGTTTAAGAGTTCATATTCGGTAAAACTGTAGAAAAAGGAAAAAACCTAAAAATTCATACCTCAAAATGGTAAACAAGGCTCCAATCATAAAAAACATTTAATGTTGTTTTAAATTAAAATTAAGCACTATTAATTTTATTAAAATTGCCATCAAAAATACCGTTTTTGTGATATTTTTTCTTTCCATATTTTGTTTATTCCTTACAGTTTCTGCACACTCACAGAACGAATCGGTTAGAACGAGATTTCACGAATTCTTTTGTTACAATTTAGTCTTCACAACGGAATTCTACCTTCGTAGCAGCCGAATTAAGTTCCAATTCGGTTGTGGTGACAAAAATCGTATATCAATCGAGTTTTTATGTCCAACCGTATTTTACGGTTGCAGCAACTGAATTTGCAATCAATTCGGCTGCAGCAACCGAATTTATCATAAATTTCACTGGAGCAACCGAATTTGTTTGCAATTCGTTTTTTGGCATCGATTTGTTAATATTTTATTATTTTATTGTGCTATACATATTTTGCTGTAAATGCATAGTTTAATGCATATTTGTCTTTTTTTTTGTTGTACATTTTATCTAAATGCATATTTTTTATTAAATTGCATATATTAATGAAATTTTCTTCTTTATATTTTAAATAAAATCTGCGGAAAAGGGCTCTTTGGCAAAAGTCACATAAAAACCCGAACGGTTTCGAATATCAGAAAAAACTTTGGCACGCCTTCGATTAAATTAAATAGGAATTCCTATGCATTATTTTAGCTTAATACAGGTAAAATTACTTAATTAAACGCCAGATTTAATGTTACTCAAAACTCATTGTCATTGAAAGTCTTTCGGCATAATTTGTACACCAATGAATGTGCTTTTAAAAAAACATTTAATTTGACATAAAATTAATCTATACTTTAGGTACTTTTAATGGAACCGAAAAAAACGTTAAAAGGGGTAATGTTTGACCTGACTTAGAAATGGCTGAGCATGAGATTGGGCTGCTAACAAACACGGGTCCCTTAAATTTTTTATTCTCTACAATATATCCGAAGTTCATTAAGATCTGCCGATACGGGTCGTGGATTACTTTCCTTGTTAAGAGTATTCCTTGCTCCGGTACAAAGTACAATTTTGAACGACTCATCTATGAGATCCCAGGGCTTAAAAAGTAATTGCTGGATTGATCGCTAAATGGACCTCTTGAAAATGGGGGTCAATGAGATTTAAAAGCACTTAACATTTTACTTTATTTTACGCGAACACTAAAAGATGCCTAAAGAATAAGCGAACTGTTTCTAAAACGTATAGAAGTAACCTTAAATTTTCAATTAACAGATTTGGTGAAGCTAGTCAAAACGCCATTATTTACAACATAGATGATTAGTCATCTTTTAATATTAGATGTCAATAAATTGCAGCGACAAGGACTTTTTCGAGGAAGATAATCTTTACTATTGACAAAATTAAAAATTTGTATCTAACGACATATTAAATATCCAAAATATAATCAACAATTTTGGAACGAAGCTCAGAAAAATTGCAACATCGTAACTTCCAATAGCCACCCAGCTAGAACTGTTCTGCCAAAGATGATTATAATCGAGCATTTTCATCACATGAATTTAACATTTTCTTGTCATAGGAAGGAATCATTCTTTTAATGCTGCAAAACAACTTCCAAGGATATAGAAGTTGTTTAGGCAGAAAAAATTCCAAACAATCATATTTGAAATGATCCCCTCCTATGACAATCCAATGTTAAATTCATCGATTGAAATTCCAAATTTTTTTATTTTTATTTTATTAATTAATAATCATATAATTACAAATTATATACTATTACCCCTAACCGAGCACTAGGCTACTATGGCCCTTCGGCGCGTTGTAGCGAAAAACAGACCAGTGCCTCTGGTGGGCATCGAACCCACGACCTCCGCACTTATAAGCCAGCACACTACCAACTAGCCTACCGGGGCGCACTGGAAATGCAAATTATAAAAAAGAAACATTTTTGGTGGGTAATTTACATAGACCTCCCAACTGCCCCCAAAATTGGATGCATTGGCATTTTTTTTTTTAATTTAAATTAATGTATTCATTGTTTTTTTAAAATGTAAATTCACTTTAAGTTTGTGTTAGAAAACTACAACGTTTTCCGATTTTGTTTGCAATTTCATTCGGCAAGCGTTATACAAAATACTTAATTAAATAAAAAAGTCAACACATACATTCAAAAATTTTTTTTTTGTGTTTGAAAAATAGTTTAAGGATATATTCATAAATATTTGAATGCTACGAAATTAGAAAAATCGACTTTTGTGATTAGAAATCAACTTTTGTTTTGTTTTTAATTTTATAAAACTAAAAATGGCAGAGTACAAGTGTACTTATACTATTTTTAATATGTTCAAATAAGTTTTAACACTATCGATGCCTTGTGCATTTAAATAAGTTTGGTTTGAAGCCTACGATAATTCGGAAGATGTAAAATTATAGTTTTATCACTCTGTCATTTTACAAAAGTTCGTTTTTTTCCAAGACTCAGTTTATTTAGAAAAGAACTTGATAGACTCTTTAGAAAACAGAGCTGATTAGTTTTTAACGCCAACTTTTAAATTATTAGTAATTTTTTTAAATTTGTACAGAAAATTTCAGAAATCGATTTAAAAAACCGGCTTTGAATTAAAAGTCCTCGTTTTAGTATTCGAAACCCGGGTTTTCAAATAGGTCACATATTGGTCAAATCTATTTACCACAGTCATTTTAATGTAGAAACCCAGACATTCTTGTATGAACCTTCCTTTACCGATATTGTATGTTTACTTTTTTTTTTATGGAAAAAAACATGGTATTCAATAACTACTGCTAAGTAATACACAGTAAACATATTCTGGCCCATAGTAAATTATCCATATATCTTATATTCATAGCAGTGAGTGTATGTGTTTTCATATATTTTTATTGGAGTGCATATAATTGCAGTACAGTATTTTAATGTTGTATTTTCCTTCGTTTTTTTTTTTTTTTTAAGAACCAAATACAAAATCACCAACCAAACCCAAGAAGTAAATATAATGATTGCTCATTTTCTGTTTGTATTCCTTCTACTTTCAATTAGGGCTGCCGAACGGGATAGAAAATTTTTAAATCCCGGGATTCTAGATTTGAATTCTGAAAAACTCGGATTTTTTTTTTTTTTTTGATTTCGTGATTTTCGGGAGTTTTTGGGACTTCCTGACTAATTAGGAAATATGAAACACACACAAAACCCTTTAAACTCATTGTTGACCAAATCTTCAGTTTTCTATTCAACATCTCACTACAAGCGTTAATGAAAAACTTGTGGATAATTGTTGTTAAGAGTTGTCAAATAATTAAATGAAAAAATAATTTTTTTACATTTTTTTGAATGGGACGTTTTTTTCAAAACGTTTTTACAAATATAAAAAGCCTATCTCTTATATTTTTGATTGTTATATTGATGAGACAATATGAAAAGGTTGTTTATCTGCAAAAATTAGTTTACCGATTGTGTATAATTTTTGAAAATCTGACCGCTCAGACAATGATTTTTTTAAAGTCTAAATATTCCGAAATATATTACGTTTTCACTCAAAATATTAATAATGGCTTGTTTTTTATTAAAATAATTATAAAATTTCAAATGTCAATTGACAATTTTAAAATATGGTCAAAATATGCGATATTTTTTAAAAAAAAGACTTAAAGCTTTAAATTGAAAAAAACTTGTAATTTCATATATATTTGAATAAAGATTTTTTTACAAAATTTAGGATTTATATTTAGTCAAAGTTTGCAGATATATCCAATAAATTTCCCTTTAAGGGAAACTAACTTTAAAAATTTCTTAATACTGCATTTTTCTATATATTTACAAAGAGTCTAAAGGATCTATGATATGCCTTAAATGAGTAAACGATATAAAAATTAAATTTAGTAATAACCTTGGTAGAAATTGCCAACCGTACCAAAAAATAGTACTGTCAAACAACTGATATTTTTGTAAAACCCAAAAAATTACCAAAGTTACAACTAATATTGTACTAGGAAAACACTATTTTGTTTGGAAAGCAAGTGTTTTACTAGCAAAATTCTATGCCAATATTGTTTTTACCAACATTACAACCAATTAAAAGTCTTTTCTATATGTTATTATATTTCAAGCATTTAAATATGATGTACTCTAAAGCACCGATTTGCGTCGTTAATAGGGACCGGGGAAATGCGACATAAACCGAAACGACGCAAATCGAATTACTTTTCTATATACGCTTAGAATAACTTACCTAACAGAATAAAATGGGAACCTTTTTTCACGCAAATTGAAAAATTTACTTATGACTTCAGTGAAAAATACAATCGTATGTAGCGACCCAAATCGGAATCAAAACGACGCAAATCGAAACGAACCAAATTTCAAAAACGCAAATCGAGGCTTCAGTATATAATATTAAGACCGAACTATATTGCTGCTTTTTTAAATGTGTTTTATTATAAACGTTTCTCAAAATTTAATTAATTTAATTTACGCTATTTTAAAAGCACTATTTTTTTTCATTACCAACGTTATGCCAGCGGTTGGCAAGTTTTCTTAAACCAAAGATTGACCACTGTTTTCAATCGGGTAACAGGACAATGCTGTCGTCCTACCAACACTGACCGTAGCCGGATCTTTTGCCAACACTGTCCCGATTGCATTTTTTTCTGCCGTGAAATTTTAAACAAATAAATAATAATTCTAAGAACTTATCAGTTTATTAGTTCAAAAGTATTTTAATAAACTCATTTGGGAATTCGTTGCATGGTTCCGGTACCGTAATTGTTATTCACTTTATAATAAGAGTCAAATGTAAAATGTTATTTTTTATTTTTATTTTTTTAAGCAAATATAAAAGCTAATTTTGATTATTTTTTTTTGTCGGGCAAGATGTTATTTCTTGATTTTGATTCTTTTACGGAATTGTTTTTCTTCTTTTGAAATTAATGGAAATTAAAATTTCAGGAAGGTAATTTTGATCGGTATGACTTTAATCGGTATGCGTTTAATATGAGCCTACCAAAATTTAAAAAAAAATGTATTTTAAAGTATTTTTGTAAAAAAAAATACTTTTATTTTTGCTCAAAAAAAAAAAATCAAAAACAAACTTTTATTTTTCCCCAAAAGAATAAAAGCCAAAAAAATAACTTTTTAATGCTCGAAAAAATAAAAGTGAAAAAAATCTTTTATTTCTTCTCAAAAACATAATAATCCAACCTTTAAAAATATATAAATTTTTAAAGATTTTTCCACAAGAATCAATAAAAAGTGGCCCATGGCCGCTGTGTATTTTTAATCGTATTTTTTTGGATAATAAAAAAGTTGGAAATTTAAATTTGTCTTTTTATTAATTCTTTTAAAAATCAATTCATTTATGAGCAAAAAAAAAATATAAAAATATATATGTATGTATGTAAATTCAAATGGAGATCAGTAGAAAAACAATAAACTTTAAATTAAAAATTTAATTTTTTAATGGAGATCAGTGCAAAAATAATGCAATTAAAATGTAAATTTATCAAAATTAATTCTTCTAGTGGAAATATTTAGGAAAACATTTTACACATAGTTGCGGTTTATTAGGGCATATAGGGCAGTAGGTGGTGGTCCTTTTTAAGCTCTTTCTGGCTGTTACCCTATCAGTAGATTTTTTGACATGGCATAACACAATACGCAAGCACGCCTTATTGTTTTTCCGTTATCGTCCTTTCATTTTTCTATAAAATGTTTTCCTTTTGTTATAGGTTCTGGAGACATGAAGTCCAACAAAGCATTTGAAATCTCCTGCCGAAACTTGGTTATTGAAATTTGTTTGTTTTTAGCCTTTTATATATTATAAAGGCATTTACGACAGACATTTCAAGTATCAGTTCAAAAGACACTTTGCGGTACCACTTAACACCTCTTCTGAGAGTGGTGGCGTAGGAGGTCATTTGATCGGATATATCAACACCTAATTTGGCTTTATGGTAATCAATAACAGCAAGAGGTTTTTCAATAGCTCGTTGCCTTCGCTGCCAGGCCATGTCGCACGAAAATGTGCGACACAAAAAAACCGTTTATAACTGCAAAATTAGGGACCAAATAAAGTCGCGAGTAGTCAAAACGTATTTTTAGGCACTAAGAAACAAAAAAGAACAAAAATAAGTTGTTGGCCTCAGGTGACCAAAATTGTTAAATGACATTGCTACTGAACGATCAAAATTCTAAAAGGCTTTGGCAGCCAACGCGTTAAAAAGATGTGTCGTATACACAAAAAGAAATAAAATAAGTAAACTAAAAATTTAAATTCTCGAGAATTTTCTGGGAAAAAATTTCGGAATTTCGGGATTTATAAATTCCGAAATTCCTGGGGTTTTCGAAATCGGGATTTACAAATCCCGGAAATACCAATATTTTCTGGATCGGGATTTCGGGATCGGCACCCCTGCATCCCAATGCTCTTTTTCATAGTGTTTGTTACATACATACTATTTCTACTATTGCAGCTTCTTCAGCTATTCATGATGGTGATTTCTTTTCCATTTCATTCTTACAAACCATTGGCAAAATTGCTATAGTACATTTTTTGTTGCTGTTTGTTAAATTATGGTACTTTCAAATGGATAGATGTTAGGAACGTGTTAAGAATTTTAATTAAATACAATGCACTTGTGAAGGAACTCATCAGGGAGGGATTGAAAAAAATATGTAATTGAAATTGGTTAAAGAAAACAATTGAAGGTTTTAAAATTCAAAATTTGTTTCATTTGAGGTACACAGAGAGAACTTCTTGCACGAGTTTTAATGAAAATTGTTCATTAAATTAATGAAGTTTTCTTTACAGTTATATTAGTTTTTGGTGTTTATATACATCGAGATTATTTGTATGTTATTTTCAATTTATAACGAGCTTTCAACCTCTGTATATTTACAAAAATAAAGCAAATCAAACATATTAGCTAGGTTGATACTAGTATTTCGATCTGGCTAAAGATCTCTTTACAATATAAATAAACAAATTCTTCAACTTTATGAAAGTTTGGACCAGTTTCAATTAAAATTTTTCACTAAATTAATAAAGTTTCCTTACAATATAAATAAAAAATTTCCTGAACTTTATGAAAAAATTTCACCGTTTTTATGAAACTTTTTCATTAGTCGTATAAAACTTTTAATAAAAAATATGAAAATTTGTATCAATATTTATGAAAAACTGTATTCATTTAATAAAAAGTTTCAATAGCCAATTCAAGTAACAATTCATAGACCCAATGCAAATATTCATTAATATCATGCAGATAATTCTCTCAGTGTAAATAAAAACACGCAGTAATTTGTGCAAAGTCCAAAAGAAATATTATTGATTGCAAATAATAATTATAAGCTGAAATTAACTAATTTTTGAAATTTTTTAGAAATGTTTTCATTTTCTGTAAACTACTAAAATTTTCTTCATAAAGTGAATGAAAAATTTCTTAAACTGAATTAAAAAGCTTCATAATTTTATGAAACTAGTTTTTAATGAGATTTTTTTATTAAGTACATGAATGCTTTAATAAATAAGACTTACAATTTTATGAAAACTTGCTTAAGTTTAATGAAAAGTTTCAATGGACGAGATCCAGTGCAACTTAATTTCTTTTATGAAAAAGTTCATTAATAACATGCAGAGAATTCTTTTAGTGTATAGACCTCAATTACTAGCATTTTTTATTTAACCATCAAGAAACAATGTGAGTGTCGATATATTGGCACCGCAGCCTTTTATATGGTACTAATAATATGCTTTTAAATTTCCATTTCAAGGCCCTTTTCAGCTAATGAACCTCTCATTTCCTTTTACTATTCATTTGTATCCATTAAAATAGCAAGATGCAACATATACAATGCTTGGAGTTGTACACTTCAAGAAATAAATATAAAACAAAAGGAAATAAATGGCCAGTAGATAAAAATTACATATATATAAAGTACATATTCAGTTTCAATCTCCTAAAATAGAAATTAAACATTTCAATTTAACCATATAGAATAGACAGAAAGGTCAAACAATAAATTTAATTCAATTGCTTAGAAATGGAAAGCATAAATTCTTGAGTATTTACTTAATATCGTTTTACAAAAGAATAAAAATAGGAAAGCATTAAATAAAAATGTTAGTATTATAATTATAATTATAATTATAAAAAAAATATAAATTAATTTTAAAATTTTACATTTTAATCAATATGTACTTGTTTTAAACTGTTAGTAAAAACTTACCAAACTTCGACTACATCTACTACAAAGTTACTAATGGCATTTAGAATAAAAAACACACTTGTATCTTATTGAGAAATTCGTGTTAGTTTACTTATCCAAGTGTGTGTACGTAGCATATATATGTAAGTTTCATACTCTTTATGTATTTAAAATATATATGTATTTACATAACTTTCGTCCCTTCTTCAGGCGCGTTTTGTTTTTGTTTTTTCGATTGCATACTGTAACAACGTGTTTAACTATATCGACTCACAAAAATATTGCTTTCAGTTATTTAATGAATTGAATCAGGGTTTGTTTTGCAAGCATATGTGCGCAGTTCTTTTTGCACTTCGCGCACCAAATTGTTCATGACCGAATGTATATATTGTCACCTAAAGTGCAAAATTATGATTCATTTGACTAAACTGATCTACCCTTGCCTGTACAGTGAGACTTTTGTGTCAAACAAATTTTGTATACCAAAAATTCAAGTTTCAGTACAAACAGTGCTATATTTTTGTTTTGTTGAATAGTCTTAATATTTAGTTGTATTTGAGCTTAGTTTTAGTTAATTAAAAGTATCAAAATAATCTGCTAAAATCAGCACCAACATTTATTTACTCAATATTACGAGTTCGGATCAATAAGTCCGTGAATTTTCGAACTTCCCTCGTAGTTATATGAAATGTAGCACTGTCCCCATCAAGTCCCACCTGTTAATAGACTACTTTCAAATTTTAAGCAAGTTCCGTCATTTACTTTGCGTTTAACAGCTGTTCAAAATATACAACTTCGTGGATTTTTTTAAAAGTGGAAAAAAGTGAATTTTGAGTGCTCACTAAACACTATTTTTCGCGAAAAAAAAAACCAGTCAAGCAAACCAAGAAAAAGCTTGATAAATACTATGGGGACTCTTCAGCATCGATTTCAATTGTAAAAAAAGTGGTTTACTGACTTTCGTTGTGGTCGCACAAGTACAAATGACGCTGAACGTTCTGGACGGCCAATTGAAGTCAATACACCAGAAAATGTTGAAAAAATCCACGATATGGTGTTGGCCGATCGAAGAATAAAAGTGCGTGAGATTGTTGATGCCATAGGCATTTCATATGACAGTGTGGTTTCGATTTTAAATGATCAGTTGGGTTTAAGAAAGCTGTCTGTAAGATGGGTGCCGCGTTTGCTCTCAATTGTCCATAAACGTAATCGAGTAACAACTTCAAAGGATTGTTTGGATGTTTGGAGTTGTTTAACCGCAATTCGAGTGAGTTTTTTGCGGCGTTTTGTGACTGTGTTCCATGGATGAAACATGGATCCACTACAACACTCCGGAAACCAAGCAGCAGTCTAAAAATGAAGAAGGCCAAGGTAAGTTTGTCGGCCAATATGGTGATGGCAACAGTTGTATGGCATGCACGCGGGATAGTCCACATTGATTACCTTCAAAAGGGAAAACCAATAAACCGAAAATATTATGCCAACTTATTTTAGCTCCAAAGATGAAATTATTGATCAAACAAATGCCTATTTTATGGACCTCTAAAATGCTTTTATTTGGAAGGGATACAAAAAGTGGAGAAACGTTGGACTATTGAGCTAAAGGAGATTATGTTGAAAAATAATTTTGTTTTTTCTTTTCAAAAAAAACTGTGTTTCATTCAAAAAGTCACGGACTTATTGATCCGCCCCTCGTAGTAGAAAACAAATCGCTAAAACATGTGATTTTTTTTTTTTAATGCGAATAAAAGACTGTCCTTATTAAATCACTAAAAATTTAGTATTGAAGTTAGTATTACAGTTTTTTGTTTGCTACAAATATTTAGTGAAAGTTTTTGCTAATTTTACAGAGTAAATTTTAAATTAACCAAAATTTAAATTCTCATAAATATTTTAAATTAATTAAAATTTATTTTTCCTGCTTTATTTTATTAATATTTTACAAAAAAAAATAATCGACACCAAAAAATAAAAAGTTTTTCATATAGAGCAAAATTAACAATATAAAATACTTTGTTCAATTGTATTTTATATTATAAATTAACCACTGACGAGTCCCAGGAGGGGGACGAAACTGCGGCAGTCTGGTGTATCCCTTGTGTCCGTAAAATTTTTCAATAAAAATGTTTTCTCTTCTTCTTCCTGTAAAGAGACTAACTAAAGAAATATTCTACAGTAATTAATATAAAAAAAAATTAATTACGATTGTCATTATCTGACGGTTGCAAAACACTTTCTAACAAAAAAATAATCTAAATTTAGCAGTTTTTTCTACATTACCATTTAATGATAGTTACATTACCATTTAATGATAGTTACAGCAATTTTGTGAACTAGAAACATTATTATTAATGATATTGAAATGACGCTAATGCATAAAAGACTAATTACAATTGATAAAAAAGCATCTTGATAAATGAAAGCAAACAACACTACGCGGCGCGCCGGGATGTGTTATTATAAATACAACATTAAAAATTAACCCAATTTGTGAAGAATGGATGAAGTTGTTCCATTTGGTATATATCTTAGGAGAATTAAGACTGCTGAAAGTTTGACATTGATACGACATAACTTTTCTTTTAGCTGTACAGTTGCATTTGAATGCCTCATATGAATGCGTGTCAAGTTTACAAGAATTTTCTAACTGTTTACACATTTATGAATATATGTGTCTCTGCGTATGGATGATGAACTTAATAATTTTCTCCATATTATTTTTGTTGTATATACTATATATATATACAGTTCTGTTTATGCATAAATATGTGTGTCATACTATGAACTATAAGTTAACATGCACTCGTATTTAAGTTTGTATGTGTAGTATGTACGTATCTATGCAAACAATACCACAACTATTTTCACAAGTTATTTATGTATCGCGAACGGAAAGGTATACAGACATGAAAATAAATATATGGTACAAGTATTTATTTCGAATATTTTTTATTCAATTAAAGGGACTAGAAACTAAATTATTTTGATGAATTATTCTTAATATTATATATATTATGTCCTGTGGTTCCTATTGCGAACAAAGGACCACAAATAATAATAGATATTAATATTCTATAGTTTTTTGTACTCAATAGAGGAAAATAAAAAATACGCTATTTGAAATAAGTATATGATACAGAATGGCATAAAGTTAAAACTAACTGTACATTATAGAAAAATTACTATTTTTAGTATCTACACAAAAAAATAAAAACTCATTTCAAACACGAAAACAGCCGATTCAAATATTATTATTGCCGGAATTCTGCCAATGACGAAAAGTACTCATTCAATTAAAAATCGATGGAACTTATATTGAATAATTTTTAAAAAAATTTATGGCGTTTTCTTTTCTGGCAAAAATTTCACATTTTTTTGCACTTTGCCCTCAAATTACCTTTTTGTGTTTTTTTCTAAAATAAGGTAAACACTCTGAGAGGGTGCCGTGTTCCTTTCTGAAAATGTTGCCTTATAAAAGGCAAAAAATTTGCCCTGTTTTTTTGGTTTATCAATCTCATGTGCATATATTGCAAAGTTTTTGGCGAGAAAACTCTCACCTTGGTAGCAGAGTGGTAGTGTGCTGGCTTCTGAAACAGAAGATCCCGAGTTCGAAGCCATATTTGTATCACATTTATTAATATTTTTTTTTTTTTTGTTAAATTTAATTTACGATTTTTTTAATTTTTAATTTTTAATTTGTTCTTTTTGTAAATATTTAATAATTTTTTTAATCTGAAATTCGCTTACAAACAAAATTATAAAAAAAAATTTAATTGAAAAAAATGTATGGAGCTAAATCCAAGTTTTTTAAATAATTAAAAAAACAAAAATTTATTATTAAAAAAAACATTAAATTTTTTTTAAAGTTTGCTGGGATTCGAACCGGAACCTTAACAACACTAAAAAACAGATTTGTTTAAATAAATGTAATATGTGATGAAATTGTGTTCTACTAAGATTGTAAAAATGCATCATTTTAATGGGGCGAGGGCAAAATTTGAAAAATGTTGCACATTAAGAAGGCAACACTTTTTTCCAGAAAAGAACACACACCATTAGACACACATTTGATTATGATTTTTATTATATTTGTATAAATATTTGATTAAAAATCAATTGATTGGCTTAAAAATTGCTACATATTGTATTGTATATTTGATTAAAAATCTATTGATTGGATTATAAAGTGATCAATATCGTATACTTTATCAAAGACCTTAAAACGGTGTTGTTGTCATATCAAATGTTTTTCTTATAGCTTGAATCTTATAAAATTGATTTTAATGCATATATAGTTTTTATTTGGTTACTAAATTTATTTCGTTTTATGTGAACAATTGCTCACTTTTTCTTTCCGTTGAACTTTAGGGACTTGTTTTTTTATTAATTTAAAATTTTGTTTTGTACAATTTAACAAAATTTAAAATCAGAGCTGTTTATAAATAATTTTTAATTAATTTTATGCATTTTTCTGTTTAAAGAAATGACTATATTTATTTATCAAAATCAAACTTAAAAATTACGTTATCAATTTAATGATACTGTTCCAGAATAACTAAATATTCAGATTTAACCTATTGAAATTCAATTAGTTAACTTAATTAACTAATAAAGCAAATGATATTTTGTAAAAATATTTTTAAAATTAATTCAAAATATGTTTTTATAACTAATACATAAACATTTATAAAAAAAAACTTCACAACAATATTATATACAGAAAAATAAAAACCCATTTCAATCACGAAAACCACCGATTCAATTACTTTAATTGCTGAAATTTCACGAACAACGAAAATTGCTAATTTAATTAGCAATTGATAGCTCATTAATTGAATTATTTTCCAATTAGATAATATCTAATGTGAATAAAAAGTGATCAATATTGTATCATATACAATGTATACCTTTTCAAAAAGCAAAAAACGATTGGATAAAGTGTTGTTGAGATACCAAATGTTTTTTATACATTGATTTTCTTAACATTGAATTTAAATTGGTATGTAATTCTCATTAAGTTGACGTATTTATTTACACTTATGTGAACATATTAACACAGTAATTATTTTTTTTTTCTTTCTATTGAAATGTAGGGAGTATGACAAAAGAAAGTTTTAAATAAAAATAAAAATAAAAGCACTTTTTTAAACCAGAAGATTACTTTTTTTATAAAATTTTTAATTTATTTTAGAATTTTTTGTTAAAAAAATGGTTACATTTTTATTAAACAAAATATAACAACAAAAATTACATTATCTATTATATGATAATGTTTAAGAATGAATTAATATTCATATTTAAACCTCTGAAATTAAATTATTAAACTTAATAAAGTAATAAACCTAATGAGGATTAATAAAATCTAAATAAAATGAATTAAAAATATTTATTACTAATGCATAAACATTTATAAAACCCAATTACATACATAAACATTACAAAAAACAACAACAATATGTTTTAGGGCGATAGAATAAAAAAATTTTAAGGAAGTTGCGAATTTGAGCAAATATTTAATAGATTCAATTAATTTTTAATTGATAGCTTTTAAAATTTTCAACAAATCGATTTAATTGATAAAATTAGGGAAATATTTTTGTCTGTGTTAAAACAAAAAAACAAAATATGTTGGTGTTGTCTTGCTTTTTTATTAAGCGATCAATCAAAAAATTTCAAGCAAATTTCGAATTTGAGCAATTATTCAATTGATTCAATTAATTGACAGCTTTTAAGGTTATTAATTGACAGCTTTTAAGATTTTAACAAATCAATTTAATGGAAAAAACTTGAGAAATATTTCTTTCTGTATGGGGCTAAATGCAACTTAATTTAAGGCCGTAAATACTAATCAGTCAGATTTATAAAAACCAAAATTAAATTTTTGGTCATTTACTATTTTCAGCAGAAATTATAAAAAAGATCTTTTCCAAAGGTCAGTAGCCCAGTGAAAGTTTTATGAACTGGAGGGACATTTAGATAAAATCTAAAATTGTACCCAAACATTTTTAGTCCAAAATAATTTAAAACTTTAAATGCAAACAAAAAAGTGTTAAATAAAATATTGACATAAAATACATATTTAACTTGGCAAATTCGGTACTAAATATAAAAATCTTAAAATATGCAAGTTCAATTCCTTATGCAGGCAAAAAAACACAAATTTGGCGAACAGTATTGATTGCTTAGTAGTAGAATATGTATTTTATTTCTTTTTTGCCACAGAATTTAAACACAGAGAAATAAAGTGCCAACCGAATTCAAATGTGTATATTAATGGTAACAACTTATAAATTCAATTAGTACTACGATATTTAATTCAGATTTCTGAACACTTTGGGTATTTGAACTAAAATTTAGTTGAATTAACCGAAATTTGTTGTGAAAACTAATGTTCAGTTGTACCAAACGAATGAAATTCGCAATAACCGGATTTGAGTCCAAGTTACCAAATTTCAGCAAATAGCTAAATTTTTCTCAGTGTGTATGTATTGTTTACTGCCTGCTGTTCAAGTTCTCATTTGTAATGGCGGGATGTCCCTGTGCTGATGTTTAATGGAGTAAAAAACCTAAAGAACTTTTATTTGCAATATTTAAAATACTTCAATTTGAAGCATTTTTACTAATTTTCACACAGATATATTTGTGTCTCAACCAAAATTTTTTTTTTTTATCCCTCAGCAGAAATCTATCTTCCAAATAAAATTTTGTAGAAAATGTTAAAAGGAAGTTACTAAGGTATTATATTGTAAAAACATTTAGTTCTGTGTTAAAAATTTGCCTTAAAAATAACATATTTAAAGTTTTTAAGCAATTTGTAGGTTTGTACCGTAGTTACTGGTTCATATGAAGAAATATGAACTTCACACATATTTTTCTATATCTTTTAAGAGGATAGCCAAGAAAATAGTGTGCGTTAATTGAGAGCTTTTCCTCAATTATTAAAACACAAATATTTTTTACGAAAGGGTGTTACCTAAAAAATTACATCATGTTTTTACTTTGTGCCATATACTTTCTTCCTTACCTGTATCTGTGTATACTGGCGTGAAAGTGTCTAAATGTTGTAGTCTTCTTAACCACATCTCTCAACGGTAACAATAACGACAACAACTACAAGAACACACAGCAAATAATAAACAAAAGTAACTATTTTATCTTGAAAGTGTTATTTGTTTTCGCACTAAAAACTAACAAAGCAAATACAAAAATAACAAAAAAAAAAATGCTTCAGAACAAAAACCTTGTGCAACTTAAAAATTTGTTTTGTTTCTATAAAAAAATAGAAATATTTAAAATATTTTGTTTCACACACAGATGTATGCATAGTTTTAAAAAAAACACGCATTGTTTTCTGTATGCGCTACAACCACAAAGATATTTTTATGGGCAAGTCACATTTTCAAGTGTAAACACTTCAGCGGTTTTAAAACTTGTGAGATATCTGTAATTATTTAAAAAAACTGCATTTATATCATATTTGAATCTCAATAACAATTAAGAATTTATAAATTAATTCTTAAACCTATGTGGTCTTATAGATTGCAACTTTGGGGTACTGCCAGTAATTCTAATATTGAAATTCTCGAAAGATATCAGTCCAAAACTCTTGGAATGATAACAAATGCACCGTGGTTTAAAACAAACAAAGCCATCAGAAACGATCCTTCCATGACAACAGTTAAAAAGGAATTAAATCGATTAGCGAAAAATATCTTCAAAGATTAAGTAATCATGTCAATCCTGCCGCCATATCATTACTAGATTCTACTGAGTAAATCAGACAACTTAAACGATTCCACGTTTTAGACCTTCCATTCAGAAGTTTAATCTAAATTAAACTAAATTCAATATTTTGCACTATAAAAATTTTATATTAATTTTATGCTTAATATGTTATTGGATTCATTAAGTCCTGTGATGTAAATAAAATTGAACAGATTTCTTATTGTCCTTGTACAGATGGTAAATAAAGAATTAATTTAAAAAAATATCATATTTTATTTTGTTTTTTTGATTTGATTTGATAAAAAGAGAATTTAGATAAAGTCAAATTCAAAGTTTTAAAAATATTTTAAACTATTTAAAACATCAATTCTATTTGAAAAAGCCTATAGCGAATCGCTGCACAGTGGGTTCGATGGTACCCAAAGTGGCGATTAATTCATAGAAGCAGTAGTTTTAAAATATTATATATTTTTATTGATGAGTTATTATAAGCACATAAAAACACATCATTTGAGAAAAAAAATGTTTTAAACCCGTTAAGCGCATTATTGTTTTTTGGAAAAAAAGACCTTAGTTTACATTTTATGCTGTAAGTTTGGAAATAAAAGCGATAAATTAATGAATGAAATTGGAAATTAAAGCATACTTAATGTGCTATTAAAAAATTCAAAGAGTAAGTTATTATTATGCATTTATATTAGCATAAATTTAATTTAAAATTCAAATTTTGTTTTTCACAAAATCTCATAAATGTACAAATTTATTTCAAAAAAGTCACAAAAGAGTATATTATAACTTTATAGTAAGGAATAGTCATAAATACATAACAAAACAGGTTTAAAAAAAAATGGAAGAAAAAATTTGCTTAACCTGTTAGGCGTTTTTTGTTTTTCGGAAAAAACATGATCCACAATTTTTGCTGCAATTTTGAAATCAAAATAAATTTAAAGAATAAGTTAATAATATGTATTCCTATTAGTAAAAATTTTTATCCAGTTTTTGCTTTCACTAAATTCAGTAAATGTAAAAATTAATCTGAAAACATAAAAAATTTAAAACTTTTTGGGGAATCTTTGCTTTTGTTTTACATTTTTTATAAAAAATATATTAACATATTTGTATTATTTTGCATTTTCAAATACATCACAAACATCCCAATTATCATACTTAGCAGAAACCTTTGAAAATGTCTTTTCCCGGCTGCATTTGCGAGCAAAGTGCTCTCTATAATTTTTAAAATCGTGACTAAATTAAAATTTAATCACATGCATTTAGCTAAAAATATTAAAAATATGTTTACTTCCTGTAAATTGTGCGTGATACAATTTTTTGTACGTGAGCTTAAGTGACCGAAATCACACACGAACTCATCTCTAAAAAAAACAAAATGCATCAACAAAAACAATACCAAAAAAAAAAGAGAGAATGACAATATTAAAACACATTTACTGGTCCTGTTCTATAAATGACAACCAGAGTTTTTACACAAAAATGAAAATAAAAAAAGGGCCGCGCATTGTCTGGACTATTTTTGTTTTTTTCAAATATAATCTGATATCCAATACTTTTCTAAAATCCATTAAACTAATTCCAACTCTTACTAACTTAATACTTGTGAGTACGACAATAGTAACAACAAAAACACTGTGGGTATGGTAAATAAAAGAATTTTGAAAACAAGGCTTTTTACATGAAATTATTAATATCTTAAAACGGGGCAACAAAAAGGCAAACTTTTTTGTTTGTAATATCAAGTTGAAATCCCATGCAGAAATCCCAAAAAACACAACTTCAAAGCCGGCACTTTACTACTTTTTTACTTCTGGTCCATCATGTATGGAAAAGACCCCGATTTTAGAGCTTTTTTTAAAAAAATATTACAAATATTTCCACACATATTTTTGTAACCCCAAATTAATTTTTTGTGCACTTAAATACCTGAAGTTAAAGGTTCCATCAAAAAAGTTTAACTTTATTAATTTTAAATTTAAAAAACTGCTTTTTATCAAAGTTCAATTTTTTCACTTTTTAAGAAAACAGTAATAATTAGCTAACTTTGACAGCTCACTACGGATGAAGTAAACAACTTATTAGATGGTTCAAATTGTAAATGGTGATGTAGAATTTTATCTAGTTTTATTCGATACCAATCATTATGGCAAAAACTTAATTCTAAAATTTCAATTAAGCGCCACTTTGGACCAATTTCAACCCAAAGTGCGCTGTAACGATTAAGTGATTTTTCCGCATATCTTGCGGAATATAGTGAAAAGTGTGTGTCAGCGAGTGTCAACTCAATCAGTATCCATTTCCTATTTCAAAAAAAAATTACCTTATTATATAATTCTAAAAAAATATATACTTCACATTTGTGGATAATTTCAGGTTAATATCTCGAATGATTTCTGATTTAAAGCAAAATCAGTGATAAAAGAGTGAGAATCAACATAGTTTGTATTAGTTGTATTAATGACATTGTATGCATCTTACTTAGCACTAGCTAATTGAATGGATCAATTAATTGACGATTTATTTTTAATTGATTAATTGACGATTTCAAATTGAATTTTTTGGCATTACATTTGCTTAAAACAATGACTATGAAATATTGTATTAATTAGTATAGATCAATAATTGATTTTTATAATTGCTTGTTACAATTGTTCAAAAAGAAAAATCTTTCTAAGTTTAGAAAAAATTCTTTATTTGCTTACAAATTTTGTAAATATTCGGTATTGTAACAATTATATATTACCAAAAGATGATTCATCATGACTAATTCGTTACCAAACAAGAATAAATAGTGTATACGGGATTAAACTTGCATAAAATAGCGAATACTTTTAAAGTTAGGACTTAAATTTAAAATTTTAAACAAAACACTTTTTTATAAACAATTATTTTTTCATAAATTACAATTGGTTGTTTTATGCATTGTTCCATTTCATTGCCATTGCTCTAATCAATGCCAATTAAATAAACTTTTATTTATATTCGAATGGTAATGGAATGGAAGTTTTTGACATGGACCACCAATAATGCCAATTACAATTCAATGCCAATGTAAAACTCCCAAGTATGGTATGCACTTGGTACACATGCATAGTTATATTAAATATGTTAAAACATAATGCATACAATGTTTTCTGGCTTTAACTCAGCGAGGTCCGATGTTCTTAAAATTGTTAACAGGAAAACTCTAAGGAGCCATATAGCCAATTCCATTTTTTAATCTTTGAATTTTAAAAATTTCTCGACTTTATTTTCTAAAAAATATAAAATAATGGAAAATGTTGTGAACCTTGAAGAACCATAACTTGTTAATTAGATATGAACTACTTAAAAAATGTTCGATACCAGTTGAAACTGATTTAGATGCCTCTGATTCTCAACGTTTTATGAACTGAGACGAATGACGGCCATGCTTAAAGCTATTACACGCAAAGTTTCAAAATGTTGAAAAAACTGAAACTTATAATTGTTTTTTTATGTATTTTATTTTTTTTTTTGCTCATAGTTTTTAACTATCAGATCCAAACCAATACAAAATGGAGTCACTAGACATAGGAGATAGATATATTCACTAACAAACGTATTTTCCTTATCGCTGCTTTTCACCTAGTGGTATGTATGGTGGTTTACAAGTGAAATCATAATTTCCCGATTTTTCAACTTTCACGGGTTTTTTTTTCTATGGTTTTTCCGCCTTTTAATGGAATTGAGGTTTGACAACAGTATTTTAAAAATGGTGTAACTTTATACAGTTTGAGATTACCAAGTTGATGTAAGCCCACCAATAACGGGATAAGAACATCACTTTTGGGTCTGAAACTCATTTGAAATTGTCAATTTATGCTAAAGAATACAAATGTTTTCTTTTGTTAATTTTAATTAAATCTAAATGCTAATTTATACAAAATATGTGCCAACAACTACAAAATGTGTAACCATAAACTCCAAAATATCTACACTCACAATATTTTTTCCGTAAAGACTACTGAATATACACATTAAATTAACTGAAAATCAGTTAAAAACAGGACTACTTACTTTTCGTTTAAAACAATTGTATTTTTTAGTTTATTTTCAACTGTTGAAGAATTAATCGACAAAATCCATGAAAACAATAGATTTTCATTTATTGCAATACTCAATATAATATAACAACTATTTGCTTTAAATAGAAAATTTTAACTGAATATTTTAACTACTACGGAAAGTCCGTTTTTTGTTTATTTTGATTATTGAATAACAGACAGAAAGTTAAAAAATATATTTCTGTATATTCCATTGAAACAACTTTACCGAATTAACTTTTAAATAACTGTTGATTTGTTATGGAAAAGTTCTTGTGAGTGTATTAAAATATGCATTTATAGAAAAATATCCGAAAATATGCATTTATAGAAAAATATGCAACTATAAATTGATTCAATTTTGTTGCAAATTCTTTGATTCGGAAAAGTATTTGGTGAACATCGATTTATGTCTGCAAACATATATTTGCATGAAAGTCGCTGCCTTATTATCACTATTTATCACTTATTATTAGTGTCCGATCGAACAGTTCGGTCAGAAAATGCATTTGGTCTGTATTCGGTATTTTAAAGCATTATGGACAAATTTGGCGGATGGAAAAATGTTTATTGGACTGATTAGATACTATTTTGAGTGTCAAGTTTGAAGAAAAGTCTGTAGTTAAGCAATGAATTCACTGTTCGGCCTCAGAAAGTTCGGCCAAATCGAAAATAGTTCGGCGGCCGAACTTTTAACTTTATAGCTAAACTTTGGCTTTTCTCGTAAATTTTATACACAATACCAAAATTTGTCATCATTGCCTCTGGATATCAACAAACCGACAAAATATAGTTTTTTGGCCGAACTGTTCGGTCGGACACTACTTATTATCTATTGAACACAATTAATAACGAATTTGATTTCAAGTAAAAAACAATGGTACCTTAATATTCAATGCTTGTCTTTCACTAAAATAAATTAGCAAAAATTATTAGTAGTAAAATTAGTAACTTATATTATTTCTAAATTTATATTTTCTGCATTTTTGTTGAAATTTTAACTGGACAATTTTAACACGAGCATCAAAAAATGCCTTGCAATTGTAGTAAAAGTAATTATGTAAAGTAATAACATTTGCTTGTATTTAATAATGTATTTGCTTATTTCAGCAGTTTTAATTTAATTTTTATTTTGCAAACATTTTACTAATATTCTTCTTATTTTAAACGAGCTTAGGATCACTTATTTTTTAATTATAATTATATATTTCCAATATTTCGTCTCCACATTGGGTGACTTCTTCAAGGAACAATTATTATTTGATTTAAAAAAAAACAAGTTTTTCAATCAAATTATAATAATTGAAAAACTTGTTTTTTTTTCAATCAAATTGTAATAAATGTTCCCTGAAGAAGTCACCCAATATGGAGACGAAATATTGGAAATAAATAATTATAATTAAAAAATAAATAATCTTAAGCTCGTTTAAAATAAGAAGAATTAAAAATAAGATCAAAGAAAATGTAACATTTTTCTATTATTTAGTAGTTTTAACTAATTGTTTCTACAAAATTAATTTTACTAATATTCGAAATCGATTTCCATTAAGAGTGTACTAAAAATTTACTAAATATTAGTAACTTTTAATTATTTTGTTACTCCTTTTACTTTAGTTAAAAATTTCAGTCACGTTTTGATAGAATTTTGCAAAACGATCTGCTGGCCTAATATTAGCAAAAATTTTCTGTAACAATTACAGTTTTTTCTGTAACTTTTACAGTCTTTTTTATAGAGGTGTAAAATTTTATTTTATATTCCTCGCGCAAAAGTTTGTTTTGAAAAATATTAAAGCAGTTTGGAAGTTGATTTCATAAAATCTCAAATTACTGTAGAGTACCGACTTGTCGACATTGCCTTAAGTAGTATGGGTTTTATTGTTTTTGTTTATACTCAGCGTATTTTAAAAATATGTAAAACATTTTCATAATAATAATGTCGTTGTTGTCTACAACAATATAGTTTAAGCACTACTGGTATAGCTTATATGAGAGCAAACAAAAAAGTCAAGGTAATCATAAAGAAAAAAGTTAAAAAGTAAATGCAAATATTAAAAAAGTATTTAATGTTAAAAAGCATTTAAAATTTATGTTAATAGAACAATTTTGTAATAGTATTTTATCATTGATGTACATAACAAAGCCCATATAAACAGTTGAAAATTCAGCTACGAGAACAAAAATAATTTCTTTATTTGAACCAGCAGAATTTTCATTAAAGTTGAGAATCACGTTCTGCTAAATTTAGGTGACCTAAATTTTGGTTAAAAAGTTATTTCAATTATAATAATTTACCAGAAAAATTGTTAAATGGAAACGATAATACATCAGTTGAAATCAGCACAAGTTTTCTGCTGAATATTAGTTGGTTAAAAATTAGTAAAAAAATTTAGTTAATATAAAAAAATTTAAGATGATTTTCATTTAAAATAAATACTGCGGAAATAACTTTCACTTTTTTCAATTATTTATTAAATATAAACAAATTATAAGTATTATATTTTTAATTCATTGGAAAATAATCTATAAATGCACTTAATATTATTTATATTTCCACTTTTTTTACATCATTCTTCTTTGTGTTTATGTTGTTGCTTCTTTTCTTTAGAATTGGGGCGGAAGGAAATGAAAAGCCATATTTAATCATATTCACATAAGTAAAAATATTTTTTATTTTAAAACTAAACTTAATATTTATCAATTTTATTATATTTTTAACTGCAACATTTTTATATTAAGAGAAAAAAAAGAAAGAAAAATAATATTTAACGATATATTAATATATTTTTTCTTTCAATATTAGCCTTAATTAATATTAGCCATAATATATATTTATTTAAGGCTGCATTCGATCGTGTTCCAAGAAAACTTTTAATATATAAGCTTCATAAGATGGGTATGGCTTCAAAAATGGTTACTTTCATAGAAAATATATATCAAAACACTAAAGCTGCAGTGTGGACGAGATCTGAATTATCCAGCTTTTTTGAAACATGTTCAGGAGTAAAGCAAGGTTGTTTGCTATCACCCTTACTTTTTGAGTTGTACTTAAATGATATGCATGACCAGCTGGGTGAAGGTATATTTATTGGTGATGTTAATGTACGCGTCCTGATGTATGCGGATGACATTGTCATTTTAGCAGAAAAAGCTAACACTTTACAACAAATGATATACAACCTTGAAATATACTGTAAAACATGGGGCATGGAGATAAATCTATCCAAATCAGAGACAATGATATTTAGAAAAGGAGGAAGAGTCTCAGCGAACGAAAATTGGACATTTAACGGTGCTAATGTACGAATTGTCTCAGAGTATAAGTACTTAGGCGTAAAACTATCTCCTGGAATGTCTTTCTCGCAACATGTATTGTCCAAAAAGGATGCGGCAAAAGCGTGTATAAATGCTACATGAAAAAATTTCATTGCGAATAGGGCCGTTACTCTCAAGGCAAAGTGGAGAATGTTCTTAGCGGTCTGCAGATCCATACAATCCTACGGTGCCCAAGTATGGGGTTTCTCTTGGTTTGGTGAAAAAGACAAGCTACTAAGATATTTTTCAAGAAGAGTTTTAAGGTTAGGAGATAACATACCAAATTATGTGATTATGTTGGAAACTGGACAAGAAGAGTGTCACTTTTATACATATAGTTTGCATCTGCAACATATAGCTAAAACCATTTTTGAGTATGGAAACAATAGATTACCTCATAAACTATCCATGGAAGTTTTAGAAAAAAACCTTTATTGGTATAAGGATTTACAAAATCGGTTATTGGAGTAGAATATTGAGAGCATATACATGAACCAGAACAAAGACGCTTGGTATAGCGCATGTTTTGATTTGGTAAAAGCAATGAAAACTAAAACACAGGAAGATTATGTAAAAAACGCACTGGAAAGTCAACTAAGAGTGTATTGCACAGAACGTTATAATTTGCTCCAAATAAGCTATATAATGAAGGCGAGGGGTGATCTTTTATGGTTAAATGGTAACCAATTCAGAGCTGGTAATGCCCGATTTTGTTCCATGTGTAATATGAATGAAGTAGAAACACTTCAACATTTCTTAGGCAGATGCCCTGTGCTCAAGAATATAGGAAAAAGATTTTTTGGTAGTTTTTGGCTCAACGATGAAGTAATAGTACGTGTGTTAAATGGTGGTGAATATAATAATTGGCTAAACCTATATTATTTTGTTAAAGATGCCTTAAGATATAGATATATGTTAATAAGAGAATATAATTTAAAAAAAAAAAAATTGTAAAATTCAACTTCCGGCTAACGGTTTTCTTAAACCATGCCGTAAATTTCTTTATAAAAACAAAAATGTAAGTTTTACACAGTAATAAGATAAATTATTGTAATGATTTTGAAAAAAATAAAGAAAATCTAATCTAAAAAAAAAAAAAAAATCTAATATTTATTTATTAGGATATTGTCCTAACAAATAATCTATAGAGTTTTTGTTTTCAAATTTAGGAAAATATCCTAATAAAAAAATATATATTATGGCCTCGAACTTCAATAATTTTCATTTTCATTTCACAATTAAAGGTCGAAAAAACATAATTTTTATTTTTAATAAAAATTATATCAAACTTGTATAAAAGACAAACCATGGTCTTGTTAACTACTTCCCCTGTACATTTTGTTTTTAACAAATGTACATATCAAAGGAGAAGAAACACACACGTGTATTGAATATTTACCAAAGGCAAACATACATACAAAAAACAAGTTTTCAATTTATTTTTGATCAATGGTGATAATCTTTTTTACTTCGAGCTCACACATACATATGGTGACATATAAGCTTTATAATTTAAGATATAATAATGTACACGGTCTTATCAAAAATATTTTTGAGTGACATATAAGATATGCTTATATATGGTACCATATTGTATAATGAAATTCAAGATATAATTTTATATGACACAAGATTAACAATTTAGTTTGAATATGACTACATATGTTCGAACATCATTAATATAACACTATGCAACAAAAAAAGACTTTTTGAAAAACACAAGATCTTGGCTATATAGGTTCGATTCTACTACCAAAAGGTAGTAAAACCCTATACTCGGTTTGTCCAGATTGGTGACCAATTCCTTTTTATGGGCCTATAAAGTTTCTGAAAAGCAGTGGGACCCTCAAAATATGGTATCATTAGTGTTTGCCCTAAATCTTAATAAGACTTGGCGCTACGGCTTAACTATATTTGCCAATAATGTGGCTAACAGTCCACAGAACAAATTCTTTCAACATTTTATGCCAAAAAAATATTTTTTTGCTGGAGTTTTTTTGAAAAAACATAGGAAAAAATATGTTTTTTTCGCTTTTTCCAGTATTACTTACAGGGACTGTTAAATCTTTCCTAACAATATTTGGCAAAAGTGTAGCCAAGGTAACGCCGAACAACTCTTCTGAACATACCAATACAATCTGAACGTGTTTAGGCACTCTAAACAGCTCATAAAGGCCACTCTGCACCTTAAAAATTGTCGTTTTTGACTAAAAAAATCCACAAAAAGCCCCCGCAGTTGCCTCTAGTAGATAAAATGTAAGACCGACCCCCATTAAACTTTTATTTGGATTTCTGTTTTTTACAAGAAAAATATTTTTTTTGTACGAACTTATGGTTTTTGTTTTTGTTTTTTAATTTATATTTTATTATTTAAAGTTTTTTTTTTGTACATGTATATTAGGGCTTTACGTTTTTAAATTTTTTGCAAATATCAAAATTGGCATAGCACAGTCGCATAGGCCATGAAAAACTATGAAGACAAATGTTTTTACTTTTTCGCGAATGTCAAAAAAGTACACGCACCAATCGCGATAAAATTTGTAATTATTATTTTTGAAAACTGCAATCAAAAAATTACAAAATATTGCTATTTAATGTATGCTTTCACTAAAGACGAACCCCAAACTTAAATTTAGGGGGCGGTAAGGTATCCACTACCTCAATAAAAATATTTTTGCAAAATTTAAGTATATATATATTTATTTATTTGTTTTTCTTTAACTTTTTGCACACGTGTTATTCCGATTACTGAAGTTTTTGAATGAATTTTCGAGATAAAATTGTAATTTAAAAAATTATCTGGGTAAAAAATATCGCCCCTCTAAAAAAATTATACCTGATCCAAAACTTTAATTGATACATGTTGCATAGTTAAGGAAAACGCAAATTGTAATGCTATTGTTCGCGATCGCAGGAACGATAAAACTTAAAAATATTGAAATCAGCAGCACAAGAAATGTAACAATAACAATTAAAGTAAAAAACATCTTTAACTCGGCTGTGTCGAATCCTTATACCCCAAATATGTAAAAAAATTAAAAAAAAATTGCAGGAAATTTTCGGAGGTGTGGGGGGTTGTTGTTAGTCGGTGAGTTATGTTGGGGGCACCTTCCCCACGCGATAAATGTTTACAAAATCATTTATTATGCTTTTTCCACTTAAGTAATACAATTTAATTATTATTTGAATTCATTCTTATATCCACGCCCACAAAAAGGGGCGGGCCAAATAGCATTTTAAAATCCTCTGTTTCTACATGCAGGACTTTGAACTAACTCTGACATAAAAAATGTTTCATTTGTTTAACAAAAATACAAAAAAACGTGCAAAAAAAATTGCAATAAAAGTATAGTCTAGCCAAAAACACACATTTTAATGTACACGTTGGTTTTATGAGCTATTTAGTGTACCTAAACATGTTCAGATTGTGTTGGTATGTTCAGAAGAGTTGTTCGGCGTTACCTTGGCTACACTTTTGCCGAATATTGTTAGGAAAAATTTAACAGTCCCTGTAAGTAATACTGGAAAAAGTGAAAAAAACATATTTTTTTCCTATGTTTTTTCAAAAAAACTCCAGGAAAAATATATTTTTTTGGCATAAAATGTTGAAATAATTTGTTCAGTGGACTGTTAGCCACATTATTGCCAAATATAGTTAAGCCGTAGCACCAAGTCTTATTAAGATTTAGGGCAAAAACTAATGATACCATATTCTGCTTTTCAGAAACTTTAGAGGCCCATAAAAAGGAATTGGTCACCAATCTGGACAAACCGAGTATAGGGTTTTACTACCTTTTAGTAGTACAATCGAACCTATATAGTCAAGTTCTTGTGTTTCTTTCACTGGTGCACAGTGTAATTATATATTGTTATATATAACACCATAGATAATTATTAATGCGCAGATGTCTAAATTGTTTTTCTTTAACATTTTTTTAAATTTTTTTAGAAATAATATATGTCGTGTGAATTAAGTAAATCTAATTTAATCTCAAAATATCTCATTGGATCGACCAAAAATTACTTATTTTTTTGGATCTAATTAGACCCAAGTAGATCTCAGTTAATCCAGTGGGATATTTTGGGATCCAGCAGGGACTTAAATTAGATATTTTTGGATTCCCCATTTGATATTATTTAATTCAGTATTACAATTTTGATCTTATTGAATCTAGTAATACATTTGAACGATCTAATCGGATATTACTGGATACCCCAATTTTGAGATAAACTTAATAATAGATATCGATGTATATCAAATGAGATCTGATTTTGTATTTGAGATTTAATGTTTGAAAATAATTCAATTTGAAGTGAACCCTAAATTTTTCAGAATTTCTTTGAAGGACAAATTGCTAATTCTTAAAAATTAACTTTTTCTGTGACCCCTAAATATTACCGAATTTAGCTGAAACTAATGACATAGAGTTTTTACGGATCATGTGATCATTGCAAAATCAAACTCTCATTATTTGTTGGACAGCTCAACTAATGATATATGACACATTCCCACTTAATGTATATTCCCTGATTGGAAGCTCACTTTCTTTAATGTGCCACATTAAAAAAAAAAGTCACTTTTACATTCAAGTGTTAAAGTAGTTAGTATTTGTGTGTATATAAATTATTTTCTAGAATTTATATAACATACTTATGTTTTAAATTAATGTGTCTATAGCTGTAAAAATACTTTAGTATATGTATAATAACCCAAGGAGAAAATGTGTCAACATGCATGTAATAATTATTTTTAATATCTTTAGTTTTTCTAAAATCATTTACACTTCAACAAGATTTTAAGCACATTTATCTTAAGGTTTACGGTAAAGAGTTCAACACAAAATAATCCTAAACTAAAAAAATACATAACAAACTTAAAAATATGTATTTCTATCATCTTTATAGTCAATTTAAATAACATAATAGAAGTTAAAAAGTACAAATTTTAAAGCATATAAAAATTAATATTAATGATTTTAATGTTGAAAATAAAGTTAAATGTTAAATTTGTCGGTCTGTCTGTATTTGTGAAAATAGTGAAATAAAATCGTATCAACAAATGTGTGAAAGTTTTGTTGTATGCAAAACTCTTGAATATCTTATTTGTTATACACACACACACACACACACACATATTTAGTATATGAAAACTATCTATGCTTGAGGTTTATAGAGTACAATTTTTTCTCTCACACATATTAGTTTTAAGTTTTAAATGTGGGTGTTTGTTTGCTACGATATATCTGTGTGCAGAGGTTTTCTTTTTTCATATTCTATGTCTGTAAATACAATTTGTTAGAGAATTTTGTAATTAAAATCGCTTTGAATGCAATTATTTAATTTAATTGCTTTTGTGTGTTGAAGTTTATGAAAATTTATGCACAATTTTCTTTTCAAATATATTAGAACATTTTAGTAAACTAGTATTAAAATTTATATATCTTAAAAATGTATTTAGTTTTATTAGTTTCTTTGTAAGAATTAAAGAATATGCAATAAACATTGGCAGTAGAAATGGATGATTTTAACTTTTATGAACAACTGTAACGACACGATTTCCTGCAGTAAGATGTGAAAACTCAGGGCTGTTCAGGGTTCGTAAGAAAATAGTTTTATTTTATAAGGTTTTTATGGAAAACGCATTTTTTTATTAAAATATTACTTAAGCTTCTCGGCCAACCGCTCTACCATCTGAGCTATCTCGACATGTTGTACTTAATAGACAACAATCTAAATGACTTGCTTGTACAAAATATCATAACTTTCCAACTTACAATAAATCGAAAAAGTAGTTACCCAATGCGCACAAAAACGGATGCGGATCCGTTACGGACCCGTTCCGGATCCGTAATAGAGTTAAAAAACGGAATCAGTGTTGCAATTCATTTCCAATTCAAATAAGTTTGGCAAAACAAATTGCAATTCAAATGAATTGTCCAAAATTAATTGCAACTATTTTCTAATTCATTTGAATTTATTCGAATTAAATTTCATTAAATTTTTTATTTTGGTGAAAATAATTTAAAAAGTTACCCAATTCAATGCATAATCATTCATGCTAATTAATCTAAAAATTAATGATTCCTTTACAGTTCTGGTAGGTCATAAGTTTTTAAATAGTTTAAAATATAAAAAATATTTTTGTTTGATTCAGGTGCATTCCAAAGGAAGTTTGTGAACGAACCAATTTCGGTAGTGGAGGAAGTTGGAAAAAAATTCAAAAAGACATTAAAATTAAACAACCAACGAAGTGTTGTTAATTGTAATGGTGATCTGATTTGCGGAAGAAGAAATAAGTTTGTAGTCTTAACTCGGTCTACCCTGGAAGTCTAGGCAAAAGTTTAATGTATTTTACTTTTATATGTTAATTTTAAATGAACTGACTGAATTGTTTTTACTTTACTATCAAATGACTGTGAATTTAATAATAATAATAAAAAAAAATTAAAACAAAAAATTCATCACAATATTAAATCTTTTTTATTAAAACCACGCAGTGGATTCCGTTTTATTAAAATACACGGGTCCGCAACGGATCCTAATATGATGTCCGTAACGAGTCCGTAACGGATCCAAAAAACGGACATAAAATCCGATTTTGGATCCGTTTTTTTAAAGAATTTCTTCCGCTTGCGGATCCAAAACTGATCCGTAACGGATTCCGCTACGGATCCGTTTTATGAAAACAAACGGGTCCGTAACGGATCCTTATATGATGTCCGTAACGAGTCCGTAACGGATCAAAAAAACGGACATAAAATCCGTTTTTGAATCCGTTTTTTCGAGAGGAATTTCTCCCGCTTGCGGATCCGTAACGGATCAGTAACGGATTCCGTTACGGATAGAAAATACGAAGATGCGGATCCGTTACGGACCCGAAACGGATCCGTTTGGCACACTGGGTAGCTGTATGTATAATCTATGTGTGCCTAATGCTGTATGTGTAATCTAAAATGATTTCAATTATTTAAAAAATGTATGGCGATCATTTGGAGGGCGATCTTTTTAAAATTTTGGTGGAATCTGGTGCAAAATAAGAAGACAAGAATGGAGCAAAATGGTTGATTAATAGGTTTTTTGTTAAAGTTCTGCCTATTATGGAGGCTCTAGCTTTTCTAAAACTTCGGGTTCTTATGAGATCTTTATCCAGATCGAAATACTAGTATCAACCTAGCTAATATGTTTGATTTGCTTTATTTTTGTAAATATACGGAGGTTGAAAGCTCGTTATAAATTGAAAATAACATAAAAATAATCTCGATGTATATAAAAACAAATAACTAATATAACTGTAAAAAATTTGTTTAGTTGACAACTAAACTGAACTCTATAAATTGCAACAATTGCCAAATTACAGCGACATGTTATGAAAAGTAACAACTTATACAGCGAAAATCCATATTGGATCATGCATTTGTAAATTTAGAAACAGTTGTCGTTTAAATGGGCTCGGATGATGATAAGTATTTGGTGACCTCACCCTAGGTGTAAAAATCATGAGTGTCAAATTTGGAAAAAATCCTTAAGAAAATCAAATTTTGTTTAGCAATGTGGGCTACGCAAATAGTTACTGTGGGCTATGCAAATTTTTACATTAATTGGGAAAAATGAACCTGATCAATAAAAAATTGTATGCCAAATGAGTATAAACATTGATTTTCCAAAATTTGATTGCTCATTACTTCATATTTTAAAATAATGATAATGGGTATCGCATAACTAGTAAGTCATTATTAATGCTATTAGGAAAGTACAAAGAGCTAGCTAGGGTCATTCATGGTAGTAGAATTGAATGTCGATTTCGAATTTGATATAAATTCGGCTATTTTTGCTCTGTAGGGAAATGGACTCTAAATCAGCGTTTTTGGTTTTCGAGCGCATATGGAAAGAGCTGAAGTAAAAAAAAAAACAATTGCGCCTATTTTTATTGATGCAAAAACTTTTCTAAAATAAAATTTTGGTAAGAAACTTTCAATTTATGGTACATATTTGATTCCCAACGCTTAACATTAACCACACAGTTAAGGCCCGGTTCACACACGGTAATTTTACTTGCGCAAGTTTTCTTCAATTCTCCTTTGAACTTGCTTTTAACATAGGAAAAGTTTGTTTCAGCAATTTTCGTTTTCTTTAGTTCGTGTTGAAAATTGCGGATGACAAAACATTCTCTTTTCCTCGCTCTTTTATAAACTCAAGACTTGCGCAAGTATAATTGCCGTGTGTGAACCGGGCCTAAGCGTTTTTTCGAATTTTGTTTTTTGCTATCGCGTATTATATCGCTAAATAATTAAGCGATATTATCAAATGATGATGTAATAAAGAAAAGGCCGATGGAAGAGGAGTTATTTTCCGAGTGTTAAAACGATAATGGCATAGCTTTAATTTCCTGACTTTCGTACTCATAAAGAAAGATGGGTAAAACTAGATTTCTTCATAAATGAAAATATTAAGGGGGTGAGAGAAGAGAAATATAAAATTTAATTACATTCACATATAATTATATATTTTTTATTTTAATTCTAACCTTATAGTTGTAGTGTAATAAATAAGATAAATAAAATATCTATATTATTTATTACACTATAACTATTTTTCTACTAGTTTGATTTTATAATTAGGGTTAAAAGATCAGCAGACAAAAAAATGTGCATATAGTTTACTTTGTCTTTATTTTTGACATGCCTCGGTTTGAGCTAAACCAATTATTTTTTTCTATTGCAACCAACTGAAGATTTTTGTGATGCCAATGAAACAATTGTATTGTCTATCATGAAACTGATCAACATTTTTGAAATGCAACAAATAAAATCTATTATTATTATTATTATACTTTATTAGAATTTATAATGAATTATAAACATAATATTAGAATAAGAGCACTAGCTACATTGGCTATCGGCTCCAATAAAATCTAATATGACAATATCATATTAGATTTTTGGACTTGACGTACAACAGTATTCTAACTAAATATATGAAAATATAGAAAGTCCGACAAAAAAACTTTGTATATAAAACAAAAATTAAAAAATTTTTCTATATCATTTAATATTTATTTATTAATTCAATATTTTAGCCGGCAAAATTTTGTCGGGATTTCTTCTCGGCTTTTTTTACTTACTGAGGTACAGATATGTTTTTATCTACAAGCGCTTGTTGTTGATTTTATGTTAAAAAAATTAAGCGTATAAAATTGAAGTTAATAATATCACTACTATAGAAATTAGTAATTACTTAAATGCTTTTGAAAATTTTCTCAAATTTATGTATTCTAGTGATTATGTGTCCGTGCATTTCTGTAATCACGTTTATTATAGAAATGCACGCACACATAATCACTAGCGTACATAAATTTGAGAAAAATTTTCAAAAGCATTTAAGTAATTACTAATTTATATAGTAGTGATATTATTAGCTTCAATTTTATAAAAAGAAAAAAACTATTGTAAAAAAGCTTCTTCCATTGAGTAAAAGCTTCTCATTTTGAATGTGGATTTGACCCAAAATCATCTTCTCGTCTACCATTTTCACTTCGATTTTTTTAATTACAATTATTTTTTAATTTTTGACTTTTAAATTGCTTTCGTTTAAAAAAAGTACTGAAATTGACTTTTTCTAGCTGAAATTTTTTTCAGAGATGTAGATGTCATCAGTAAACAGTTTTCTATCAAAAAAGATATTTTCGTTCATAGATGGTATTGAATATAAGGTATCCATGTATTTTTTTTAAATGTGTAAACAAGAGCGTAATTTTTTTGTAACGTTTAATTTGTTTCAATGTTTGGCGCTATAATTGCAGCACTAGGTCTATAAGTTAAGTGGTGCGAACTTGAGAAAAAACCGCCCAGCAAAGTCTTTGTGTATTTAAAAAATAATGGTCAGATCGTTTAGATTTTCATAATTATATTTATTCAATGGTGGAATTAATTTTTAATGCAAAAATACATTCAATACATTTTTTCACTAACATTATAATCAGAAATATAAATTATTAAAATTTTTAAATAATTGTTTTCAATAATCCCATCAGAAAAGGTTCTAAAATTTTTATTTACGATTATAGGCAAGATGTTGAATTTTTATAAGGTTTCTAAATTACTTAATTGCCATTGGAAAAGACCTTTTAAAAGTACTCCGTTTAAAACGGATTACTTGATCAATATTGAGTTAAAATGTTTAAATTTAATCAAAATTGAAAAATTGTCTATCTTTAATTATGTAATCCAATTTTAGTGAATTCATTCCCAAATTGAATGAATTCTTTAAAGCTCTGATCTCCTTTTATATGAAATGAGATATCATTATACATGATATCATGTTATTTTTTTGCTTGAAGTATGAACCTACTTCTATATACGCATCTGTATATACGCCCAAATTTGTATATACGCCATCTGTTTTTATTTTTGGGAGAAATAAATTCTGAACTTAGTATTAAAATTAAATTTAAAATAAATCCTTAAGAATTTGATTTAGAATTGAAGTTGTTTACAAAACTGATTAGGACATTTTTGGCCCCAAGTGCACAAAAGGCTTAATTAAGTGTTTTTTCTTTTTAAATAATAAATACCAACTACGGAAAATAATGTAGTCAACTTTCATTCAAATACAAAGATACCATTTTTCGTTATCAATTTCATGAAATCTTCAAAATTTCGAAAAAGTTGACCTTTGACCTTGAAAGTTGACCTTTGCCGTAGTTCAATTTTGACCAAATTTTCAGAATATAGGGCTTGTAGTTTGTTTCATAAAACTCTGAATAGCATTAATTGTTACTTGTTAAAAGTAGATAAATTTTTCCTTATGATCGAATTTTGTGCAAAAAAAAAGCGTTTTCCTCGAAATCCGCCGAATTTAAATAGCTGCCCTTACTAAATTAAACGTGGGATATGTGTAATTTTTGGTATTTTTATTTTAAATTTTATACTTAATGAGACCTTAGTGTGCGAAACTATTTTTCTTTAATTTTGTTGAACAAAATTTTTTAAAATTTGAAATTGGAGATTTGAAAAATACCACAAAAATATTGTTGGTTTTCGACGTCACCTTAGGACAGGATACCGACATCCTAAAAACTTAATATTTCATATCTAACAGTTAATGCGTCCAGCAAGTAAAAAAAAATATTTTGGTATTTAATTTCGAAAAAGTTTAGGATGTGGGCTCGAAATGTTTGATCAAATGGTATTTGGTACATTAGTGGTCTGGGATTTTTTTTTTAATCGGGTAATTCCTAACCGATTTTGGATTTTTATATCTATTTGAAAACTCTTTTTTGTCTTCATCTCGATTAATTTATAATATGGAATAAAAACTGTTTCAATATTAATAATTTTTTGAAAAAACCCAAAAAAAAGCCATTTTCCCCCATACAAAACACGCTTTTAATCGATTTCCGCCTCGTTTTTTCTTTATCCAATCGGCACCAAACTTCATATTAAATGTTTTTACATACAAAGGAACCAAACTAGCCCATATCTTAACTTTAGAAATGACTTTAATTTTTTTTGGACACCTTTAATGACCATATACACGCAGAGAAAAAATATGGTTGCAATATGATTGCGGCCACAAAACTATGTTTCCTACAGCAACAAATGGTTGTTTCAATTAAACTATTATTGTATCAATCATATTTCACCAATAATATGATTGCTATTATCATGTTCTAGTAAAAATTTCTCCCTTTTTTCAGTTATCATATTATTGTATTGTCTACAAGCATACTATAGTATTTATTATCATATTCCTCTATCTAACTGCAGCCATATTAGAGTTGCACCAACTATAAGATGATCAGTTGGTTTTTTTATGAGCGTATTCGCTCTTTTAGTTTCATTCCTGTTTGAAATTTTGTGAAAAGAAGTTGTGGGAAACAGTCTGCTCCAACAAATTAAATAGAAGTAAAAAAAAAAGATATTAACAAAGGACAAAGTACGTAGTGGTGTTAATTTTAATGGTGATCTGTTTTGTGGAAGAACGAATAAGTTTGCAGTCTCAACCCGGTCCACCGTGTATGTCTAGGCAAAAGTTTAATTGTTGCTCACAAACAACGTAGTGCTGGTAATTGTAATGCTGATTTGTTTGTGAAAAAAGAAATAAATTGAATTCTCAACTCGGTCTGCCCTGGAAGTTTAGGCAAAAGTTTAATAAATTGGATTACTTAAATTATTTTAAACCTAAGTTCATTTAAATATGTGAATTATTAAATAAATATACTATTAAAAAACACGCATATCTTTTTAATCCAGCTTCAACAGAATGCTGGGAGAATACTGTAGGGCTCATATTATGATAATTCATACAAATTTCCAGAACCATAATATGATAATATTGGGATATATTTGGAACCATAATATGGCAATCTAATTATCATATTATGATACAGAAGCAGATAAGAGTATGGTTGTCACAACAATAGTAACATGGTTGTCGCAATCATAAATCCAAAAATGTATGATGCTCTTCGAATATGGTTCCCTCAACCATGTTTTTTCTTTGCGTGTAGGAATACCATGAAATCATATAAACTTCCACATATGCCCATACATAAAAACTATATGTCAATATACGCAACCATACATGTCCATATATGAACATATTTTTAAATATATTTACATTTTTAACCGGGTAACGACAAAAATATATAAACCTTGAAAATGTTACATGAGTCAAAAAGTGATAGAAACAAGGACTATAAAATGACAGTCACGTTCTTTGATTATGCAAAATTATAAAAAAACAACACATACAAGAAATGACATAAGAAAACCATTTATATGTATATTTGCTTTTAATATTAATAAATTTTTTATATCGATTTTAAATGGAAAAAGCATATATAACGAAACGAACAAGACTGTTACTAAAATGCCTACTACATGACAGGAAATGTTTATATTAACATTAAGCCATAACTACAAATATCAATGGTATAATTTTCATTTCCGGTATTACTTTAGAACATTTTATTAACCTTAACTAGAATGTTTAGAGAGGAAAATGCGATAGAAAGATATAAAGGTTTTCCATTTTAATCAATACTAATAGAAGACTGAAAACGAAATAAAATACTATTACAGAAATTGAGTGGCCTAATAAAATTATTATTATGAAAAGTATCAACAAAGTTTACAAGAAATAAAAGCTAAAATATAAAAAGTTACTTAATTTTTTTAATACAGTTTATTTAAAAAATTTGAAAAAAAAACTGTATTAAGAAAATTAAATAACTTTTTATATTTAATCTTTTATTTCTTGTAAACTTTGTTGTATGAGGAATTTAAAAAAAAAATTGTACGCTTTGATGCAAAATACTTTTAAATTTTTTTTTGTGTGAAGTTTTTTAGCCGATGTTTAAGTATGCCAATACTACGTTAATCATTTATTATGGCTGTTTATAGTTGAAATCAAATCAACAATATAAAATTTATAGTTTTTGCTTGGATTCAATTTACATGAATTTAAAGATCTTACTGTAGTCTTGAAATGTCAAAATATATATTACACCACATTAAAATATAAAAATACACCCAAAAAATGTTTGTCATATATTAAAACTTAAAAAGAAAACCTCGATTATTTAAGAAAACGTGAATATTTATATGATATTAAATTGCGTTTAGGTATCATCTTTAACAACTACCACAACAATGACCAGCAATAAAGATAAAATGGATACAGATCCAGCTATGGCAAATTTTAATGTCTTGTATGTTCTAACGCTATTTATGTGGTATAACAATGATCGTTTTAATGGGCAGTTGGGTTGGTGTACATTAGGTTGTCCCAAAAAAAATAAAAATTTGGATTTTCTCGGAAGATCTTTCCTAATTTGGATACTCATAAGGTAAAGTATTTTTGAGAATTTTATCAGATTTTTCGGAAGTGGTTTAGAGGTCGCGCAAACCGATTTTGTACCAAAAATCGAGCTTTTTGGGCTTTTATTGAATTATTCTTGAAAATTGCTAAAAAAAAATCGGTAATTTTTCGGCTTATGAGTAAATATTCTTAAAGAAAATTTTCCGATCTTTAATTTTAAGTGCATAAGTAATAAGTTTCGTCAGGGATTTTGCACATTTTGATACATTATATAACAGTTTTTGTAAATTTTCAACAAATATGAAAAAGAATGCTTTATAACTTTTAAAATTTGTATGAAGACTAAAAAACTAATGATGCAGTTTAAAAGATTATGAAGTTTTAAATAAATTAGCAGAAAAAACAATATAATTTTCTCTTACCGTTCTCGAGTTATACCCTTTTAAAGCTTTGCAACCATTGTATGAAATTTTTAGTACTATAAGATTTGGGCATCCGATTTGTTGTAAACTTTAGATTATGAGATTTGAAAATTTATTTATTGTATGTCAAAGCTTAGTTTTAAGTGTTGTCAAGTTGTGGACAGCAAAAAAAGTAGCCAAAAAGCCGTTATCACTAGGTGGCACTGATATGGCTCGAACTAAAATTCATGATTTATTGGATTTGGGGGAACTACAACCCTATTTTTGGCAGATAGTCTATAGGTTTAGAGATAACAAGTCACAATACAATTAAAATTTTTGTAAACTGATAAGTGGAAGAAGCTTGCTTGAGATTGAGATAAATTTTATGGCTTGAGATAAAAGCTTCAGTGTTTTATTACAAAAGCCAGCCTAACTTTTTTTGATGCCTGCAACATTTCTACTGATTTTTTACAAACGGATCCAGAAAAATGGGAAAACAACAAATCATTTCTGGAATCAAAACACAAAGTTCAACAATTGCAAGTTGTAAATGATGTCGCAGAACGTGGTGTGGCCTTGGCTAATAGTTATATCAATATCACAACTTCTGAAACAGACTTTCAGAGTTTACTGCAGGGGGTAGAGCAGCATCGCAAGAACTCTAATAAATGATTTATAACAAATCTATTTTTCTTTGTTTTTAATATAATTGTTATGTATGAGTGGTAAGTAACTGTTATTTTATTTGTAAAAACATTTTCTAAATCCAATTATTTAAAGTTTAAACCAATGGAAACCTAGTTCACACCTTATAATATTATACATTTCATACAATATGTACAAAGCTTTAAAAGGGTATAACTCGAGAACGGTGAGAGAAAATTAATTTTTTTTTCTGCTAATTAATTTAAAACTTAATAATCTATTAAACTGCATCATTAGTTTTTTTAGTCTTTATATAAATTTTAAAAGTTGTAAAGCATTCTTTTCCATATTTGTTGAAAATTTACGAAAAACCGTTATTAAATTGTCAAAATGTGCAAAATCATTGCCGAAACTTATTATTTATGCACATAAAATTAAAGATCGGAAAATTTTCTTTAAAAATATTGACTCAGAAGCTGAAGAAATAAATATATTTTACCAATTTTCAAGCAAAACTCAAAAAAAGCCCAAAAAGCTCGATTTTTGGTAAAAAATCGATTTGCGCGACCTCTAAACCACCTCCGAAAAATCTGAAAAAATACTCAAAAATTCTTAGCCGTATGAGTATTCAAATTAAGAATGATCCCCAAATTTTTTTTTTGAATGGGACACCCTAGTGTACATATGGGTGGTGTCGCTGTTACTAGCAATCCCGGTTTAGAATTCAATTGGCATCCTCTGTTGATGACAATTGGTTTAATATTTTTATATGGCAATGGTATTTTGGTATACCGTGGTTTTCGTTCAACGCGCAACAAGACCTTGAAAATTACACATGCAGCCATACATATGGGTGCATTTATTTTAACGGTTATTGCCCTAAAAACCGTATTCGATTCGCATAATTTGGCTAAAACTCCCATACCCAATATGTATTCTCTGCACTCTTGGCTGGGTCTATCGGCTGTTATACTCTTCTGTTTACAATATGTTGTTGGTTTTGGGGCATATTTGGTGCCATGTGCTAAGGAATCATTAAGAGCGGCCATAATACCACTGCATATATATTTTGGTCTATTTGGTTTTGTATTGGCAATTGCTTCGGTTTTAACGGGTATAACAGAAAAAGCCATATTTTCAATATCCAGCTATTCAATTTTACCCAGCTCTGGTGTTATGGTCAATATTTGTGGTGTTTTGTATGTTGTTTTTGGTGGTTTAGTACTCTTTTTGGTTACAAATCCCGCTTCCAAAGAAAGGCTTTACCAGAAGATACAGCTTTATTAACAAGCGGTGCTGAATAATTTTCTTTTTTTTTTTGTGAAATTAAGTTAAAAATTATGTTATATATATTTTTCCCAATTAATTTTAATTTTGTCACAAAAAAACGCTCAATTTTATATGTTTTATATATTTATAAACTTTTATATATATTTATGTATGTAAAAATCTAGATTTTTATTATGTTTTACATACAAAAAAAAATATTGGTAATTAACAAATATTTGACCAAACAATTAATTACAACATCAACAGATTTTATAACAATTTTAATGGGATACTTATTTGCTGGGAATCGTATTAGATACCTTTAAATTAGCAAAATTAAAAACTGTATATACCCAAGTAAAAAAGTTTTTATATATTCTATTATAATTTTATACAATTAAATGCTTCAATGTATAAATTTCTATAGACATACATATTTGTGTCTAATTGTAAAGGGTGTTTTTTATACAGGCATATTACTTTAAGTTGGCAACAATTTTTTAACTGGCGGCCATTTTGTCAGCTGTCAAGTGGTTTATGTTTAGTTTGGTTTGACATTTCCGCATGAATAGACTGACGCCTGAACAGCGCTTCCAAATTGTATAAATTTATTTTGAAAATCATGGTTCTGTTCGAAATACGTAACGCGCACGAATTTTGCAAGTTTTTTAGTGATTAAGCTTACTTTTGGTGAAATGGATTCGTCAATAAACAAAACTGTCTTATTTGGAGTGATGATAATCCTCAAGGGTATGTTGAGACCTCGTTACATCCTGAAAAACTGACTGTTTGGTGTGCTTTATTTGCTGGTGGAATCATTGGTCCTTACTTCTTTAAAAACAATGCTGGTCAGAAAGTTACAGTTTATGGTGACCACTATAGAGCCAAGGACCTCGCAGGATATTCCAAGGACCTCGTAGGACGTGTCAGAACTTCGAAGGATATCTAAGGAAAAACAAAAGGATTAGTAAAATTACCTTGTGGCCGTGTGCGCTACCGTAGCCGACTGATGTCGATTCTTGTAATGACGGCCTTTATGTACCCGTTGAGTGTCGACAGTAGCGACGGAAAACAAGTTGTGTAGACAGAATCGAGCGTTACTTAGGAAATTCAATATATTCTCGTTCGTTAACTTATAAAAAAACATGGAGTGTTGGCGGAAACGAGCGTAACGACTTCATTACACATGACGGCGCAACATGTCGCACTGCTCTTGCCAAAATTGATTTATTGAAGGAAACGTTTGGTAACCAGATAGTTTCAGGTTTCGGACCCGTGAATTGGCCTCCAAGATCGTGCGATTTAACGCTGCTGGACTATTTTCTGTGGGGATATGTGAAGTCGCTAGTCTACGCCGATGAGCCCGAAACGTTTGAGCACTTGGAGGACAACATTCGCCTCGTTATTGCCAATATACGGCCACAAATGTTTGGAAAAATTCATCGAAAATTGGACCTCCAGGTTAGAGTAAGTCCGAGTCCAGAAGTCATATTTAAATTAAAATTCCAGAAGATTATCTTTCAAATAAACTAAATTTCATGTCAATTTAAAAAATTCTTTTTTGTTTTCTTGCATTTCAAAGTTCTATACCTCTATACAAAAAACACCATTTATATAGCTTTGTGTTATTTCTAAAATGTTTATGTATGGATATATACAGCAATACAATATTTTTTGTTGTCTTACAATGATATCTTACTTAATATAATATTATATAAAAAGATATAGCTTTACATGGAAAATGTAATGGTGTATATGATTATAGGTAATTTTGTCTTTGATTTTGTTTTCCTAAATTTGTTTATGTGTTCCCACAATTATTAATATCTTAATACTTATCAATAGATATGTAGATATGTTATATTCCTATTGGGAATGAGGAGTCAATTGACCTTAAAGTGACTGGTTAAAGAAGGACTTATCACAGGACTGGTATAATTTAATACTGAAGTGGCTTAAGAAGTGTCAATTGTCCTAAAATTACCAATCCTATGACTGGTAAATGGAGGAGATACCACTTAACCAGAATGCTTATTAACAAGAAAAAAACAGTTGGCCAGAATTTTACCCATCTTTCCTTATCATTCTTATCCAATGTCCATCTTTGGTTAGTCCTGTGGCATGCCACTATGTGGTTTAAAGCAGGACAAATTACCCCCTCCTATGACAAGCTAATGTTAAAGTTGCCAGTTGTTTACATAGGGTAAGGTTTAGCAGAGGATCGGTCTCTGGCACGAAGGGACCGATCCTGTGGCACACGCAGGACCAGTCTCATTCCCCATATGAATATTACTACATGGTTATGGTATATACTACATGGTTATGGTATATATTAATTAGTTATATATTAATTAATTATGAAAAAATATATATATAAGGATATGGTTAATTATAGTGTTACATATAATAATATATGATATCATATGCAAATTTTGTGTTTCATCGTATCTAAAGTGTTTAGTTTTTTTAAAAGTTTTAAGTACGCTTTATTCTCCTACACGAGAACAAGAAATTCTCATTGAGTTTCTGATTTAAACTAACAAATATTTCTAGAAAAAGGTAAGAACATTGTCCCCGGAAAATTTACTGAGCAAGAAAGAAATCCGCGTAGGTTTCAGCCTGCAAAAACCAATTTTACACAATTGCATAAATAAGTTTTGCGGTTTTAGCACATTTAATTACAACAAATGCAATTAATGTGTTTGAAAGTGCGGTTAATTGATTATAAAGCTTTGCATTGAACTTCATTTGACCACAAAACTTTATCAGTTTATTGTCTATTATCATTATTACTTTTTTTTTTTTTTTGAAACTCAGGAAAAAACGTAGTCGAATTACTTGAAACCGTCATGCAATTATTAAACCCAAACTAATTCGATATAAAAAGAATTTTGTAGAAAACTAAATTTAAAAGGATTGCCAAATCCTACTTTGTTTTCATATTTTGAAAATTAAATTTTTTAATTAGAAAATCGATATAAGAAAATTTGAAGTATTTAAAATAGCTTAATTACTATAAAAAATGGTGCATCATTCATTATTTTTGAATATAAATTTTTGTGTGATTCAATGAAGAATTGAAATTGTAGTAATATTAAGATATTTTTCATTAACTTTTTTCCATATAATTTCATAGCTTCATAAAAAAAAAAAATATTCGATTTCATAAATTTTATGAAAATTTTCTTTACAGCTATGAAGTTATTTCCAAGACTTATTTTTTTATTTTTTCATAAAATTTCATAATTTTATTAATTTTCATACTTTTCAAACTTTAGTTTTAAGATTTAAATCACAAGTGTTCAACATATTTTAAAAAGTGTTTTATTATTTCGATATGGCCTTTTATAAATTTTGGACTTCAAAAAATCATATGAAAAAAAATCATATGGTTTACAATTAGTTCCAGTACATTTTTCAAGACATTAAAAACTACCTAATATTTTTTTTTTCAACTTTTATTTATTTATTGGATCTTTCTTATTTCAGAAAATAACAATAAGTATTAAAATCTTAAATTAACTAATAATTTCTGGATCTGTTGCCATTGCAATAGAAATCCATTTTTCGTTGCGTGAAAGTTTATCTATTATGTAAATTCACGAGGGCCAATGTGTCGACACTCTTGAGGCGAATGTGTCCATTATAGGATAGCAGATCCTGTGCAAGAGGATTTGGATGTGATGCCAGTTTTCGTACATAGTTGGAGCAGAAGATTTTTATTTCGTCGCGAACAAATGCAATATTAAGGTCCTTATGAATATTTGCGTTACGAATGTACCACGGGTCACCAGTAATAAGTCGCAATATTTTATTTTGTCTTCTTTGTAATTTTTCTATATTAGAAGCCGAAGCTGTTCCCCATAGTTGGATTCCATATGTCCATATTGGCTTAATAATAGCTTTGTAGAGTAGAACCTTGTAGTTAAGATTGAGATCGGAATTAGGACAAAGGAGCCACTGCAACTGTGATGTTTTAAGCTTAAGTTGTATGCATTTAGCTTCGATATGTTTAGACCAGGTAAGGCGACGATCGAGATGTATACCAAGATATTTTATATGATTTTGCTCGGGTATATCGATATTATTTATCTTCAGTTTGGGACAGTTGCCCTTTCTCAAGGTGAAAGTAACGTGTGCGCACTTTGATGGATTTACTTTTATTTTCCATTTGTTGAGCCATTTTTCGAGTTCTTTAATATGAGCCTGTAGACAACTAGAAGCAATTGCTGGGTTTTTATTTACGCTTATAAACGCTGTATCGTCTGCAAAAGTTGACGTGTGAATCAGATTATTTGTGGGCATATCCGTAGTAAACAGTATATACATGAGAGGACCTAGTATACTGCCTTGGGGAACTCCAGCTGTGATTTTTCGTGAGTCTGAGATATGATCTTTGTACTTTACTACAAATGACCGATCCAGTAAATAGTTTCGGAGTAACTTGTGGGTATTTTGGGGCAACAAGGAGCATATTTTATATAATAGCTCATCATGCCAGACTTTGTCAAAGGCTTGGGAAATGTCTATGAAGAGTGAAGAGCAATAAAGTTTGTCCTCGAAAGCCTTTCTGACTAGAGTAACTATGCGATGAACCTGTTCTATAGTACCATGGTCTTTTCGGAATCCAAACTGATGCACAGGAATGATGTGGTGATCGTTTAAATATGGGGTTAGAGCATTTAAAAATACTCTTTCAAAGAGCTTGGATAAAATTGAGAGTAAGCTTATCGGACGATAAGATGAGACTTGGCTTGTGTCCTTGCCTGGCTTAGGTATCATAATTAAAAACTACCTAATATAGATATCAAAATAACTGAAAGCGCAATTAAAAAGACTACTGATTTTTTATTTTATTCAACCCATTTTGATGTTTATTTTTAAACATGGATTAAATAACTGATGCAAGTATAAAATTAACAGAAAGTCTTTTAAAACAACCTTTAATATTGAACGGACAAAACGTAAAAATGACTTTTCCTTTGCTTTTGAAATTAAAATTTTTTTTTTGAGATTACAAAACACAACACAGGCACAAGCCAGTATTTGTATTTGTTTGCATATTTGAATTTCTTGTAAATTCATTTGAAATAATTTTGTATTTAGACAATCTCTTTTAGTAAAAAATTTTGTGGGAATTATTGGACTTTTTTTTGAAAGAGAAACAAATAAAATCTCACACATAAACTTATAGATCAACGATAAAATTCACTATTAAACCACTCACCAGGTACAGTGTAGAAATCGTTTAATGTATATGCTCGACATATGTATTAACAAAAAATCTTTAATGTTTGTTGATATGCTTTGCTTATGTAGAAGGATAGTATATGATGACATTAGAGAAAAGAATTGCCATTTAAAAGTTTTAACTCAAAGTTAAACTGGCAATTATGATAATGACTAGAGAAAAACAAACACACTATAAATAGAAATCGTTCGTGCTAAATTTAATTCTAACTCAACGCACAGAGTAATGTGGAATTTAAAGTTACCCAATTCATTTAACGTGTGAGTTAAATAGAAGATATTTACGATTAACACTAAATGGCACGAAGAATGTTGATGAAGACCTTAGTGGGTCAGAAAATGCATTCCATTCATGCTAGTGTCTAATAACTTTTTCTGTGTTTTTTTCTAATAGTCAAAGTAAGTTATCATATAAAAATTATAATTTTTCTGTTAGTTTAGAGAAAAATCTGTCGTGTTCTAAAACCGAACAAATAAAATCTCACAGAGAAAAATAATATTAAAAGTTTTTGTTTTGTTTAAGATATCACTAGAAAAAGTTTAAATAATCTTATATATAAAATTCTCGTGTCACAATGTTCGTTCCCTTATTCATCCGAAACGGCTTGACCGATTCTCATGAAATTTTGTGAGCATATTAAGTAGGTCTGAGAATCGGCCAACATCTATAAATGGGCGTGATCGGACCAGTGGGCGTGTCAGCTCCCATACAAAGTCAATATTTAATAAAATATATCTATAGTTCTATAATAGCCAGAGTCTTAGAAATTTGCGCACGTTGATTATTCCTTAATGTGAATAGTCATGGGAAAAATGGTCGTGATCGGACCAGTAGGCGTGTCAGCTCCCATACAAAGTAAATATTTAATATCATATATCTACAGTTCTATAATAGCCAGAGTCTTAGAGATTGGTGCAGGTTGATTATTTCTTAACATGAATAGTCATGGGAAAAATGGGCGTGATCGGACCAAGTGGGCGTGTCAGCTCCCATACAAAGTAAATATTTAATATCATATATCTACAGTTCTATAATAGCCAGAGTCTGAGAAATTTGTGCACATTGATTATATTATGAATAGTCATGGGAAAATTGGGCGGGATCATACCAGTGGGCGTGGCAGCTCCCATACAAAGTGATTATTTAGCTCATATACAAAATTAATATTAATATTAAATATCTAGGGTTCTATATTAGCTATATAGCCTTCAAATTTTGTACAAGTCCATCAATTACAAATATAAGTAGTCGAACTGAAAATGGGCTGAATGGGATAAATGGGCGTGGTACCAAAAGCAAAAAACAAAAAAGCATTAAAATAAATTATTACATTCAAGACTTTTTGCAAGGTTATTTAATAATGTTGTTCAAAAATTGTTTTAGCGTTCCTCATAGTCCTAGAATAAAGGCTATAGAAGGACAAAGAGGCGTTGGGCTTCCCATGAAATTACAAATTTTAAAATGATTTACTAATGTGAATTTATTTTTTTAATTATATATTTGCGTAAAAAAATTTTCTTGATTTTAAGAATTAGTTACAATTAAAATTTGAAGGCAAAGCAACGTTTGTCGGGTCAGCTAGTATTTCTATAGATTTTAATTGATTCTTCATTTAAAAACAAACTTTACTTGAAACTTTATAAACATAAAATATGTTGTGAGTGAACATTTCAAAAAATGTACGTTAATTTCTTATAAATTTGATATGTTCGTATTCGTATTGATATTCCTCAAACTGTATAAACAAAAAAAATTTTCCAACTGAAATTTGATTACTAAGACACACATTCGGGTATTACGAATTTCAGTGGCTTGGTACAACTGAACATTAGTTTTCACATTAGTTCAATTCAAGTGAGTATTAGTTGCAACACCCAAAATATTCAGAAATGTAATGTAAATATCATTGCACTAACTGAGTTTATTAGTTTTTACCATTAAAATACACTTTGCAATTCGGTTGGGACTTAATTTCTTTGTGTGTATGTACTTATTTACTGATTTTGTGTGGTATAATTACTTTTTTGCTGCGGTTTTTATATCATTAGTTAAATAACTAAATGATGGAGGTATAATGGGTAAATTTATGTGTCCACATATCTACGTTTATAACATTTTTGGTTGTGTTTTAAAATTTTAAGAACGATATGAAGTTGTATAACAATAACTAAATACATTTTAAATGTAATTCCTGACTTATACACTTTCATAGAACACCTAAACGTATGAGTGATATTATTTCAATAACAAATATATAATAACAAGTACACGCCACATTGTTAATACGTTTTTGATAACTATGATCTCGAATAAAAAATTGTTCAGTAAATTTCGTTGCAGAGTTTAGTAAAATATTTTATTTTGTGGCCATTGTAGTGAATGTATCTCAAGTCTAATGATTTTATTTTGTATTGACTTGGATCTGAAATTTAAAAACTATGACCAGAAAAATTATATGTATATATACATCGGGATATACATCGTGAATTCCTGGTAATTTTTTTCGTAATATTATTAATAAATATACACACAGAGAAATAAAGTCCTAACCGAATTGAAAACTGTATATTAATAATAATAATTTATAAATTCAGTTAGTACAACGATATTTACATTCGATTTCTTAATATTTTGGGTGTTTGGGATTTTTTCCCTCACCCAACAATCATTTATAAGAGAGAACACTTTTAATGCGTTAATTATCATTAAATAGTTTTTTTTGCCTAAAATATTAATCCATATTTTGATCATTAATAAGTATTTACCATTGTATGTAATTTATAGCAACAACATTAATCCCTTTGTTTGTTACATTTTGCTAATCCGTTTGTTTTTCTTAAATATCATACGATATTAGCTTAGTAACATTTAGCATTAAGAAAGTGAGTTCAATTGTGTTATAACTTTTATAAAGTGAAGATCAAATAAAGAATCATACTCGTTAAAATAAATTAAACTTTTTTATTATCAAACTCAAAATTTATTTTGAGTAAAATTGCTAAGTTTTTCTGAGGAAAAACCTTCTACATAAAATTGGTGCCGAAACCCGGGAATAACTTCATGAACTGAAGTATATCCCATCAGCCTTTTTCAAGGAATTATATTGCCGAATAATAAACTGTGCTGAACCATTTTGCTTCATCGAATTCCGAGCTGAATTCTAAGCAAAATGGAATCAATTTCTGATGCGATTGAAGATCAGAAAAATCTTGTAAACCACATTGAGCGGATGTTAAAAGCCTTTAATCAAAAACCAAAAGATGATAAGTCCAAAGGGTATGTACAAACGATGCTTGAAGATCTAGAGCTTACATACAAAACTTTTAAAGATGGCCATGAGCAAATAATGGAAACGGTTCGAAACAACACCATTAACGAAAATGACGTTCCTTACATAAGTACTGATGTGTATTATAAGTGCTATGACACTTACATAATTCTTAAAACTAATATGCTTGATCTAATATTTGAATTTGAATCCCCACAGACTCCAACCGTCCACGCAAGCACCTTTGTCACTTCTAGTAGCCGCAATGAGACCTTTAGCGCCGGAGCTAGACTACCAAAAATAGACCTGCCTAAATTCTCTGGAGATTACATTGATTGGATTTCATACCGTGATATGTTTCTGTCAATGGTTCATAATAACAACTCACTTTCGAACATTCAAAAGTATTTATATTTAAAAGGGTCCTGTACAGGTACACCTTTAAGCTTGGTCAACGAGTACCCTGCTGCCGATTCTAGCTACAATTCAGCATGGGAAGCTCTCGAAAAGAGATATCATAATGAAAGAAAACTTGAAGAGACGATATTCAAGAGGTTATTTTCTATATCACCAACTACTGGAACCTTCGAATCTGTAGAACATTTGCTAGATTCTACCAGAAACTGTTTAGCTCAGCTGAATGTTCTTGGAATTGATATTTCAACATGGGATCCAATACTTATCTATTTAACCACTCAGAAACTGGACATTCAAACTCGCAAAGAATGGGAGCAGTCCCTTAAGTCTAGTACATCAAAACCAAAAATGTCTGAAATGTTTTGCTTTTTAGAAAATACTTTCAGGGCTCTTGAATCTGTTAATGAAGACACTAATTCTACAACATCTAAATCCATCAAAGAAAAACACACCGAAGTGCGCAAAAAACCTATGCGATATGTTCGAGCCCATATAGCCACCGCCATTCCAGATGACAATTGCCCTTGCTGCCATAAACGTCATCCCCTATACAAGTGCTTCAAATTTACATCTTTATCATCAACCGAGAAGAAAAATATCGTAAATAATCAACGCCTATGCCGAAATTGTCTTCGTACTGGACATATGCAAGCAACATGTAAGCTTAACACTAGGTGTCAAATTTGCAGTCAACCACATCACACTATAATTCATAACGAGTTTTCTACAGTAAGTAGCCCAAACATTATAAAAAATAAAGATCACGATAATAACATCAATCAGACTTTTGAGAATCCTACTACTACCTCTACACCAACAACCAATTATGTAAGTACTCACATATCGAATATCAATTCCACTGAAATTGTTCCAGCTTTATTAGCAACGGTTAAAGTTTTAATAAATATGGGAAATTCATCTCTGAATGTTAAGGCCCTTGTTGATCAAGGTTCCCAGGTATCTTTTATATCGGAAAAACTTTCAAAATGGCTGCCAATTCCAAAATATAAAATAAACATAAATGTTTCAGGAATAGGAGGAAATCAGAATATGACCGTAAAGAAATACGTACAACTCACTTTGAAATCAAACTACGACAAGCAATTAGAATTACCGTTAACCGCATTAGTTGTGCCTGTTGTCACATCATATGTCCCAAATAAATTTACATTAACAGAATTTTCCGACTTATCTGAATATTATCTTGCAGATCCGAACTTTATGTTACCAGAAAAAATAGATCTACTTCTAGGAAATGATGTCTATGGAGATCTCCTGCTTCCTAGAATGAAAAAATATAAAAACTCATTCCTTTTGCAAGAAACGCGTTTTGGTTGGATGGTTTCCGGGCCACCTGGTTCTCCATCTTCAGATGTTACAATTTCTTCAAATATTTGCTCATTAGAAGAGCAACTACGTCTCTTCTGGGAACAGGAAGAACTTACTCCTGGTAAGACAATTACTCAGGAAGGTATTGTTTGCGAAAAACTATTTACTGAAACACACACTCGAGATGAGAAAGGACGATACTGTGTTCACTTACCATTTAAAAACGCACTCCAAGGTCTACAATTACCAACATTTTCTTACACTGATTACAACGCTCTGAAGAGGTTAAACCAACTAGAGTTAACGTTTAAATCAAAATCAAAATTTGCTGAAGAATATCAAAAATTTATGGATGAATATGAATCATTACATCATATGGTAAAACTTGGTGAGTACCCCAATGCCGTACCTAAAAATTCTTATTTTCTTCCCCATCATGGCGTGCTCAGGGAGAGTAGCAGTACAACAAAGCTGCGAGTGGTTTTTGATGGGAGTAGCCGTAGGCCTCCGCAACCATCTCTAAATGAAGAACTATCAGCTGGCCCACCACTCCAAAATGATTTAGCAACTATAATAACCCGATGGAGAAGATTTCAATACGCATTTACAGCAGACATCGAAAAAATGTTTCGACAAATAAATGTGTGTTCAGAACATCAAAATTACCAATGTATTCTCTGGAGAGATAAAAATTCTAATAAAATATGTGTTTATGCTTTACGCACCGTGACATATGGAACTACATCTGCTCCCTATTTAGCCATTAGAGTTCTACAGCAACTTGCTTCAGACGAAGAGGACAATTTTCCAGAAGCTAGCAAAATACTTCGCTCTGACACATACGTTGATGACGTCATATCAGGAGCAGATGATTTTGATAAGGCTCTCATTTTACAGAAACAACTTTGTTCCCTTTTAAAATCTGGTGGATTTCGATTGCGAAAGTGGAACTCAAACTGCACTGAGTTGTTACAACAAATACCAATTGAAGATCGTGAGAAAAAGGAACTATTTTCAATTCACCAACCTAATATTGCAAAAGCACTTGGTATATACTGGGATACAACAAATGATTATTTTAGTTTTTCAATTAATTTTACATTTTCAAACCACATAACTAAACGTAGCCTACTTTCAGATGCAGCAAAACTTTTTGATCCATTAGGATGGCTTTCTCCTACAACAATTGTAGCCAAAATCATTTTTCAACAACTTTGGAAGATCAAGCTCGATTGGAACGATAGTTTGCCTGATAACATTCAACACGAGTGGATAAACTTCAGATCAAAGCTTAAAGATCTCGAAAAAATAAAAATACCAAGATGGATAGAATATCACACAACAGAATCTACTGTAGATCTACACGCTTTTAGTGATGCATCAAAATCTGCCTATGCTGCAGTTGTTTATGCCCGTACTGTCTCTGAATCGGGTAAAGTATATATAAACTTATTACAGGCGAAAACAAAGGTCGCACCTCTAAAAGCTGAAACCATTCCAAGACTAGAATTGAGCGCTGCTACCCTTTTGGTAAAACTCGTTGACACTATTAAATGCAACACTGATCTTAATATTGGCCGCATCGTTTACTGGACTGATAGTACAATTGTTCTTGCGTGGATAAAAAATTATTCGAGACGGTTGGAAGTCTACGTCGCAAACCGAGTGGCAACCATCTGTCGTCTTTCAAATGCTGAAGACTGGAAATATGTTCCATCCCTTGATAATCCTGCGGACTGTGCGTCACGTGGTTTACAACCTGCTGAACTAGTGCATCATAAACTTTGGTTTAATGGTCCATCTTGGCTTAGATTGGAATCTGATAAATGGCCCGCTCATCCCATTGAACTTAAAGGTGATAACGACAATGTCAATATAGCTGCACATTTGGCGGATTTAAAGTCACCTACTGCACAATATCCCGATATTACTCTAAAATTCTCAAAACTCTCTACTCTAATACGTGTGACGTCATACATTTTGAGATTTTACAACAATATAAATCTTTGTATTCAGAAGAAAGAAAAAGAAACCGGGTTTTTAAAATCTTACGAACTTACTGCAGCAAGATTTCTGCTCATAAAACTTACACAAGCTGTATCATTTCATGACGATATTCGCTGTCTTAAATTAAACAAACCGCTACCAGCAAACAGCAGAATCGGAAAATTATCACCATTTTTAGATAAAATGGACATATTACGTGTCGGAGGTCGACTGGCTAACTCTGAAATTCCTTTTCACACAAAATTTCCTATTCTGTTAGCTAAACAAAACCCGCTCTCTTTACTTATCTTTTCAGAAGCTCATCTAAATACTCTTCATGGCAGTCTGCAGCTTATGCAGTCTTATATATCCCGCTATTATTGGATAGTTTCGGCTCGAGGTCTAGCAAAGCGAGTACAAAGTCAGTGTGTAGTTTGCTTTAAATATAAAACACAAACATGTCAACAGCTTATGGGAAACCTACCACCTGTTCGTCTCCAACCAACACGGGCCTTCAAGCACAGTGGTGTAGACTACGCTGGACCCATCAATATTAAACTATCATCTTTACGTACTTCATCGACTTCAAAGGCCTATATCTGTTTATTTATTTGTATGTGTACAAAAGCCATACATTTAGAAGCCGTAACCAGCTTAAATGTCGATGCTTTCATTGCTGCCTATCGCCGTTTTACTTCCCGTAGGGGCATCTGTACTGATTTGTATTCGGATTGTGGAACTAACTTTGTTGGTGCTAATAAAGAACTTCAAATTCTATATCAACGCAACAGATCGTCCTTACCAGAACATCTTGTAGAAACCCTAGCTAACCAAGGTACAACATGGCATTTCATCCCTCCAGCTTCACCCCATTTTGGCGGCCTATGGGAAGCTGGTGTAAAATCTACCAAGCACCACCTACGACGCATAATGAAAGACCGGGTACTAACATACGAAGAACTCAGCACTTTACTGGCTCAAATTGAAAGCTGCTTAAATTCACGCCCGCTTTGTCCCCTTTCATCAGATCCAGCTGACTGCAATTCATTAACTCCGGCACATTTCCTAATTGGTGAGCCAACCAATTGCATTCCAAGTGAAGATTGTTTAGACGTACATGCTGATCGCTTAAGCCGTTGGAATTTGGTTGAGCTTCTCAAACAACAATTTTGGGTTCGTTGGCACGAGGAGTATATGAGCCGTCTTCAGTCACGTCCAAAATGGAATAAAATTGAAAGAAATGTCAAAGTTGGAGATCTTGTACTATTATTGCACGAGAAAAGTTGTCCTGGTCAGTGGCCGTTGGCAAGAGTTGAGAAACTGAACCCTGGTCCAGATGGCTTAGTCAGAGTAGTTACACTTTATTGCAACAAGAAATATATGAAGAGACCAATTTCCAAAATCTGTCTTCTTCCTTCAACTGAAGTTCCAACATCCCAAGAAAATTAAGTGAAAGCAGGCAATTTAAAAACATTCGTTCTTGGCTGGGGAGAATGTTTGGGATTTTTTCCCTCACCCAACAATCATTTATAAGAGAGAACACTTTTAATGCGTTAATTATCATTAAATAGTTTTTTTTTGCCTAAAATATTAATCCATATTTTGATCATTAATAAGTATTTACCATTGTATGTAATTTATAGCAACAACATTAATCCCTTTGTTTGTTACATTTTGCTAATCCGTTTGTTTTTCTTAAATATCATACGATATTAGCTTAGTAACATTTAGCATTAAGAAAGTGAGTTCAATTGTGTTATAACTTTTTTAAAGTGAAGATCAAATAAAGAATCATACTCGTTAAAATAAATTAAACTTTTTTATTATCAAACTCAAAATTTATTTTGAGTAAAATTGCTAAGTTTTTCTGAGGAAAAACCTTCTACATTGGGTGTTGCAACTAAAATGCAGTTAAATTAACCAAACTTTGTTGTGAAAACTAATGTTAAGTTGGGCCAACCGTCTGAAATTTGTATTAACCGAATTTTAGTCGTTGTAACCAAATTTCAGTTGGCAAATAGCTAAATTTTTCTTTGTGTGTACTTTTTTAAAGATAATAAATTTAAAATTGTACTCCGAGAATTTTCTTGGACGAGTTTTAATAAAATTTTTCACTAAACTAATGAAGTGAATTAACATAAAGTGAATTATTTTTTAATTTTATGAAAAATCTTCACAATTTTTATGAAACAAATTTTATTGAAACTTTTTCATTTATCGTATGGAATTTTTAAGAAATAAAATAAAAGTTTTCAAAACAATTTATGAAGAACTGCTACTCTATGGTAGCAACGAAAATACAATCTCAAATTTAAAGTCACTACATAATGAATGACTAAAGTCAGTTTAAGGGTCCTGATTGGCAAGAATCTCTCGGATATTATTTGATTGAATAACCTTCTGTAGAAATAGTTCGAACGTGTTTGTTGAAACCGCTATTAATAAACATCGCCTTTTGGTGTAAAAATATTAGTCTCAGTCAACTTGTTAATCATTTTCCGGAGGCTCTCAGCTATCTTATTTAACATTTTTCGCAGCTACTGAGAGATCTGCAATTTCTATTTTTTTCACTAATCAATATGAATGATTCTACACTAATATAATTATCTTCCCTTCAGTAATGAATTTCTTCATAGCCTTAATGAAGAAATTCATTACTGAACTGGAACTCGGCCATTTGATGAAATAGGATTCATTAATGTCAATGTTTATGAAATGTTTGTAGAATCAACAAAATTCCTCATAAAACTGTTGAATCATTCCGAAAATAAAGCGATTATAGAATTTGTGAAATAGTGTCAACATTTTTTTTAATACTAAGATGTTCTTTGAATTAATAAAACTTTTCATGAATGTCTTGGAAAATGCATTGAAACTAAGCCAATGAACCGATTATATGATTTTTTAAAAAAAAATTATAAGTCCAAATATAATAATAAAAGGCAACACGGAAATAATTAGAAAATATGTTGAACACTTGAGAATTAAATCTTAAAACTGAAGTTTGAAATGTATAGAAATTTTTGAAATTACGAAATTTTATGATAAAATAAAAAAAAAATAAATTTTATCGTTGATCTATAATTTTATGTGTGAGATTTTATTTGTTCGGTTTGAGATCATGACAAATTTTTCTCTAAATTAACAGAAAAATTATAATTTTTTTTATATGATAATTTACTTTGACTATTAGAAAAAAACACAGAAAAAGTTAAATTAATTCTGAAATAATTTCATAGCTTTAAAGAAAATTTTCGTTAAATTTATGAAGAGATAATTTATGAAATCGATTGAATTTTTTTATGAAACTATGAAATTAAGTAAGGTTTGTGAAAAATTTCATGGTATTAATAAAAATTTCATGGATATAATGAAATTCTTCATTGAATCTACGAAAAACATTCTATGCAATTGTTTTTTTAATGTCATAAAGGATAATGCTATCAGTGTATAAATGGTTTTTCATGAAAAAAAACTCATATAATAGTATTAACAAAAATAATAAAGGAAAGGAGTAAAATTGTAATAAATAATATCTATTAAAAATATTAAAAAATTTAAGATTCTGATTAAAAGCGTTGTAAAAATGTACCAATAAACCGGAGATAATGCGATTTTTATGTAATTCTGATTGGTCCTATGATTGAATCTTTTTAAAAGAAACTTTATCAATAAAAAAAAACTTTTTCTTCCCAAATAGGAATTCCCGGGATTCAGGGAAATTCAAAAACTAATCTCGCTTTCTTGGGAAATGAGAAATCCCAGGAAAAGAAAAATCCTAATAAAAACATTCTTGTAAGTTTCAAGTATTTTTTTTTTTTTTAATTTTTCGCCATTAAAATATCCATCAATACTTATGGTGAACATGAAGTTTTGCATAACATAGTTTTTATGTAAAGTCCACCTAATCCTGTCCATCGTTTGTCGCAATTCAAATAAAACACTAAAGTAAGTGGCATCTAAAGTCAGTTTCATCAGGTGCCCAAAATTTTTGAAATTACCCACATCTAAAGTATTAAATAATTTAACGTTTAAATTTTTTATAAATTCTAAAAATTTAATATGTTAAATATATCTCAATATCACGTTTTTAAGTAGCTATAAATATGTTTTTATAATGGTTCGATTGTATACATACATATTTTTATTATATACCACATATTTTTACTGCTAGAACATTAAAATGTGTACTTATGTGTATTAGTACTTTAAAACATGTTTACAGAGCCTCCATGAATTTGAGTTACTAGGCAATTTTCATCATGTATTTATGACCAACGAGTCATATTAAATATTTTTCATTCATACCATATGGTCCGTAAAATTTATGAAATTTATATTAAATATTTTCCAATAAATAAAAATATTCATGTTTCCGTTAGTTATATTATATATTGTAAGCGGTATTTAATAAAGATTAATAATAACTGTTAAATTTAATATGGTGGTTATTAATTTTAATCATGATTTTTAAAATAAATCTATAAAATGAAATAAATATGGAGACAATGATGTATAGTTATTGTTTATATATTAAAATATAGTTTATAGATCTTTTAAACCATTTTTTACCAATGTGTCTTTAAAGATACATGAATTTTAAGGAGCCTATAAACTTTAACAGGAAGGTGATGTAACATATTAAAATTCGAAGTCTTAAACGTCTCAAACGCGGTTTAAGGGGGGACATTACATTCGCGGCAGAGAAAACAGACCTTTTTTTAAAAATTCATAACTCAGTCAAAAACAAACTTTTTTCAATTTTATTTATTATTGTAGAGAATTGAACAAGATTCAGATTGTCCGATCTGAAAAAAATGACTTTCTTAAATCTTAACCAAATGGGTTATCGTATGACACGAGTTTTTTCTTTAAATTTTTTTCAATGTTCCAAATTTAAAGGTGTGTTTTTTCAAAAAAATATTGACTTTAAAAATTCATAAAAAATCGAAAAAAAAAATTAAGAAAAAGCTCGGTTCATGCGATAGCGAATCAAGTTTAAAAAATACAAAAAAAATCGTCAAAAAATAACCCGCTAGTGCCGCAACCAGTACGAAAACATGGTTTCGAGATAAACGCGTTCAAAGTTTGTGAACAAAGAAAAAAAAGCTTCATATACCTTCACTCTTCACCGTTCAAGTATGTACGAAATAACAACCACCAAAAGACAGGTAGCAAGTAAAACAAGTATATACCAGCTGCCGTACGTAGGTAGCGCGAAAATTAAAATTGCGCTCTCACTAATCCGGCTGTAACTTTTGAACCCGTAGGAATTTTTCATAAATTTTTTTTTTCTTAGAATCTTAAGAATATTTACTAAAATACAAAATTATAAAAATACAAAATACTAAAATACAAAAAAAAAAAAATTCCATTTAAAAAACGGCCAATGTCATGTCCCCTCTTAAAAAAATTGTAATTTTAAGGTTGCCATATAATGATTTGAAAAAAACCATTTTTTGCTTTTTTTTAAAGTATTTTTTTCAAAAAGGATTTGAAAAATTAAAGAAGACCGGAGTCATAAACGCTATTTATTACTATAGATAAAGACATATAAAAAGACATATAAAAAAACACTGCACAACTAAAGGTAAAAAAAACATAATTTTTATTTTTTATAAAAATTATATCAAACTCATATAATAAAAAAAGCTTTAAAAAATAGAATATTTTTTCATTCAAAAAGTACTTTTTGAAAAAAATTAATAATCGAATTACGATTTTTTCGTCTTTGTAAAAATGGAAGTATGCGAAAACTGAACTTAATCTGTTTTAATTTTTAATGTCAAAAATGTGATATTTTCTCTCAACCAGCACAGGATCATATACGTTTGAACGATTAGAGTTGACAAATAACAAGTTTCAATAACTGTCTAAATATTAAAAAAATTTTAAAAATTTCTTAAGAATAGTGCAGAAACAACAACCAAAATATTTTGCAATTTTTTAAAGAGTTGTAAAAAAAAATATTAAATATAACATAGCGCACAAAGTAGAGATGGGTTCGCGAGCAGAATTTTGAGTAATTCACATGATCGTGAGTGAGTGTGAGTAGGAAATAATTCTTTGTGGGTAAGTGTGCGTGAGTTAAATTTTTGCTTAAGGGAGTGTGCGTGAGGAGAAATAAAAAAGAAATGTTTTTCTTTTAACAAATAATTTCTTTAATTTTTTTGATTCCGATTTTAAAATATAGAATAAATTGCAAAATTACATATTCAGAGTCATTTTAAGTTAAGCATTAAAAATTTAGCTAAATTTTTGCATTTAATTTTTTTCTGTAAAATTTTGCCAAAAACGAATTTGACGTCTTCACGAATATTTTTTTTTGCAGACACATGAAGAAAAATAATATTTTATTAGTTTCTAACTTCAACTGCGATACTAGTTTTTAGAGGATTTTAGTGTGATATTTACTTTTATTTATTTTTTACGTTTGTTTTAAATTCATTTTGTTGTTTATATGTTAAATATACCTATTATGAATTAAATGTTTAAAATTTGACAAAAAAGACTATATATTAATAAAATTATTCCTGAAGATGTTTGGAATATCCACCGAAACGTCGGATGAAAAATGAATAAATAGTCTTTTATTTATTTTGAAAACAAATAAACTTAGAAGCCCACTTTAGATATTTCTAAAAAACTTAGCAAAAAGTACATTCAAATTATGATGAAATCCATGGGAATAAAGTTTTTATTGGTAAATCAAATTTCATGTCTTAAGTATACAGCGTTTTTTCTACTTTGTGTAATATTTTTAAGTAAATTAATTGTTGAAGTTATTGTTTAACAATTTGTGTATTTATTTTCAATTTCAGGGGTTTTATCCTGGCATACGAATTAACTAGAGAATTTACCTAATTACATTATTTATTAAATGCAACAGCCATCGTTCTTGGCCACCAATTCTGCGGTGATCTTGGGGCAGTCTGGGGCGTAATGGTCATTTATTTCGCAGAAGTCATGACTTTTTCGTAATTGAGTTTATTATATGTACATCGTATATAGCTTAAAAATACTGAAGTTATTATTTTATTGGTATATTTAAGTAATTAATTTTATCTTTATAAAAAAAAGTTACAAACAAAACTTATTCTTTCATTTTCAGCAACTAAGAACAAATGGAATGGAATACCAGAAAATCACAAATGTGTACACTAAAATTAATTAAATCGTGAACTTTTCTAATAAAACCTAAAAATTATAACATGATAAAATTGATTAAAAAATATTTCAAATAAGTAAAAATATACTTTGTTGTAAATCAACAGCGTTTTCATATATTTTAAGTATGTTTCTACTTGATTTTAATATTTATTTTTTTTTAGTGTACCAAGTTTTGTCAAAAACTTCGCACGGAATCTATGCTTGGTAAGAAATGGGTTAAGCAAATTATAATTTTAATAAATAAACACAGAGAAAGTTTTCTTTGACAAGTTTTAATGGAATCTAATGAAGTTTTTTTCGCAAAGTAATTACAAGTTTTAAAAACTTTACAGAACCGCTTCATAATTTTTATGAAACTATGTATAATAAAATTTTTTCACAAGACATATAATAGTTTTAACAAAATAAAACTAAATTTGTATGAAAAACTTAACATATTTAATGAAAAGTTTCATTGGCTGAATTCCAGTGGCATTTCATAGATCTAATGCAAAAATTTATTAATATCATGCAGAAAATTCTCTCAGTGTAGTCATTTTAATTTTTTTTTTTATAGTAATTAAATGTGCTAAAAGTCCCAAAACTTATTTAACAAATTGTGAAAAACAATCTGCTGTAGGCGTGTCCCTATCCGGATTCCCAAGGAAATCTTCAGGGGACTTTGTTATTAGAATTTCTAGAGATATTTGTTATGTTAAATCACAAACTCAATGAGAATTTCTTGTCCTCGTCTAGGAGCGAGATTCAAAATTTAAAATATCAAAGAAAAAACAAAGACAACAACAAAATATTATCACAATTGGCTTTGTCATCTTCCAAATACTACTCTGTTTTTTTGACAGACCTAGCAATGTAGTGGCGTTTATTCAAGTAAATCAACAATAGGAAATCATATGTTTTCTATTAGTATCAGTTACATTTAAATTTGCACAAGCACCTGCACATTTGTTATTTAAATTTATTTTCATCGGGATAAACATTAATTGCATTTATAGTAATTAAATGTGCTAAAGTCCCAAAACTTATTTAACTAATTGTGAAAAACAATCTGCTGTAGGCGTGTCCCTATCCGGACTTCATTCTACAGATATTTGTTATGTTAAATCACAAACTCAATGAGAATTTCTTGTCCTCGTCTAGGAGCGAGATTCAAAATTTAAAATATCAAAGAAAAAAAACAAAAACAACAACAAAAAATTGTCACAATTGGCTTTGTCATCTTCCAAATACTACTCTTTTTTTTCGACAGACCTAGCAATGTAGTGACGTTTATTCAAGTAAATCAACAATAGAAAATCATATGTTTTCTATTAGTGTCAGTTACATTTAAATTTGCACAAGCACCTGCATATTTGTTATTTAAATTTATTTTCATCGGGATAAACATTAATTGCATTTATAGTAATTAAATGTGCTAAAGTCCCAAAACTAATTTAACAAATTATGAAAAACAATCTGCTGTAATCGTGTCCCTATCCGGATTTCATTCCTGCCCAAGGAATGTTAATATGGTGATTGTATTACACAAAATCGTTTTCTAACGCTTTCACTACCGACTTTTTGTTTGTGATTATTTTTCCATTTTGACTTCAGATTATTGTCATGGGTCCTCTAATTAGAAGGAAAAATGTTTGTGTGTATGCCTTTTCCCCCCTTCTACCCAGCCACAAAATGGGTCCGAAAATCGAATTTTTAAAACTTCTCAGCCCGTTTTTGCCACTTAGAAATTCGAATAAACAAACATGCTTTGCTTTTGATTTCGTTTTGAATATTAAATGAAACTACGTGTCAAATGTCGTGGTTCAAGTTTTTATAAGCTTAGGAGATACACCAAATGCCCTTATTTCGGAGATAAAGGATGATTAAAAAATAGAACTCTATTAACAAATGTCGTGACTATATTGCCCTGATGAACAGTTTATGCATATGATGATAATTTTTTCAATAACCAAGAAACATTTTTAAACAAAAATATTAAGTTTTACTGCATTATCATGTTTTTTATATTTATTCAAAATTGTGTACCTGTAGGAAAGTAACAGTGTTAAAAAAATTTAATGTTATTTTTAGAGTTATTCTAATCAGGCTTTCAAGATCATGAATTTTCTAAACGTAAATAAAATACTTTTTTATTTCATTTTTCGTATTCCTACGTTTCGTCGGTATTTTCCAATATCCTCAGGGATTCGTTTTTTTATTAAATAACTAGTCGTCAAATTTTCATAATTTTTAAAAAATATACATCACAGGTTTTATACGACATTTAATACACGACACAAAACAGATTTAATTAACTAAAAATAAGTGCAAAAATAAATCACGAAAAATTAAAATATCACAGTTGAATTATTCTTATAGGTAAACTTTAATTTTTTCAGATGAAATCTAAAGTGTTAATTTAGGATTAGGTGTACTTTTTAATACATTTTTTAATATATTTATTATAACTACCTTTTAAAAGCTTAAATCTAAGCATGATGAGAACTAAAAACACAATTCAAATTTAAATATTTTGTATATTTAAATCTGTACATTCAAGTACTAAACATATATATATAAATTTTGTACATGAATTTATTTTATTTTCTCAAGCCAAGTGATGTTGTTATTAAAAAAAATATAAAAAGTAAAAGTAACAATGTTGCAGTATATTTTTAATGTCAATGTTTTTTTATTTTTTTCTACTTTATGCAACTTGTGCGAATGCAATATTTTCATGTGTATGTTGAAGCATTTTTATCAAAACGAAAAAAAAAATGCACATTTTAAAGTGGCATTTTGCCAAAACAATTTTCAACATACGCTGCCTTGGTTTTATTTTTGTGAACCAACAACAAACACAGTTTGTTAGGTTTAAATGTATATAAAAACAAAAACTGTACAAAAATCTTTATTTTTCTCCCAAAAAAAGGCTAATAAATGGAAGAAAAAACACTTTTTGGGTAGAGGCCAAAATATGTATAAACAAAATAAACATATTAGGGTAATAATTATTTTAAAACAATTTTAATATATTAGTTTTATCGCAGCTCACTCGATTTTTATATTATACACTATTGCTGTACTATGGTGCGTATGATTAATATTTTGTTATTAATAACACTGGTTTACAAATTTTTAAAAAATGTTCGATTCAAGATATTTTGCGTATATTTTTTGATTTAGATACTAAATCGCGAGCTGAATCCGAAAATTAAGTACAAAAGCGGAAAAAATTTTAACTTTTCATTGCATGGTGTTACATATATATAACGAATACTTTGAATATATGTGTAACCTTGTTTTTGAAACTTATTGAACATTATTTTTCTCAATTATTATTTGACAATAACTAAATTTTAAAACATTATGGCAAGCATTTCTGAATTAACGATAAATTTGGTGAAACATTAAATTGGTTATAAATGATTTTTTTATAAAAAAAATTGCAATTATTCATTCGCCCATAAACGCTAAAAGTTAAAAATTGTTTGGTGTTGTTACAAGTAATAAAAGTGTAAAAAAAACAGGGATGGCAGTCAGTACCGCTAAAATACAATTATCGATTCAAAACAATTTCAATTTACTATCGTTATTCTTAAAATACCGTTACCGATATAATTGAAATAACGTTATAGGTAAAATACCGTTACCGAAATAATCAAAATACCGACATGGTTACAATACTATTACCAAAATACTTGAAATAGCGTTGTCCTTAACATAACATAATCAAGATCATTATTTCCTATATTTTTCCAAATTTTTATCATGCGATTTCTGTAATAATGGGGCTAATAATAGGGATAAGTATATAATACTGTTATGCAAAATACTGTTTAGACAAAATACTGGTCAAAAAAAATTTAAAAATCCTGCTTTTCATAATATTGTTTTACAAAATACTGTGTTTCAAAAAACTGTTTTACAAAATGCTGGATTTCACAATACTGTTTTGCAAAATACTGTGAAGTAAAAATGCTGGTTTACGAAATTTATTTTATTAAAAATAACTTCAACAAAAGTATATATTTTTCAAAAATTAACAAAAACATTTAACAAAAAATGAATTTCAACGCATTTTATAAACTAAACTTAGTACAAGATTTTCTGCAATTCGCTTTCAATGCATTTTATAAACTTAAACAGGATCAATACATAACTTCTGATTTACTTTGTTTGATTTAATAATAGCGGTATTCATTCTTCTAACTTCTGATTTACGTTGTTTGATTTAATAATAGCGGTATTCATTCTTGATAGCATTTATGCAAGGGTTGCATTAATACTATGATTTTATGTTACAAAGCGTGAGCGTCGTTTTTTTATGTGTATTGTATGTTTACAACCCAAGCATTTCAATGTTGACAAAACAGCTAATTTCTAACGAAAATATATTTTCTAGCGATTTTTAAGTACACTTTACCGATTTTTTCAAATAAAAAAGGTTGGCATTATTCTTCGTTCTCAGTGGATTTTTAACTCTGTTGTTATTTTGTGTGAATATCAACTTTAAGGAAGAAAGAAGATCCATTTTTATATTAATATCGTATTTTTCTTTTATTTAAGTTTGTTTTTTGATAAAAATTTGTGTTAAAATCAGTTGTTTTTTTTTACACGAAAATTAAATGTTTTTTGTAAATATTTCTGTTCTTTTTTTGTTTTCCGGCCAAAACTAAAAGATGTTAAGTATTGTAAGTTTGAAAGGTTTGAAAGACCCAGAATATGCAATAGTTTTCGTCTTGCATATAAATAAAAGTCTTGCATATTTTTATTTCATGTATTTTGTTGTTGTTGTCTTGCATACTCTTGTATTTATACAAGATCTGCAAGCTTTGAAAGGTCTGCAAGGGTAGTTTGCTACCAAGAGCGAATACCGCTAATATTAACTTTTGATATTTTAAATTATTCATAAAACAACAATTTTAACAAAAAGACAAAATTACTAAACATATGATTTGATTAACTACACGTGGGTTTCAACGCGTTTAATGCTGCTTGCATTATCAAAACATTTGCATATGATAACAACAACACAGGTATGATAACATATGATAACATCTGCAATGAGATCAGCTGTTATTAATATATGTTGATTACATTAGAATTGTCTTTTGGTTTTGTTATGGTTTATTTTAATAATCATATATAAATGGAGATAAATTTTACTTAATTATTACAGTGAAAGTTTTTGTAAAAATAAAGCAAAAAAGCGCGCGTCGTCCAGTAAAACAGGATTTTGCAAAACAGTATTTCGAAAAGCAGGATTTTGAAAACAGGATTTTGTTATACACGGGATTTCGACCCGAACCCCTAATGATATCGGGGTGTATTGACATTACCAGAATAACTAAAATAACGTTACCCTTAAAATACCGTTACCGAAATAGATGAAAAGTCGTTATGCTTGAAATAACGTTACCGAAATATCTAAAATACCGATACCGCTACAATACCGTTACCGAAATAAGTAAAAACCCGTTAACACTAAAAAAAAAACCGTTACCGAAATAACTGAAATACCGTACCCCTAAAATACCGCAAACGAAATAAAAGGAAATAGCGTCACAAGAATACGTGAAAACTAAGTAATAATAAAGTTTTGAATGTATTCTTAATTTAAAAAAAAATTATTTGTATTAGAATTCGGTAAGTATAATTTTTTTTTAATTTTGATTCGTTACAGAAGTGTAACAAATTAGTAAAAAGAAACAAATAAGGAAATATTTTAATATATATTATTTTTAAGATAATTGTTCTAATAATATTTGTAAAACTAATACTGGAATATATGTACATGTGAGGGTCGCCGAGTACAACTCATAATTACTCCATCGCATCAATAAATACCATAACACAAACCTTTAAAACCTTATCTATCTTCTAAACATATAAAACAGGATGTGTGTATGTATGTAACGTATGGACTTCAAAACGGCTGGGCCGGTTTTGATGAAATTTTCAGGGAATCTTCAGGCGGGTGACACTGTAAAGTCTAATTTTGATTTTCGGTCAGTGGGCGGAGGGGCGTGGCAAAATCCAATTTTCATGTTGTACCACCAATGATATATACATTTATTTATTTTTTTTTCTTTTTTTTATTTTTTTTTTTATTTCTTTTGAAAGCCGTTATCATGTTTTTCAAAACGAGATATGAAACTCTTAAATCGGTTATGAGTTCCAAAAATATTTACAAAAAACCTGTGTTAATATTTACAAAACACCTATGTTAATATATAAGCTATGTTACACGAACACAACAGCCTCATCCGTCTATTTAAAACAGCCCTAGACCAGATGCCGACAGATGATTATACGGTTGTGATAAGAGCTGACAAGACACCGGCTGGTGAGCATGAGCGGCGCTTCAATGCACCGGTGATAGGTGACGTCGCAGTTGCTATGGCAGTTGTTTTCAGCTATTCATTTTACATACTTCAGCAAGTAAAGTCGATAGAAGGACAAAGAGGCTTCCCATGAAATTACAAATTTTAAAATGATTTACTAATGTGAATTTATTTTTTTAATTATTTATTTGGGTAAAATAAATTCTTGATTTATACAATTAATTACAATTAAAATTTGAGGGCAAAACAACGTTTGCCAGGTCAGCTAGTTTTTCTATATATTCGGAAAGGTATAAGATCGCGAATTAAACTTTATTCACAAAACATTTAATGAATGATATGTCTGTTGTCTTCAAAATTCAGGTTCTCCCTTTTCAATATCTTATTTATTCTCTTAGAAACCATCCTTTGATATTCATTGCTAAGGTGTTTTCGCTATTAGTGCTAATATCTGAAAAATTAGATATCTGAAATATAACAAGAGCTTTTTGAAGCACCAAAGTCGGACCATCAAATTCTAACAGATTTGATATGTTAAAAGTTTAATAAATGGCGAAAGTCATATATTAAAGTCATAGCGAAAACAACCATTTTTTCCATTATACGAGTTTGTTTGTAACGAAAAGCTATCCTTCAATAAAATCCTTAAAAATTGAAATATCCACACAGAAAATAATTTAGTTAGAAATCAAATGAGTTTACCATGATTTTATCACTACAACATACCGTTTATCAACATTAAAAAATATCAACTGTGTTAGTAAAAAGTCTGTGATAATATCTAAAAATATGTAATCGTAACATATTGAAGATGTTTGTACAATATTAATCATGATGCATGACCAATTTAGAGCAAGAATAAATCTAAAGCATTTTAATTTGATTATTGTAATTGTGAAAAAAACACTAAAACACCAAATTGCATAAAATATATTTTATTAACTGCCTACTATTACATACTGAATATTGGCTGCATTATATATTGTAAAATATTTTCAGTTAAATCGACTTTGGTGATCACAACCAATAAAAAAAAAAATCACAACAAATTAGCTTTTTCAAACAACAAAGTATTAAAATAACAAGAAATTTTAGTATCTATAACCGAAATATTGGTAAACCAAAATATAGAAACTTTCAAATACAAAAATAAACCAAAAATAGTTTAAACTTTTTAAGGAAGTAGAAAATTTAGTGGATTGCATTTTAAAAATATATGAATGGTAATTATTGTAGAAAAGATCACGTAAAGTAAATAAATTTATGCAATCATTGTTTTTAAATCCTTTTTATTTTTATTGGTACACTAAGAATACTATTATTGGTACACTAAGTATGTTTAAAAACAAATTAAATTTCACTTAAAGACAGGACGACTTTTATTTCAGTAAATTCAACTGACATTGTCATTTGTTTTTCACTGTTCAAAAAATGAACCACAATTGTAGTAAAAATGAACCACATGTGCAGTAAAAAATATACAAACTTTTATTTGTTTTATCAAAAAAAAAAAAAAAACTACTGTAGAAAATCAATGTAAAGTCATAATACAGTAATTTTATGTGGTTTATTTTTTCTAAATGAACTACATATGTAGTGAAAAATTTTAATTTCTTCTACAAATTGCTGTTTTTTTCACTCAAAAACAAATATTAGTGTAATACAACTCAAACAACTACAAATATTTACAGCAGATGTTGCCTGAGTGTATATGCAACATAATCATATTTAAATTTCACCCACGAAAATTGAAAATTATGAGAGGATGTCAAAATCTGGGCCCAAATTTGCGTAGCTTCAATGAAGAAGAACCTTAATTTAGTTTATGAGTTGGAGTCATTAGAATCGGAGGTATTTTTTAGCAGCATTGTATAGAAAAAAAAAATATAGTAAAAAATATAAGTTTGCTTTATTTGGTTGTAATTTTATTTAATTACCGAGCGCTGCCAAAGCAAATCCGGAAGGCATGATTTTTGTTCGCGATGTAATTAGGTAAAAGCACTTCTTTCATATGCTCTAAGAAGCAATATTTTCATGTCTTCGTAGGCAATAAAAAGCGCTTTTTTTTTGTATTTTGACCACACTAATGATTCAAGGTATGCATGCATTCTTTACTGCTTCATTGTAAGCATTATTCACTGCTTCAAAGAAGGCATTTTGGGAAGCACAACAGAATGACTTCCCCAATTGTTTTATTGTATGCAAGGCGGCGAAGCGCTATGTAGGAAGCATACAAATGTACACTCAGGGAACTTCTACTTTAAAAATATGTAGTTGTTTGAGTTGTAATACAGTTTCTTTATTTTTAATATAAATGTCAGTCATTTGTAGAACAAATTCAATTTTTTGCTTACCTTGTAATTCATTCACAGTTAAAATTTATTTACATTTTCTACCAAATATATATATTACTCTTTTTTAAATATTGAGTATTATGCAGTGAAGGGTTAAGATATTTCCAAAGTTTAAAATTTTCCATTTTTAAAAAAGTAGTTTTACTTTAATAAAAATATATCGGGACCGAAACGGCGGATTTGATTTTCGAAATTAAATCTAATTGAATGTTATATCAATTCTCTGCACAATATTTGTCAATGCGATTATCGCCATATAAGGTATTTATCGATAAATCGAAAATTTTAACGGAATTTAAAAAAAAAGTAAATTCTATTGCAAATTTCTCTTAGCTAAAATATTTTTTAAAAAAAAGTTTGTTATAAGTATTATTTAAAAATAAATAAAAATGTATTCAAGTTCAAGGCCATACTCTATATTTCTTAAGTAGGACAATATCCTAATAAAGAAATATAGAGTATGGCCTTGAACTTGAATAAATTTTAATTTTCATAAAATATTTTTTAATTTTATTTCTCTATTTAGAGTTCAAGTCTGATCTATTACGAAAAAAATAAGAGCCTCTTTAACAAAAAACGGCTAAAAATTGTAGACGCTCCATGTAAAGGGTGTTTTTTATAGAGGTATTTAACTTTGAAATGGAATAAAACAAATATGTTTTTTTTAATTTGATATGAAATTGACTTCATTCGAAAGATAATCTTCTGGCATTATAATTTAAATATGACTTCTCGCATATGACAGCCACGGCTGGCTCGGACATAGTCTAATCTGGAGGTCCAATTTTCGATGACATTTTCCAACATTTGTGGCCGTATATTGGCAATAACGCTGCGAATCGGGCTTATCGCCGTAGACTAGCGACTTCACATTTCCCCACGGAAAATAGTCCAGCGACGTTAAATCGCACGATCTTGTAGGCCATTCAAATTAATTGCTCTGATATAGGATTATGTTGACCGTAAAATGGAAGTAGTTTGCGATACGTATTTCGAACTGAAACATGATTTTAAAAATAAATTTGCTCCTGCATATTGCTATATTAAGAATATCAAATAAATTTTTTTAATTCATATAAATTATTTTTTTCGTTTTGCATTTGAAAAATAATACTTTTTTATTGAGTATTTTTAATGGCCTTTAAAATTACTTAACTTTAAATGAATCCCACACTCAGTGAAGTAAATTACAAGCAAAACAAACATAATTCAGGATATGAATTATGTTTTTTTACGACACATGACAATGAAATGACATCTAAATCCTTGTAGTTTCATCAGCGTAAATGAAAAATTTTTTGTGGTTTCGGTTTCAAATGACATTTATAACTCATGTGATGAATAAATAAAATGAGTTCCATTTAAGTGTTATTTCATTGTCATGTGTCGTAAAAAGGATGCATAATTTAGCTATAAGTTTGAGTGTTATTTGATTTTTATAAGGAAACAAATGAAAATCCTTATGTAGAACTGTCCGCAGTGACTGTCTGGTAATACACATTTGAGCAAAAAATATACTCCTTGTCGAAACTCTAGAATAGGCTTATATAGGCTGATAGAATTTTACTTCGTACTATTAATGAATGTCTTTTACAAAGTTGGATTCATTGGTTTAATGAATAATTTTCATTAAACTAATAAATAATTCATAATTTAAATGATATTTTCATAAAAAATTTTTTGTTGATCCCTAAAATATGAAATAACTTTTATATAATTTTTGATTGTACACCAAACAAATAGTTCCATCAAATTTCAATTATTGGAAAAACTTATAATAATACAAAAGTATAAAGAAGCACATCATTTCGTTTTGTTATTTAGGTCAATCGGTATGACAGTATTGTTTGAATGTTGGTGGTTGTCGGTTCAAGTCGTCTTCAGAGAGATGTATAAAAACGGATAAATAAAATAGAGAAATATAAACAAAAATGAACAAATTAAATCAAATTAAATGTGAAACAGGAAACAAATAATTTCACAGAAAAACAGGAAACAAATAATTTCACAGAAAAACGGATTTCAATTAAAAAATGTATTCAATCAATCTATATTTTTACTGATTTTGCACCTCTCACGACAATGATAATATCAATTAAAATTTTAATTGAAAACTAAAATGAGAAAAGCTATAAATAACTATCTACAAAAAACAAATTATGATACTCACAAAAATAAGTGTGTGAAAGATGCGTTTGTGTATGTGTTTTTGGTAATAATGTGTCTGTTTATGTGGATGTGCGTTCTTGTTTTGTTTGTAAACTTCAATTGCATTTGGTATTTTATACTGAAACTTTTCTATTTAATCTACAGTTTATGAAAAAATTATTTGAGAATAATATTTAAAATAAAATATTTATTTATATATTTAAAAGTCAATTAAAATATTAATTGATTCAATTAATTATTTGTTTAGAAACAAATTTAATTCAAATTAAATCTGTAGTTAAATATTTTAAGTTGATAATTTTATTTTGTGCTTTTTCTATTAGCATTTATTTAAATGAAATATATTTCAAATAATATTTATTACATAGAAAATTCATTGACAGTAGCACTGATCGTATGTGGAATCTTCTTAATGCGGAAATCTTCCCTGTAACATACACTGTATTAAAGTTTAAGTCAAATGATCACAAACGCTACTCCCCCTTTCCTCCTCCTCGTAACTTATATTCCTCAAATCAATAGAATGCAATGCATTAGGAGGCATCTCCTGCTTGTTGGTTCAAATAAGAAGAATAAAATTAAATTTTATAATTTCATTTGGTGGTAGTAACTACCAACAAACCTAAATTTTTACATATTCATCTATTAATTAATATATATATAATATATCTGTTGCACCAACCAATTTTTTTTAAATAATTCTTTACTAAGGACTTACTAAATCTTTTTTAACAAATCGTAATTCCACCGATTGGAAAATGATTGTAGGAATGATTTTCGGTTGTAATACCCAAATTTAAAAATTCATAAATTTATTCTAATAATTTTGGTTACCATAACCAAAAAGGAACAAACACAACCGAAAGACGTTTGCCTGAATTGATTGTAATTGTCAATAATAAATAAAAGAAAAATATTTAAAAACAAACAACAAAATCTTAAAGTTAAATAATTAAAACACGCCCGTATTCATAAAAAATCTAAATTCAGATTTCAAATATATCTTAGTTAAACACACATTTTAAGCCTTGAAACTGTATTAAAAAGAATATTAGCTTTAAAGGCCTTTGAAACCTGGTGTAAAAGTTAACAAGTTAATTGTTTATGATCACAGTTTTTGTGTTTTAACTAAAATGAGTTTAAAATTCTGTTTAATATTGTTTTATAAGTACTTTGGTAACAATTTCAATTTCTTTGATGAAGGGTTAATCTTAGGGTTGTAACTATACCCAGCAAAAATAATGCGAAGTAGTTCCAAATAAACAACATTTTCATTACACACAAAGTAGCTACTACTACTAATTTTTCTGATCTACTGCTGGTCTTTTAGATCAGTTCCTAAACTTAGCATATAATGTCATCATATACCAGGCTAACTAGTAGAAATGTCACGAATGTTACAATTTGGTATTTGACATACTCGAGTTTGTGCCTTTTAACAACTATTTTCTTTAATCTAGATTTCGCTTTGAATTTGTGTTTTCCGACCTTTAAATTTGAAAAACAATGATAACATAATATTAGACTTAACACTAGTTTTCTTTCTATTCAGTTTAATGAAAAACTATTATTTCACTTTGTTTTTAAAGCTAGAAAGCTGTTTAAAAGTTTTTTATAATTATAACATTTTAAGCACTCCTACACTCAAAAAAAAAGTTTGTAAAGTCATCAAAAAATTTTAGTCAGGAGGGTGCTTGCAAAAAATTACTAATGTCAGCAAAATATTTTGCTGAAAATCAGCGATCTGATTTTTAGCAACAAAATTAGTAGATTCAACAAAAGTTTTGATAACACTTAGTAAATTAGAAATAAAAAAAACCCTTGGTAAAAATTAATAAATTTTTTGCTGAATTTTAGTGGACTGAAAAAAACGAAAAAAATTTGTAGAAAAATTGTAATTTAGTTAATTTATTTGCTGAAAATGATAAAACATATTTTTGTGATTCTTTTAAAAATAATTTACAATAATTACGAAATATAATTTCATTTTCCCACATTGACGACATGAATTAATTTAATATCTGAAAATATATAGAAATAAATAGAAATAAATATATATAACATAACAAAAATTTTCTTTCAACTACTTACATCAATGGTTGTCTAAACGATGCTATCTTTTAAAGGACGCAACTGCCGAAGATAATTATATAAACGAAATGAAAAAATAAGCAAAAACAAACGAAGCAAAAAAAACAAGCCTTTTTTCTATCTAAGATGTGTGTCTTTGTCATTCGCTTTGCTCTGTCTACATGTCTGTAAATGTTTGTTTGCAATTTGACCACACTAAATTATTAATTCTAGTTTAGAAATACATATTAAATTTAAATATTTTATTTTGTCTTTTATTTAATTAATAGACAATTATTTTCACAAGCCGGTGACAACGCAAAAGTTAAGTTGTTTTAATCCTCAATTTTGTTTTATGTATGAAAAACAGATACAAAAATCTTCCATGGTTGATTTTTTTATATGTCTTATTAGAGTAGTACTTTTTTACTTTTTAGTATTATTTTCCTCTTCTCTACTACATCTTGAAATGCCGCGACTACGTCATTCTACGTATATCTTTCAATCTGGTTGTCGTCCACACTATTAATGTAATTATCAGCTCAATTTTTTTTAGCAAAATTAATTAGTGAAACATTAGTATAATATTAGTAAAGCATTTGTATAAAACAGTCAAGTGCTGAATAAGTATAACAAAAATTTTAGCTGATAACACGATTTTAGCAAAAAATTTGCTAAAAAATAGTATACCTGTTTTACAAGACGTTTTACTAACTTTTCTACTAACTTATTTTTTTGAGTGTACGGATACAGATATTATCACTCAGTAAAAATGATGTGACTTGACATACCTTAATCACTAATTAAAAATAACAAATTAAGTTCTATGAAAAAGAACATCCAGAAATACAATCTTTCACAACCTTACACATAGTACTTTTAATAAAGTGAAGTTTGAGGAATTTGCATTACCTCCGTCCTATGACAACCGCATGTTAAAATCATGCATGTTTTACCTCAATTTGCACTACATCTGAATGTGATGATTTTACTTCATCTTTTGCCACTCTTTTTTCGCTGGGTATGTGATGATTTTACTACATCTTTCTCCACTCATTTTTCGCTGGGTAGTAAACATTATTGCTTATGTGTTCTAAATTTTTGGTTTACGAGTAGAAATTCATATTTTCATACAAACAAAAAAATCGTTACCAATTAATTGGGAGAATTTCAACTAATAATTATTCGCAAAAATTATATGAGAACTAGCAACATTTTAGCAGTTTTTTTTTTCTACTGAATGTTTGAATAATTTACGTGAAAAAACTTTATTATTTGAAATGCTTACTTGGTAATGATTTTTTTGTGTGTAAATTTTTTTTGTAAAACTACGAGTTTTGGAGGTATTAGTTCTTATCAAAAAATATTTATATTTTAAGTAGTTGTCTTATAAAAAAATATTAGATTATATAGACTTTCTCATTACAATATGAGGACATTTTCTTTGGTGCAGACGATTTTGCAGTACAGAAGATTCTGAGAATTTTTTGTATGCTAATAAATTTTGTTTTGCATTCCTGTCTGGACATACCTAAGCTTTAGAAAACTTGAATCGCTTACTCTTTTTAACATTCTGAACAAAATTTTGCGATTTATTGATTTTACACGCGACTGCTCGAGTTGAAATGTTAAGTTTACTTCTAAAAGCTTCTATTACCTTTTCCGCTGCTTTTATATTACTTTGGCCATACTCGCCACCACTTCCACGCTTTCTTTCAATCAACAACCGTTCATGTAAAATTTTAATAACTTTTTTTTATCGTGGTATATATTTATTAAACATTTTTTTGATAGCAAATTTATGGAAACACTTTTTTTTTATTATATTCGTGCAGAATAAGTTTTCTTCAAATAGGCTCTGAAACCATTTTTGTCAAAACTATTTTAAATTTAAACATTTTTTTATTAAAATAAAATGAGAATATATTAGCCTACTTAAATTATAAATTTTATTTTTATTAGTCAAGTAGTTTTGTAGAAAACACCGATTAGAAATTGTTAAATTTTTGGTTATTTAAATCTTTATCATTATTTTAGGTTTGAAGTTTTAATATCTTATATTTGTTTATTTTTGTAGTATCCATCTATTTGACTTTTTTTTTGTGAATTAATAAAAAGAATTAAAAAATAATGGAAAAAGTGTTTTTTATTGTATTCTGAACAAATTCGGTCGGGTCTACTGAATTCGATTGGGAGGTATCAAAGTGATTCGGTTACAACAACTTTCAACCGTTGTACCAGTATAGTTTTTCTAGCGGTAAATGTCAGTAACTACAACCGACTGTGTGATAGTACACGTAACAACCAAAATTCGGATGTCAACAAATTCGGTTGCCACATCGAATCTGTTCTGTGTAGAATGTCGTTAAATATTTCCGCTATGGCCCTGAAGTTTGAGTAATGCATTGAAGTATATGAAGAAAAACATAATTTCTAAGTTTTTATAAATTTGTTTGTGTTGAATATTTCTTTATGCAATCAAATATAATAGAGTCGTGTTCCGCACTAAATTTTAAATGTATGTGACATAAAATATCAATAATCGAATCAAAATTATTAAAGTTATAATAACTTTCACAGCATTAATGTGTGTTAGAGCACATGAATAAGAAGTGCTAGAAATAATCTTATTTCTGATATCAGAAATTTTCTACACCAACACCTGTTTTGCCTGAACGAAAACTCAAAATAGTATGCTTTTCTCTATATTTATGTATTTTTGATGCTGTAGGGCCATTTGCAAAGCGACTTTTTGTGCTTAAAAGAAGAATTATAAGGGAAGCGACAGTCAAAATTCGAACATTTCTTTTTCTCCATACAAGAATGAATGAGTCTAGTGGTAAATCTTAATTTCAATGCTTATGGGTTTAAGAATTTCAGAGACATTTTCCAGATTTTTTGGAAGAGGTTTAAAATCGAATTTTGCCTAAAAATCTCATGCCTCGAACGATTCTTTAATTTTATTTTCGTTTCTGCAATGCTTTTGTACATTTAGCATAAATTTAATTTTTTAATAAATTTTGTAAATAACGCTTTATAACATCTAAAATTTCTACAAAGACTAAAAACACTAATTTTGCAGTTCAAGAAATGAGTAATGTTTCAATAATTTTTTAAAAAAAAATATTTTAATTTGCTCTTACTGTTCCGGTGTTAAAACCATTGTTAGAACTATTAAAAGCTTTGTGTCCATTGTACAGTACCAAGTGTTTGCCAGTTTTGAATTGGATTTGCTTTAAACTCTGAATTAGATATGGGTACTTGAACAGAATTTTACCTGATTCATGTGGGTGTGAGCGAAAGCCAATTGTGAGTAGGACAAAATCCGGTGAGAGTGATTTATTTACCTATGGGAGAGTGAGTGAGAATGAGTTGAAAAAAGTTCTCCTGAGTAATTTTGAGTGATTAGAATTTTTCTCTCGTGACCGTGAGAAAGTGTGATTCTAAATCAGAGATGCCCAATGTAGTAGTATTGGTGAGAGTGACGAAATAACACTGGAAGAAAACAATTTGCTATTCATTTTATTTAGTCGTCAACGAGACTGCGACGAAAGCACATGTGTGGAGGGTGTGATATATTTCGAAATAAATAGATTCTTCGAAGTGTTTATAAATTTTCCCTCAATTAATCATTGTTCAATTTGCAATTAAAAAGTAATGAAATCTTCTATGTTGATACTCTTATTGCAGTTACGCAATAAAAGTATATTTCTCAAACTAGAAGAATTCAGCTTATTGCGTTTTTTGAGCAAATATAATTAAAATCTGAAAATATTTGTTCGCAAAGATACGTTGAGGGAAATAAAGATAAACACTTCAATCAAGATATATTTATATAGGTAGTCTTACTAGAACAACAACTACAAACATTACAAAAACAACAGGGTTTTGACATTTCAAAATACTCAAGATACAGTCTTTGTACTGTCAGAACCATGTAAGAAATGTCAAAACCAGGTAAGAGGAAGATAAACAGCTGGGCTACTAAGACTACCTTATAAATATATCTTGACTTCAATGAAATCTTCTTTATTTCAGGATATGTATATTGTATTGTCTTATTATAAGACACAGAAGTTCTGCAAGTGTAGTTTGTCTCTCCCACTCAACATGCTGATTTCCTATTGGTTGGTTGATGATCAAACAAAAGAGCGTAAGTATACGTGTGAGTTTAATTTGCTGATAACAGCCACTACTGGGCATCTCTGTTTTAAATTCACATTCGTTCTACTTTGATTTATGAGATTTTTCCAGTTTTTTCGCTCAAGATATCAAAAATGCCGACTCATCGAAATGCGATCTCATAACTATGAACTTTCTAGCTTTTAGTTTTTCTTTTTTCACTCAAGATTCCAAATATCAAAAATGGTAAGCCCGCGGAACACGGAAAATCACATAATTCAAAGTTTTAAGCAAATCCGATAGCAAAGAGTTTATAATATTATTATTTTTATACAATGGGATCAAAACTTTAAAGGGTATAACTCTGGAAGAGTAAGAACAAATTCAGAATCGGTCTTTAAGTTTTTCCAATATTTGTAGAAATTTTAAAAGTTATAAAGCGGTATTTTCAAAATATGTGCAAAAAAAGTAATATACGGTAATTAAATGTATAAAAGCATTGCCGAAACTTATGGTTTATGCACATAAAACTAAAGTTTGTACATTTTTCAAACCCCATTTTTCAATAAAAATAACTCTTTCTGTTAATATAAAAAATTTTCTGTATTTTTCTCAGAAAATATACGTCTGCAGTAAACATATTTAAAAAATGGTTTAAAAATAAGAGATCATGCACTTAAGGGTTGATCAGAAAAGTCGAACAACTTAAAATTTGCAATTTAATTAAAATTTAAAAACGTCTTTTTATGATATCGGAAAAAGGACAAAAATAATTTCAAAAAGTTTAAATAGAAAACATATTAAATAAATTAATACAAGCTTTCAAATAAAATATTTTTTCGTCCCTATGTTACTTTTTTGTTGTGTAAGGCATAATCCAAAATTTTGACGTTTTCGGTTATAAAATGCTTAAAAATACGAGGGCGGATCAATAAGTCCGTGAATTTATGAATGAAACACATTTTTTTTTTGCAAAAAAAAAAAATATTTTTCAACATAATTTTCTTTTAGCTCAATACACTTAGTCCAACGTTTCTCCAATTTTTGTATCCCTTCCAAAAATAGGCTTTTTCACAGACAGCTTTCTTAAAGCCAACTGATCATTTAAAATCGAAACCACACTGCCATATGAAATGTGTATGGCATCAAAAATCTCACGCCCTTTTACTCTTCGATCGGACAACTCCATGTCGCTGAATTTTTCGACATTTTCGGGTGCATTGACCTTAATTGGTCATCCAGAATGTTCAGCGTCATTTGTACTTGTGCGACCACAACGAAAGTCAGTAAACCAATTTTTTACTATTGAAATCGATTACGCAGAGTCCCCATAGTATTTATCAAGCTTTTCCTTGGTTTGATTGAACGTCTTTTTAGCAAAAAATAATGTTTAATGAGCACTCGAAATTCCTTTTTTCCATTTTTAAACAAATCCACGAGGTTGTATATTTTGAACAGCTGTTAAACGCATAGTAAATGACGCAACTTGCTCAAAATTTGACAGTAGACTCTTAGCAGATGGTACTTGCTGGGAGCAGTGTTGCATTTCATATAACTACTAGGGAAGTTCGAAAAGTCACGGACTTATTGATCCGCCCCGTATGGTTGAAAAATCATGGTCACCCTTATTGTTTATTTGACATTTTACATACACACTTTCATTTAAATCGAAGAGAGTATGCATTTAAGGATTATACTGAACTCAGTTTTGTATTAAAATTTAAAATTCATTAAAACTGTTTTGAAATATTTTGTAAAAAAAAATTTTATTTATATACAAAAAGGACTCAGGCTCATCGTACTTACATTTTTTTATAAAATAAGTTCTACAAAGGCTGGTTTTGCAAAAAGTAGAAAATTCTCGAGTAGTTATGTTAATAATATATTTTTATACTAATACTTAAAAGCTACCAAAAACAAAACTAATGTAAACGCTATCGTAGGGTAGTTTAAAACTCCACAATACATTTAATTAAAAAAAAAATATATATATAGAGCAATTCCATATGAAAACGATCGAAATTGGCAAATTTTTGGACGACCCCTCTCCGATTTTAAAATAAATAGTCTCAATCGATTGCCCAGCAAAAAATAATGTACCTACATATTTTTTTTTTTTTATAGTGACTGGTTTAGTGGTGGTGTGCACCACTGTCATGTGACAAAATTGAAGAATTCTTCATAAGGGACCTCATTGAAAGTTGTTTTAAAAAAAAAACTACTAAAGCGATCGCAACGAGTGATAGCTCGTTGGAAAGGTATTGAATCAGGCTTTAATTGAAAAATAAAATTTTCCTAATTTTTCTCAGAAATTTACCTTTTTTCCCATGAAAATTAAATTTTCCCATGAAAATTAAATTTTCAGATTTTCCACAGAAGCTCCTAAATTTTCCAGCTAATTTTATTTTTTTTGGATTCCTCATAATTTTTGCTTTAAGAATCAGCAATAAAAAAATGGGCCCGACTCCTTGTTTGGACAAGAGAAGAGCATTTAAGAGACCACCTTGTTCTCATTGTTTTTATATTTTTTATAATTGAATTATTTTTAATTATTTAACAAGAAAAATTAGGAAAATTTTATTTTTCAATTAAAGCCTGATTCAATACCTTTCCAACGAGCTATCACTCGTTGCGATCGCTTTAGTAGTTTTTTTTAAACAACTTTCAATGGGGTCCCTTATGAAGAATTCTTCAATTTTGTCACATGACAGTGGTGCACACCACCACTAAACCAGTCACTATAAAAAAAAAAAAAATATGTAGGTACATTATTTTTTGCTGGGCAATCGATTGAGACTATTTATTTTAAAATCGGAGAGGGGTCGTCCAAAAGGTGATCGCTTTCATATGGAATTGCTCTATAACAAATTAAAGTAAATTTTTTGTAAATCTATATTATTAATTGCTATTAAGATTATAAAATATTATTTACAGTTTCCAAACTGTGCACCTCAGTCACCAAATGAAAATCAAAATGTTACTAAATATTATAAATAGAAAACACTAATTGTTAATAAATGTAAGAGAAAGACTAAAAAAACTTGAGAGTATCAGCGCTAAAGCGAGTGCCACACTTTCGACCTAAGCGACTAGGTCAGCATCAGCCGCATTCTAATACAACACCCATAAGATCTCATGGTTTGATCAGGTGTATATTTCAGCCAACTTACTGAAAATCAATATTAATTGATTACCCGAACAATATGAGTTTTTTTTTTCTTACAAGTTTAGCCAACAGCCTTACATCGTAAAGCTTTTTAATTGGCGGGGTTGCCAGTCCAACTGATAATGTTACCATTACTGGGAACTAATTGGGAATCCGAATTGTGTACTAATATTCAAACACAACATAACCTATGCCAACTAGGTAAATGGACAAAATTTAAATACAAATTACTTTTTTTTCAAAAGACATGGCACTTAAATGTTATACTAAAAGCATTATTGTAAATATTCAAAAGTGAAAACATTCAAATTAAAGTGGGTTTTTAAAAACAGTTTAAAAAAAAATATGTGTATGAAATGCTTGGACGGTATCCTAAAAACGAAGTGTTACATCATTTCCGTAAGGAACCATTACCACGTATTCTATATTCAAATGGTTTGAAAATGGAGTGGCATCAACCGCAATCAAAAAGAAAGGACGTGCAAAAAAATTGACCAAAACAGCTTGTCAAATTGAAAAAATTGACTGTTAATCAAATTGTGGCATCAAACCGTAAGTTTGATAGAAAATTTCGCGTTTCCAAGGAAACAATTTGCAAAAACTTACTCCAAATCAACGTGAAACGCTACACGTGTGAAACACTACCAAAATATAGTAAAAAACAATTTTCATGAATACAAACAAAATGTGGGCAACTGAGAAAAAACTTCATGCATAATATATTAATTTTGTTTATCTAATTCATTTATATTTATTTCATTTAATATGATCAAAATTAACAATAATTTCAAATATTTCGACACACATGTCGCAATATGACTAGCGATTTACTTAAATGTCTGCTACCTTTAAGTTCAATAAACTAACTGGATGTAATGTTGGTAAAATTTAAAAAAAAAGAAAAAAATAAAATTATTGTTAACTCTTCCCCTCTTATATTTATTGTCGACAATCAAAAATAGGATATTTGAGTAATTTTTGCTTTAGAATGCCCACTGGAATCAAGTTATATTCTGTAGTGGCCATAGAGCAGCGGTTACCAACCTATGGTAAGCGTACCACTAGGGGGCACGCGAAATTTTAGTTAGTTTTTTCAGAAGTTTCTTTTTCTGTTTAGTAATAACATTTTTTTTGTTTTTTATGAATATACATTTACTTATCAAAACATTTATTGTATCCTAAAGAAATAATTACGTTATTTAAGTTTAGTGTAACTATGTTTTTTGGGACCATAACATTATGCTACACTTTTTTTCAATATTTCTTACTAAGGGGTTATTTACAATTCGGTCGGCAAATGATAACCGCAAAAAAAACGTGAAATGAGAACCAGCAAAACAACACTGTCGTCATTCTGTGGAACTACCAGAAAGGCTGTAGAAGCATCGGTTGTACTGTCTTACCAAAGTGCGGTAAACCGCATACAACCACACAAAGGAGCTAATTTTTCCAGCTACAAAAGCAATAGTAAAATATATGTTAGGAGAAGATCAAGTAAAAAAATTGGATACAGTGTCTCTTTCAAATAAAACGGTCGATCGCAGAATTAATGCAATGGCTTTAAATGTAAAATAACTGTTAATAAACCAAGTTAAACAAAGCGATTTTTTCTCTCTTCAAATTTATGAAAGCGCAGATATAGCTCATTGTGCACAATTACTCGTGTTTATTCGATATATTTTTGATTCGGAGTTAAAAGAAGATTTTTTATTTTGTGAAGAGCTGCCAACTCGTACGACATCAGATGAAATATTTAAAAAGTTAAATGAATTTATGATGGAAAATACCGCAAGACTGGACGCGATGTGCTGGGTTATGTACAGACGGTGCTCGAGCTATGACAGGCAAATACAATGGGGTAATCACAAAAGTGAAGGCTATTTCTCCCGATTGGAAATTTACAAACTGTGTTATACACCGGGAAGCATTAGTGTGTAAAAGAATTCCTGATGACTTGAAAGAAGTGCTTAATAATGCTGTCACGGTAGTTAATTTTATTAAATCTAGATCGTTTAACTCTCGCTTGTTTGGTGCACTGTGTGCCGATATGGATAGTGCACACACCAGTCTGCTTTTAAACACTGAAGTAAGATGTCAAGAGGAAACATGTTAAATCGTTTGTTAGAACTAAGAGCAAAAGTATAAATATTTTTAAATTAAACGAAATTAGAGTTGCACAAACGATTTTTGGATGATATTTGGTTACAAAAATTATCATAACTTGCTGATATTTTTACCCGATTAATGGCCGTAATTTCAAGCAATAGATACCTACCGGTGCTTAGATACCTACCCGATTTTGTTCATGTATTCGGTAGGTATCTAAGCACCTTTAGGTATCTATTGCTTGAAATTACGGCCATAAATGATTTATACCTGTATTTACAAGGTCCATCAAAAACACCTTTTATTGTAGAGAGAAAAATAAATGCTATGAAGGAGAATTTGAAACTAATAGTGGATACTGTAGCTGAAAATAATGATCAGTCCTTGCCAAACTTTGAAACATTTTTAATCGAAAAGCAAATTCAAGACTCATGTTAAATTAATACTTCAATTGGGCGTTGTGGTGTAATGGTTAGCGCGTTGGACTTTTACACAGAAGGTGCCGGGTTCGATCCCCGGTGCCGGCAACATCAAATTAATATGTATGAGTTTTTTCTATCCCTCATACGTATCGCAATGTCCACCTTCGGTGTTCCCATAGCAATTAACCCCACCGAAGTAAAATAATGAATCAGGGCTATGAACCAAAAAGCTTCAATAAGTTCGCCAACTCTCCATCAGGTGGCGAGCAACAACTGTTCTAAGACTTATCATCTCGCGCAATTACAGTGTTGCCATGTCTGAAGCCCTTCATCTTTCCCCACCTTTCATCTCTATACTATCCCTTTCCAAAGAAAGCAACACACTAAATATAGGAAGTATTTCCTGAGTGTTGCCTCTCTTTAAAAAAAAAAAAAAAAAAAAAAATTGAGCTCTCTTGCGATCCTACGCAGAAACTGATTTTCGAAAAAACAGACTGTACTCTTTCTGAATAAAACAGAAACTTGAATATAATTCGTTATACAACAAAGCTATGAAATTATTATTAAAATTCACATTCACATATTTGTGTGAAGCTGAATTTGCATCTATGGTAGGAATAAAAACAAAATTTAGAAATAAATTGCATTTAGAACCTAATATGAGACTTTAATTAAGCAAAATTGAGCCAAATATTGATATTCTTTTATCACAAAGTCCAGACGGTGCATCAGCTGTTAGCTGCTGACCGCCAATCGCGTGTAACATACGCTCAAGCCATCCTTAATCACCACCAAGAGGAAGATGATGAGTCCCATTTCCATCTTAGCGGGTACGTAAATAAGCAAAATTTACGCTTCTGGGGCACTGAAAATCCGCGTGTAACCCACGAAGAGCCATTACACCCGCTCAAAGTCACTGTATGGTGTGCTGTTTTCGCTGGAGAAGTCATCGGACCTTTTTTCTTCGAAGACGTCGCGGGCCAAACGGTTACTGTGAATGGTGAGCGCTACAGAGCAATGATCAACGAGTTCTTTTTGCCGCAACTTGATGAATTGGGATTGGAAAACATGTGGTTCCAACAGGACGGTGCAACGCCACAGACTGCACGTGCCACAACCGATATGCTGAAGAATGCATTTCCCGGGCGCCTAATCTCCCGTTTTGGCGATTCGCACTGGCCAGCAAGATCGCCTGATTTGATCGCTCCAGACTTCTTTTTGTGGGTGGGGCTTTTTGAAGTCGCGGGTTTAAGACAATATCCGTCAAGAATGCCAAAAAACATCGGAAGGTTATTTTTGCGCCACCTTGTATGAATTTAATGTATGAAATATAAATAAATGTAGATAGACGGTATTGCCGTCATAAAATTCATAAATAAGTATTTTTGTAGATAGACAAATGATAAAATACAGGATATATAGTACTAAAAATAGTTTTTTTTCCACTGAAATTTTTACAGTACATGCAGATGGGGTCAGAGATGAGTTTGGCATAAAAAAAAAAAATTTCGTGAAAATGTAGATAGACGGTATTGAATATAAGCCCTCGATATACAAATAAAAGTACCATACACTCACGGAACTTCTGCTTTAAAAATATGTAGTTGTTTGGGTTGTAATACAGTTTCATTATTTTTAATGTAAATGTCTTTTGTAGAACAAATAAAAATTTTAACTAACCTTGTAGTTCATTTAAAAAAACAACTCACATCAAATGACTGTTTTATAATTTTACTTTCATTTTTTGTTATTTAAAAAAATAAAAATAAATAAATGTTTGTTTATTTTTTACTACCATGTGGTTCATTTTTACTACAATGTTAGTCATTTTTTGAACATTAAAAAATAAATGACAATGTTAGTTGAATTTAATGAAATGTAAGTCGTCCTTTTTTAAATGAAATTTCATTTGTTTTTGACTACAATTGCTGTCGTCTTTACCAACATAATTTCCTAAGTGTATTTATAAGTGAAAAAAACTCGTTAGGGGTACGCAGGTGCCAAAATTTAAAATTATGGGACGTGAGCCAAAAAGGTTAGAAAGCCCTGCCATAATAATATTTATTTTTTTATTTTTTATTTTTGTTTTATTTGATTTCCAATACAACAAGATACAAATCTTATAATTATAGTATTGGATTTTTGTATTGTAATTACATAATTGAATATAAAGTTTTGTATACAAAATATTAATATAACAAAAAAAAACCAACAAACATATTTTAACTAAGTTAAAAAACAGACATAATAAAAAGAATAATAGTATTAATTTGAACTAAAAAATTTATATAACTCTCTCTCAAAATGCAAGGCGTTGCTAATAGATTTATTAGGCGATAGTAGCGAGTTCCAAAGGCGGATTTAATTTATAAAAAAATTACGTTCATAAACCTGACTTCTATATCTAGTATGAATTATATCATTTGATCTTCTTCAACGCGTAATTATTTTGTTAATAGCATTAGGGTTTTGATTTTTAGTTTATTTGGTTTATTTTTAGTTTATTTATAAATAGGTGAATATGATCGTACTTTCTCAGATTAAAAACATATCTCAATACTTCATTGAAAGTTTTTTCAAATATTCCTAGGTTTGCTGAATTACTACTTGTAAACAGTTTACATCCATATAATAAAATTGGCATGATAAACGTTTTTGTAAATAACATTGGAACAGGGACCGAAAATGACAGTTATCCCGAAAACTATAACTCAAAAACTCTCTATGTTAGAGTCAGCGGAGACGTATACTATTATATACCAAACGATTCGTATTGAACTGCTCAACGAAAAAATAAAGATCGGATAAAACTCTTAAGAAGAGAGTTTTATTTCGTCTTCATTAAATAAAACTGTTTTGAGGAGTTTTATTTTTTCCGTCTGAAATAAAACTCTTTTAAGGAGTTTTATTTTTCCCGTCAGAAAATAAAGCTCATTTGAGGAGTTTTATTTTGAAACTCATTTAAGGAGTTTTATTTTTCCGTCTAAAATAAAACTCATGTTGTTTATTTTTTTCTTTTTTTATTGACTTCATTTGCTATAATGTGTGTACTAATTTATTTATTTAATTTAATGAACATAACTTTTTCCAAAGTTTCTGCGGAAAGACTTGAACGCAGGTCGCCTCAATACCAATTTAAGAGCAGATAATGCTCTTTTCACGCTTACCTGGGTTGCAGGTACACACTGTATAGTTTTTGCCAATGTACGGATAGTGTATTCTTTTAGCCTCCCAGAACTCAAAAAGAGGTTTATCAATCGACAAGGGCCTTGCAGAAAAATTGTCGATTTTATAGAAAGCTTTTTTTCATACTCATTATCACTTCCCTCGGTTTCTTGTTCCATATCTACATGCACATATAAGAAATAAAACAACAACCATTTAATAATAGGAATCCAACAATAACAAATTAAAAACCCACATGTTTTCATTTTAATGACGATTTTTTCAATTGCAATGCAAGTGATAAGATTACACTGACTTACAAATTGTAATGATCTGGCAAGCTGCAAGCTTTGAGTGTGAATCTACATAAAATGAGTTTTATTCTCTGACTGAAAAATGAAACTCCTCAAATAAGTTTTAAAATGAAAACTCCTCAAATGAGTTTTAAAAATAAAACTCCTCAAATGAGTTTTATTTAGACGGAAAAAATAAAACTCCTCAAAAGAGTTTTATTTAATGAAGGCGAAATAAAACTCTCTTCTTAAGAGTTTTATCCGATCTTTTATTTTTACGTTGAAAATAACTGTTTTGGATGTTATTTTTTCTTTTTAAGCCACAAAATAACTGTTATAAAGGAACTTTTTTGATATCACTTATAACCGTTACGGTCCCTGCATTCGAATATTAAGCGGTGTGATATGTTAAGTGTTCCATAGCGTTCGCAGCATATAATATGTTTTACCAGCAGCCGTGGTTACACGATCAGACCATGTGAGTGTGTTGTTAAAAAATAATGCCTAGATTTTTAGATTTTTGTACAATTTCGATTCGTTGGTTGTTCAGAGATATCATAGGTTCAAGCAACAGTTTTAGTTTTAGTTTTAGTTTTAGTGTTTTTTTTTTTTTTGTTATTTTTGGGGTTTACACACAAACCCATGTGTGAACACTTTTTAAATCTAGGTTTATTTTTTCAACACAATCATTTATATTTATCAAAGGACTACTAACATAGTGTTGTACGTCATCAGCATTTAGGTGAACATTACAGTGAAATAATTGTTTATCTAGATAATTTATATAAATTGAGAATAGTAGTGGCCCAACTATTGATCCCTGTGGCGCTCCCCTAAGAACTATTAACGATTTTGATGTTATGTTATTAGTAGTAACAGATTGACTACGGTCAGAAAGATACGAAGCAACCAAACGGATGGATGAAGGGGAGAAACTAAACATTTTGTGCAATTTTCAACATAGAACATGGTGATCGACAGTATCGAAATGCTATCAGAATATTGTTTCTTTTTATAATTACATTTTCCCCTTATGCAAATTAGTATCGTTACGATAACCGTAGAGATCACCAAAACGTAACTTAACATCACCCAGTTTTCTTTCGATGTTCAGAGGTTTTATGGCCTCTGTATTATAATGGCAGGTAACGGATTAGAAAAATAAAAAATTCCGAGGATAAGAAAGTCTTATAATGTAGTATAAGCGCTTCATTGTGGAATTTAAGCCATTACACTCTTGGCCTATTAAAATTGTACCGTTAAATTGTTTTAGCAGAATAAAGCCAGGAGTTGTTTCTTCTATAGTAGTGATATAAAAATTATTCACCATGGTAGAATTTGAAGGTTTACTGCGTATAAACGTACTAATATCTTCTATATTTCTATATTTGCATATTGCCCGTTGATTGAAGTTTTGACTTTCGTTCTTAATACCGAACGTTTTTTTTTTTTTATCACAATTTAGAATTTTGTTAAATTCGTATTTAGTACCTATTTTGTTAATTTTTACAATTTAATTATTATTTTACTACATGATTCATTGCAAGTGGTAGAAATGTTGACAATATAAATTAAAGAGTTAATATTGGACGCTATTCTTATATCACCGAAATCAAGAAATTCTTCGATATTTAAATAGGTTATATATACCTTGTCTGCTAAAGTTTTGATCATATCTATTTCATATTTAGATAATATGAATGTGTTAATGACCCCTACTTTTGCCCAGTCAATCGCCTATTTGCGATTCGAGATTTCATTTTTAATAATTTGTACTTTAACTCATCTATCAAAGAATTTTTGTTTCTTCGTTTTTTGCTGATTTAAAAATTTTATTCGTTTGTGAAGTTAATTCATTTAATTTTTCTAATGACATTCTAGTAATTATAAGCTGTCAATTATTATTTTGTAATGCATTATTTATGTGTTGTTCAATAATTTCAAAATCAGCATTGTCTCGGTTACCTGCAACCCATATCCATGCTGATCCAATATAATCTAAGGATCTCTTGTTTCTCGGTTTTAAATTCTCAATATGCATTTTTAGCTGTTTATTTCATATGAAACGAAGGGATAAAGGGGATGGTAGATGATCACATTTGAGTAGACGATAGACTTTACTTTCGTATACTCTTTTGACTACTCTTTCTTAATAATTTGTATCGACAACGTGAACCAGTTTCACCGTACCAGACTGAATTCTAGCAGATCTAGTATCGATAGCCACCACTCGTGAACTGGTGTAATCCAGTATCTTCACCTCGCCATAAGCGAGAGATGATAACGCAATGAGCCAAATTATTGTTGATTTCATTCTTGTAAATGTTGGTCTTTTTGATCGTATTTATTCGCCTTTCTTTGGGTATGTTTTGTCTTCGCTAATTGTTGCGTGTTGTTATTTTTGTTGCTCTACACTGTTTTCCTTCGTTAATTGGAGGTGTTGTTACAGTTTTTGTATTTGTGATCATAGAATTTTGTTTAAATTGATAGTGTTTATTTTCTTTTTTTTTAATTTTTAAACAATTTTTTTTTAATTTTCCAATCTCTTTTGTTGTTGTTTTTGTTATATTTTTAATTTTTAAATTTTATTCACATTTAATTTGTTTATTGAATTTGTATTTTTAGTAATTCAGTACTTTTTCAATTTTCCAAATTTTTTTTTCAAATTTCCAAATTTTGTTTTTGACGATTTATTACTTTAGGGTCCTTTTTTAAATCTTTAATATTAAAGTTTTTTTTTTATAAGTTCTTTTTTTTAAAAGTTTTCCTACTTTAGTATTTTTTTTTTGAAGTTTTCGCTTTAACTGATACACTACTTGAGCATTTTATTTGTTTCGTTGGGCGCCAGTTCGTAGAAATAAAAATTCTTGTTGGTTTTATTATTTGACTACAAGTGTTTTCTTTATTGACGAAATCAAAGTTAATGCTTACAATTATGCGATACTATACTAGCATAAATGTACAGTATAGCATAACTCTACCCTCTAGCTACCCCCTTCTACACAGATAGAATTTTTTGAACGATTTTTATTGACATTTTTCACTAAACTGAACAAGCTTTCTTCACAATGTCAATGAACAATTTCTTAAATTTTATGAAAAAACTTCATATTTGTAATCAAACTATTTCTAATGAAAGCTTAATCCATTTAATTAAAAACTTTTAAAAAATAAAATTATATACTTTATTAAATTTTATGAAAAACTGAATTAATTAAAATCGATATTTTTATTAACCGCTCCAGTAATAATTTATATATCTAATGCAAAATTCATTGATGAGCATGCTCTCAGTGTATGACAGAACTATGTTTAAGTGACTGGTGAGTGAATGGTGAGTGTCAATCAGCATAGGTTATTGATACATTCAGCAATACTCACTATTGCTTTAAAGAAAAATATTTAAAGTTAACTTAAATACTTAAAAACCAGTGTTACCTTATTGAAAAAGTGTAGACATACTACTAGCACTAGTCTCATATAACAACAAAGTGTAATTAACAAACGAGAAATAAATTTTTGAAACCAAAATAAACACAAAATATATTATTAAAAATATAACATTTTAAATGAAAGCAATAAAGGATTTAAATTTTAATTTTGAATATTTTCATTATGTAGCTTTTAAAGTCATAAATATATTTTTTTGTTTAAATAATAAGTTCATCCCATAAATTGTTGCAACCCAGCAAAACCTCGGTAATAGGTCGGTATTACGGAACATGTTACCTATTATTAAGTTAAGCTCATTACCCATGTAGATTTACCTGTAAATAAGGAGTAACATAAGGAGTAACCGAAGTAAGTAAAGAGTGTTTTTTTTAGATTGTCACAACTTTGAGTTGGCATCACTGCTTTATTTGACCACCCATTTAACAGCTAATAGTTGCTTTTTGTTTAGTTTGCTTTGAAATTTCATTATGAATCAACTTACACCAGAGCAACGCGTGCAAATTGTTGAAATTTTTAATCAAAATAATTGTTCTATTCGTCAAACTCATCGTGTACTTCTTCCATTTTATGGCGTACTTAATCGTCCTTCAGAGCGGCAAATTCGAAGAACAATAGATCGTTTTCGGACCACATTTACTGTTACTGTTACTGTGCATCCCGTGCGATGCCAGACAGTGCGCACTGAAGAAGCTGTAGCCGCTGTACAGGGAAGCATTGAAGATGATCCTAATCAATTAATTCATCGCCGTTTTTAGCAATTGGGGTTGTGTCCTTCCACTTTATGAAAGATTTTACGAAAGGATTTTGACTTAAAAGCTTTCCAGATTCAACTTGTACAGGAATTAAAGCCAAACAACCACCGTATGCGCCGCCAATTCAGCAAATGGGCTAATTTTCACAAAGAAACTTTTGATGAAAACATAGTTCCACGTAATGACCCAACTCCAAGATCGTGTGATTTAACCCCATTGGATTATTTTCTTTGGGGTTATGTTAAGTCACTTGTCTACGTCTACAAACAATTGAACACCTGGAAATCAACATTCGAAGAGTTTTCGGCGAAATACGGCCGCAAATGCTACGAAAAGTTGTTGAAAATTGCTGTTCCAGATTACGCCTTCTACGCTTCAGCCGTCGCGGCCACATGGCAGAAATAATATTTAAACAATAATTTCATAAAATTTGCTTTCCAATAAAGCCCGTTTCATTGATATTAAAAATATATTTCCTTGTTTTATTGTGATTTAAACTTGTGTCACTCTATAAAAAAAACAGCCGATACTTACCTCGATGGACATGACCTTGTTAAAATAATAGGGTTTGTAAAAGAAAATTAAAATAGTTATATATACACGATTAAGTCATATCTGACTTTGAATGGAAGCTTATATCATTATAAATAAATACATCTGATAATATTTATAGAATGAATCTTTTTTTATGGTGCTTGATATTATTATATGTCTCCAAATCTTACAAACATATAATAATAATCCAAACATATGTGGTGATGTATATAATATGACATAATATTAAAAATATGTTTCTTATAATTTTATATAGCATTATATATAATCCCATACATAAGTTCAATTTTCCCAGTAACATTTTTTACTACAGATTACCTTTGAACCTGTTCTACAACAACTTCTTTTACCACCGGTTACATGTAACGGGTTCTAGAACAGGTTCCTGGGAGTAGAAGAGCAATACGTTCTTGTTTGGAGGTAAAGAACGTATTGCAAATAGGACAAACTCCATACGAAAAGAACCAGTTGCAGAACAGAAATTAGAACCTGTTATAATAAAGTATAAGCTGTTCTGTAACCAGTTATTTGGATTTTACTATTTGACTGTGTTATATTAAGATCCCGAGTAATTCTATATGTTTTCAAATAAACAGGTTGGTACATTTTAAAAGACAATACCGCTTAACCATATATTTTTGTAAAACATGTTCGTTATGTTCATTAAAAAAAAGGTGGGTCTTTAAAATTGCTGGTTTCTAGAAATTTTAATTTAAAACTAAAATACTTTTAAGCATAACTACTACTATAGGCTAAAATCATATATATTTATATCCCATTAATTAAATTTAATGTCTCGAATATGGACAAATCTCGGACAAAATTGTATCAAACTATTTCTAAATTGATATAATTATATACACTCAAAAAAAAAGTTTGTAAAGTCAGCAAAAAATTTTGCTGAGTCAGCAAAATTTTAGTCAGGAGGGTGCTAGCAAAAGTTTTGCTAACACTTAGTAGATTAGAAATAAAAAAGCGTTGGTAAAAATTAATAAATTTTTTGCTGAATTTTAGTAGACTGAAAAAAACGCAAAAAAAATGTAAAAAAATTGTAATTCAGTTAATATATTTGCTGAAAATCATAAAACATATTTTTGTGATTCTTTTAAAAATAATTTACAATAATTACGAAATATAAAAATTTTCATTTTCCCACATTGATGTCATGAAGTAATTTAATATCTGAAAATATATAGAAATAAATATATATAACATAACAAAAATTTTCTTTCAACTACTTACATCAATGGTTGTCTAAATGATGCTATCTGTTAAGGACGCAACTGCCGAAGATAATTATAGAAACAAAACGAAAAAATAAACAAAAACAAACGAAACGAAAAAAACAACTCTTTTTTTTGCAATAAGAAAAAGGAACCATACTAAGATGTATGTCTTTGTCTTTCGCTTTACTCTGTCTACATGTCTGTATATGTTTGTTTGCAATTTGACCGCACTAGATTATTTACATTATTTATTAACATTTATTATAGAAATACATATTAAATTTAAATATTTTCTTTTGTCTTTTATTTTATTAATAGACAATTATTTTCACAAGCCGGTGACAACGCAAAATAAGAGTTGTTTTAATCCTCAATTTTGTTTTATGTATGAAAAACAGATACAAAAGTCTTCCATGGTTGATTTTTTTATATGTCTTATTAGAGTTGTACTTTTTAGTATCATTTTCCTCTTCTCTACTACATCTTGACATGCCGCGACATCTGCTTTATTCTGCGTATATCTTTCAATCTGGTTGTCGTCCTCACTATTAATGTGCTTATTAGCACAATTTTTTTTAGCAAAATTAATTAGTCAAACATTAGTATATTAGTAAAGCATTAGTATAAAACAGTTAAGTGCTGAATAAGTTTAACAAAAATTTTAGCTGAAAACACGATTTTAGCAAAAAAATTTGCTAAAAAATAGTATACCTGATTTACAAGACATTTTACTAACTTTTGTACTAACTTATTTTTTTGAGTGTACATGTAGATGACACATTTTTCGAATCAATTTGTATGTTCTGATATGATGCTGGATGTTTGCAAGCAGTACGGCAAGTTTTGTAAAGTTCAAGGGGAATGAAAGTTTTAAAAAAATAGTGTATTTTCATATATGGGAACTTATCAAATGAGACATAAATAGACTCCATACTAGAATTTTTAACCGCGACCGTACAAAAAATTTATTTTTACACCTAAAACTTATACAAAATTTCATGTTCAAAATTTTAGTTAAAAATTTTTAAAAATATTTTTATTGTAAAAACTTGATATGCCACATTTATTTTATTGCTGGTTTTAGTCTGGTTTCTAGTCACCTATTGATGAGCATGTAAGAAAAGCCTTGCTTGTACACGTAATGCAAGTATCTAGAGAATAAAAGTCCTTCAAAAGTCATACTTTATGCATTAAATCAAAACTTTGAGGGCAAAAAAACAGTAAAAATTAGTATGTGGCTTATCAAGTTTTTACAATAAGCCCTTCATTTGTACTGGGGGTAATATGTGAATTGTAAGGTGTTACCAAAATGTACTTGCCCTTGTTAAAATAATAGGTTTTGTAACAGAATAGTAACTTGTTACCGACCTTAATTTATTATTCCCAAACCTAGTTATTACCGGGTAATAGAAAGTTTTGCTGGGTGTTAGTGTTTTTATTAACCTTATATTTATATAAAATTGTTTACACTTGGTTACTGTTATTATGTATAATTTTATTATATTTTCCCCTCAATAAGAAATGTTTGTTTATTATTTACCTCGTGTTTACAGAGAGATAATTTTATTTGTTCATCATTTTTAGTTTTTGTGCAGATACATGTAAATATGTATGCACATTTTCAGAACAATTCTATTATATTAAACTAATTTTGAAAACAAATACCAAAATAACATGTAAACATACTTATGAACATTATGATTGCTTTCAAATTGATGAGCGCAATTTTAGTGGGGACAATTATGTTAAGGGGCGCCAATAGATTACACTATTAAACAAATTTACAACTTTCTGCATAGCTTGTCTTTGGAATACATAGTTTTAAAAAAGCCTTACACTGAAAATAGTTTGTAGTTTAAATTAACTGAAAATGTAATTTTACATAAATGATAAAATACTAAAATTAATCCGGTCTACTTACTTTTCATTTAAATATTTCTTGTTATTTATTTTTAAATATCGTTTAAATAACAAACAAATCCGTAAGAACAAAAGAATAGTAGATAAGTTAAAAAAAAGTTCAAATTCTAACTACAGATCAGTAAAAATAAAAGTTACACAGAAAAAATGATGGGCCAAAAATATCTAATTAATCGATTGTTTGAATATCAATGGCAATTTAAACAATTTTTTTTAATTGATTCAATTAAAAAATTTATTGAATTTTCTAATATATACATACAGTGTTGACAACATGTAAACAAAATTTTTAAAATTTGGCAAACTATTTTTTTTATTTTATTTAGATTAAATAATCAAACCAAGGTTCAATTATATCAATATATTATTTAATTTGTAAATAAAAAGAAAAAAAAAATCGCAAATGATTTACTTTTAATAAGTAGAATAGTTTACCGATTTAAAATAAACGCAAAATCGTAGTTATTTCACTAGAGTTTGCAACACTCTTTTTGTTGAGATATTTGTGTACGCACGAAAACTTAATTTAGTTCCGTATTTTATCTGTGGTAATAAAAGTGCACCTGTGGATTTAAATAAACCTTATCGAAAAACGACAATTAAACTATTATTTTTGTAAATAATTAAATTTTCAATAAATATAAGTGTCATTAAACTATCATTTTAAAGTTGTGTGTGATTTTTTAAGAAAACAATTTAATTACAAGAACAAGTTCAAGACAAGACAAGCAAAACAAAAATTTTGTCTTTACTTTTATTTGTTCTCTTATAATACACTTTTCTATTAAAAAGCTTTAAATTTATTACAAATAAAATGTCAATTTAATTTACAAACCTACATTTCTTTTTTTATTTAATAGAGGGCATATAACAAAAATAAAAAAATACGTGTTTTCAATTAAAACTACCATTGTTTTCCTCTCAAGTTTCAATTAAGGTTTTAATCAATTTAACTAATCTTTTTAATTGAGGTTGTAAAGAAAAAAAAACCCTTTTAATTGATATTATTATTATATTAATTGAAAGAGTTTTAATAAACTGTCTGCACATTTTTTTAGTTAATACTATCATTTCAGTGGTAGGTGCAAAATCAATTAAAATATTAATTGATTCTATAAAATTTATAATTGAAACCTGTTTTTAGTTTTTTCTGAAATTATTTGAAATTATTTCACTTTTTTGTTTTTAAAATGTGTAGAAATTTGTGTAAACTTTTTCAATTTCTTTTAATTGAATTGAAATAATTTGGTATATAAACGAGCCATTTTAATGAAAAAAAAAAACACAAACACAAATCTTTTGACATTTTTTTTTTTAAAAAATAATTTAAACGAAAGTAAAAAAAATCGGTAAATGGTAGTAAATTATTTTAAAGAAATATATAAAAAAGTTGAAAAAAGTATTTATTGGAAAAATAAATGAAAACTTTTTTTTGAATTTTTTAATTATTTGAGCTAAGGTTTGTTTTTTTATATAACAGTTTTTTATTTTCGATATTTCGCTACTCCTTTGTGTAGCATCTTCAGGAAAATTAATTTTTAATTTTCCTGAAGATGCTACACAAAGGAGTAGCGAAATATCGAAAATAAAAAACTGTTATATAAAAAAACAAACCTTAGCTCAAATAATTAAAAAATTCAAAAATAAGAAATAAGGTTAAATAAACGAAAATAATTGAAAACTTTTTTATTAAACTACAAACAGTAAACTACATAATATTCTAAGTGTAGATAAACTGAATCCGAAACTGAAAGAAATATGATTCTCTCATAAATTGCACTGTATAGGTCGTTCCAACAAAAAAAAAAAAAAAAAATGAAAATGGTAGGTGGTCCACTTCATAATTAAAAAAATAATTTTATTCTATAAATAAAATAAGATATTTTCATAGTAAAAAGAAAAAATACAATTTAAATTATTTTACCAACTTTTATTTATTTTATTAACTTTTTAAATTATTTTATAAACACCAAATCACTAATTATATTCCTAAAATTTAGGCCAAAAAATCTTTCCATTTGTTAACTTAACATCAAAAAAATTGTCTATTTTTTCATAATATTATTTTTTTTATTAGTTTATAATATGTGGTTTTTGCATTATTGTTTCAAGTTATTTATCAAATAAGATATGTTTACTTGAAGCGTGTGTTTTATACTCACAGAATATGGAAAAATACAGAAACCTAATACAATACTGTTAGACTAAAGGCCTCATTAGTTGTTACTTTCTGTTGCCGTTCTGTGTCGTTCTGTTCTGTAGGTAACATTTTGCTATTACTTTTTCTGTGAAAACAATCAGCTGTTTTAAAAAGTAAAAGAAAATCTAACCAAAAACATTCAAATCAGGGATGATAAATGCGATTTAAATAGTACCAACCTGCATATAAAATAGTACTTTTTCGGCATCCAAAGTATAAAAAAAAATTTAAATATAAATTAACAAACAACAAGTGCATGCATAAATTTGGTTTTACCAATTTTTATCTTGTACCCTCCAAAATGAACAATTAAAAATGAAACAACAAAAATATATTAAAAAAAAAAAAATGTTAAGAGGTGAAAACAAAATTTTGAGGTGAAAAACTTTTTTGGTTGTAGCTCATTCGATTTAAAAACACGCAGCTAATAGTCAATTTTACATTTTTATAAAATTTTTATTATTTACTTATTTAAAAATTAAAATTAGTTAATAATAATTATAACCGTTAGTTATTGAATGCAATAATTGGTTTAATCGATTAATAAAACTCTAATAACGGGTCCGCTATAAAAATGCTATAATGCTATAAAAAAAACTACTGAATATTTTCTCAAATTTCTTTTTTTATTTGAAAGTACAATCCTTCCGGTTAATAATGAAAAAATTTTTAAGCACATTATCGATTGTGTGCAGCTGTATTTCACCAATGGCTTCACGAATATTGTCCTTTAAAGCGGCAATTGTCTCTGGTTTGTTGGCGTAACACTTATCTTTGACGGCACCCCACAAATAATAGTCCAACGGTGTCAATTGCAGCTCCGGCGTGGCCAAACGACATCAGCTCTGCGGCTGATAATGCGATATTCAAAAACAGGGCGCAAAACATCGAGTGTAGCTTCGGCTGTGTGGCACGTAGCGCCCGTCCTGTTGAAACCAAATGTTACCAATATCCTCCTCTTCGTTCAACATGGCCCGATAACGATCGCCATTGACTGACCATTGACATTCTGCAACATTACCATGATTTCAAAGTAATGTCGCAATATTTCCCAGCGTTGTTCAAGCGTATACACAGCCATATTCGTTCAGCGGAAGGATAAAACTAATTATCTGTCAAATCAGACATGAGCTAAGAGTCACCATTCACGAAATAAGCACTAGTTGAAAAAAAAACGTTAAATGGCGGACCCTTTATAATCATCTGTAATCAGTCGCAATCATGTGGTTGAATTCACAGCGTTTGGTTCCAAATTAATTCATTGTTCATAAGGGACTGCAAATCGAATTAATAATTATTGAATTTTAAAGCGACCAAGAAAAATTTGTAAATAGAAAAATTTGTAAATCGTACTAAATGAGTCAGGAGTATCATGGTACATCTGAGGTTTTAATAGTACCATAATAAGTACTATCACACCAACTTTATCATCCCTGATTCAAATATTGAGAAAAAGATTTCACAACAAACCAATACATACGCACTTTAGGCTGTCCCTTAACGTTGAATTCTATTTTCAATAGATTTGTCCGCAACAGAACAGAACGAAAAAGTGAAAACTAACCACACGTACAGATTTTCAATTGAACAGAAACAAAACAGCTGATTCGTAACAGAACAGAACGTACAAACTAATTCTGCCTTAAGTAAACTCTTAAAAAGAAGTAGTAAAAAATTTAGTTTTTGTCAAGTTAAAAGAACAACATTTTTTACTAAAATCTTTGTTTCAGTTAGTCTACTAGCCGTTTTATTAACTTTTCTATTATTTCTTTTTATATGAGTGTAATTCGTTCAATTTTACTCTGTCTCTTGATCGCTAATACCAAATAAAAATTAAAATGCGCCTCTATGAATTAAATTCACTTGACGTATGAGCGATATTTAATTAGATCTATACACAATCAGTATTTTTGAAGTATGAGTGATATTATTTTTGTGTAACTTAAATAGTCTATTATAAAATAATTCATATTTGTGGCGTATGAGTGATATTAATTTTTGTGTAACTTTGTGGACTATTATTAATGGCTACAGTGGGATACATCAAAAAAGTTTCTGAAATAATTTGGCCATTTCTTACTTAGTAGCCTGATCGGAACGAAATTGAGAACAGGCATAAGTGACATAATATCGAGCTTAAGTTTTCAATTTGAGCCTTCGAAACACTCCAGGGCCGGCAATATGACCACCCAAATAAAGAAACTTTTTGCATATAAAATATTGAGTGCTCGTCAATTTTTGTTTCTAGTCCGATTTTCAAACAATTCAATTATTTGTAATATGTTAGCATAGACTATAGGTTTGTCATATCCCAAAACCCAGCCAGCTTGACACAAGGCACAAATGAGCTTGATTTCAAACAAATATCTTGACAAATAATATTACTAATACTTATAAAATAGCTAAAGTTTAAACAATGGAAACATAAAACTTAAGAAAAATAACAAAAAATGTAACAATTACAATTCAGTCTTTGTCAAATAATTTAAAAATTTTGTTGGCGGTTAAAAAGTGATGACACATTTTTTTAATATCGTATTTTTTAAATTTTAAAAATTAAAAATAAACTTTAAAGCGTGAACAAGTGTTTTAGCTTGACAAAAAATATTTTATCTTGACACTTGACGAGACCTAAAAAATCTTGACAATCAAGCTCATTCCAGGTCATGTGGTAACACTAAAAGACTTACAAAAAATATTTTAACATATAAGGGTTATTGCTGTTACTTCAGAAGATATTCCCATTTGAAAATGAGAAATTCCAAATTTGGTCCTACTCTGGTCCAGTTTTTTGCAAAGAGCGGAACGAAATCGGGGCCAATTTCTTTTTTAAAATATTGGTTATTTAAATAAATAAATTCTTGATAAAAAAAAAATTAATGCTATATCTTGTTACACTCAAAAACTACATAAGTTTAAAGTAGAAATTAAATGAAAAATTCAAATTTTTCCGACAGTCTCTTAGCTCCAGATAAATATTTTATTCTGAACATATGGAGTGAGTATACTGTTCTGAAAGGCCTGTTTATATAAAAGCGAGCTGTGTTAAACAAATTTTTGATTTGTATTTACTTTTCCCGCCAGCCGCTTCTAAAGTTGCCACATTTTTAGGAAAAAAGCATCTTTAACCAACTGTTAAAAACTGCATACGCCTCCAATTAAGTAGCGGCAGCGGTGGTAGACACTCCAATACATACCTAATTTATTGTGTAAGTCTCTTCCAAGCCAGGATTTAAATGTAGACATGACAGCATGACATATGAATTGTGGGATTGCTTACATTGCTTATATGAGACATAAATGTAAATACAGGTCTTGATTTTTAATTACATCAAAACAAAAGCAGATTGATTCTTTTCGAAAATTTCTAAATGCAAAAACTGAATGCAAAACCGCCAAACTGTAAAGATAATTTTTGTGAAATCTGTACCATAGTAAGATCAAAAATTTAGTACACCATTGAAATCAGCATTTCCGAAACCTATATAATTGATGATCAGACCTTTATTAATTTTTAAATGGTAACATTTTGTCCTCCTGTGTAATTGGTCAATATGTTAAGGCTAAACAGTTGGCAAGCGATTGCTCAATAAAAGTTAAAAATTGTAGTTTTTCTTTTTCTGTAGGAAAGTTTTTTAACGAGAACTCATAATCATACAAATTTTCTTATTCAAAGTCTTGTTTTTTTTTCTTAAAAAAATATCAGATTTTTTTTTTTTTTAATAAAACATGTATGTATTAAACATACTCACCAATTGTGATACATTTTTCTCATCAAACCCTTGAATTCGATATTAAAAATATTCATAAAATGCACTTACATTTTCACCTTCCTTCTATACATTTCATGAAATCTTAACTATTTCCTAAAGTGTTTTGAATATATCAAGTTATTGACTTAGCAAAAACTTCTAAATTTCAAAATCTATTTGTTTTACTTTTCTTGTTGCTCTTTCTTTTTGATTTTCCTTTCGCTTTCCCCTTTGACTTCCCTTTTTTTAATTTTTTATGGTTTTAATCTTTCCTCCCTTGGCTTCGGGCTTGGATACCGGTAAGATATCCTGATACCTAAATCTATTAAAAATGTGTATTTTAGCGACTGGTTCTGCAAAAAGTTGAAAATTGCTGAGTTGTGTTATCAATTTGTTGTTTTTTGTATCAGATGAATTTAAATTTCATTATTTAAGTGATATTTTTGGACAAAATTCATAGAATAAAAATATTTAGTCAAGATTTGTTACGAAAAATGTTCATTAAAATTTTTTTGAATATAACTTTTATTGAAGCTTCTAATTCATATCTCACCACTTTGGTATAATAGCCCCCTGTTTGTGATAGGATACGGTCAGCATGTGTTTAATTTTATTGAATTAATAACGCACTGTTGCCAGCAGTAATTACGCTCATACCTCTTCTGACATGTTTAACAAAAATAAACTTATATCAACTACATACACACTCTACAAAATTCAAAACATAATAATAAAATCAAGATCATCACTATTCGTAAATGTGTACATTGGCCCACACACACATACATACATACAACAGTATTTACACGTGAATTTCATAATAAAACACATTAAGTGGAGAAGATGGAAACACACCCAGCCCAGAAACCCCTACAATACGTGAGTAGGTCATAGTCAGCAACATCATTGACACCATTAACAACACATACAACTAACTAAACTATCTATGATTATGTATCAGTATGTGGATGTGGTTTTGTATGTGTTTGTTTAGTTTACCTTTGTGTCGTACATTTTTGGATATACAGTGATTCTCATCATCATCATCATTGTACAATATTGAGCGTATGATTGTTTCCGTTTTACAAAAAAAAAAGCTTTTGTTTGTTTATATTAGTTATTGTGTTGTTTACCTACCTTCGTATATGTAAACATAATACCAACAAGCATTTGGGAGATATATCACAAAGAAAATATTACGGAAATATCAATAATTTTTTTTGGGGGGAGGGACAATTAAAGTAGTATTTTATTGAAAAAAAAAATGTCAATCAGATATATTTTGTTTTTTAAATAAATTTATCGTTACGAAATTATATGAAAAACATATTAATAAAACAAAATAAAAAGCTCGATTGAATGCTCTTATTTAATTAAATATTACCAAAAAATAATCAATATCTGTGTTTTCTTTTAGAAAATTATGTAATGCAAGGATGACAAATTTAAATCCAGGGAAGACTGACTGGTAGACGGGGAATATATAAAATATAAAATTGTAAGATGAATTTGCCTGGGGTTTTACTTTTTTTTTTATTAATTAATAATCATGTAATTACAAATTATATACTATTACCCTTACCGAGTACTGGCTATTATGGCCTTCGGCGCGTTGTAGCGAAAACAAAATCTGGTGGGAATCGAACTCACGACCCCCGCACAGATAAACCACCACGCTACCAACTAGCCACCGGGGCGCACTTACCTGTGGTTATTTTAATTAAAAACAATAAAATATACACGCTGAAAAAAACGCCCTGATGTAAATATAAATGCTGGTAATATAATAAATGAATGTTCTAATATAACATTTTTTTAATAATTATGTTTGCCTCTAAATATATACATGTTTGGAAGAAGTGAAAACCGCACACCGCCAAACATATATAGATGTTGGATGCAAATATATATATATATTATTTTCAATTTATAACGAGCTTTCAACCTCCGTATATTTTCAAAAATAAAGCAAATCAAACATATTAGCTAGGTTGATACTAGTATTTCGATCTGGCTAAAGATCTCATCAGAACCCGAAGTTTTAGAAAAGCTAGAGCCTATATAATAGGCAGAACTTTAACAAAAAAACCTTTTACTAATCAATTTTGCTCCATTCTTGTCTTCTTAGTAATCAACCACGTGGTTAGGTCTTTTCTTAACAAGCATCATGCCGTTACCAAACTTTGAAGACCAAAAATTTTCTATTTATATAAAAAATTTTTAGTGTAATATTTTTTTACAGTTATATTAGTTTTTTGTTTTTATATACATCGAGATTATTTTATGTTATTTTCAATTTATAACGAGCTTTCAACCTCCGTATATTTACAAAAATAAAGCAAATCAAACATATTAGCTAGATTGATACTAGTATTTCGATCTGGCTAAAGATCTCATCAGAACCCGAAGTTCTAGAAAAGCTAGAGCCTATATAATAGGCAGAACTTTAACAAAAAACCTATTAATAATCAATTTTGCTCCATTCTTGTCTTCTTAGTAATCAAACACATGGTTAGGTCTTTTCCTAACAAGCATCATGACCTTACTAAACTTTGAAGACCAAAAATGTTCTATTTATATAATAAATTTTTAGTGTGTAAAATTTTTATATGTTTATAAGGCAGGGTCGATTTGTATGGAGGCAAACAAATCGCTCAACGTTCAAGGAAAATCATATTCTAGGGATCAAAATAAGAAACTTTGCCGAAGGAACCATACCTCTAAAACGAATTCTAATGTCCCGACTTTTGACCCGTATTGTCAAATTTTGGAAAATCCTACTTTGACCCATTTAGAGTGGCCCAATCGAATCCAACCCAATCAAATACAATTTATACATTCGTCTGTTAGAGCGTCTTTCGGAGAAGAAATAGATACCCTAATCTTGGAAAGACTCCTCCTACTTTCTGAAATATTTCTATCCCGAGATTTGTACATTTTGCTATAAAAATACGGCTAAAAAGGCCCTCTTTCAACTTAAATTTTAACCCCTTAACGGTTACCTAGAATGATGATTTATGCATTAATCTGCTAGCGAGTCTCCCGGAGAAGAAGTAGCTCCCATAATATTGGAGATGTTCCTCCTAATTTCTGTTATATCGAAGTGGGCTTTTTCAAAATTTGACCCTAAGGGTCAAAAGTCGGGACATCAGAATTCGTTTTAGAGGTATGGTTCCTTCGGCAAAGTTTCTTATTTTGATCTCTAGAATACGATTTTCCTTGAACGTTGAGCGATTTTTAAATCGACCCGCCCTAATGTTTATAATATGTATGTTTGCATGTCCCGAAAAGAATATCCAATAAATTTAAAATTGCAAATTTAAAAATTTTAATCTTTGTAAACATATAACTAACATCTTCAAAAGTATCTTTTTTCTGCGTGTTTAAAAGTATATTTTTTTATATCTTTTCTGTAGTTATCAGGCGATATCTCATTTTAACTTCCAGGTGATATATCGGCAATATGTTCAACTTTTTCATTTTCCAAATGATAATTTAGCGATACTGCCTATTTATCTTCTAGAAGATTCGCTTTCGTATTGCTGTGAATTATTGCATATGATACTTGTGATCTGAAGAAAAAGAAAAAATTGCAATGTCAAAGAAATGTATGAAATGGGAAGTGATGCACATCAGTAAGTAATCAGTGTTCCAACAACAAGATTGCCCTTATGCACAACGATCATTTTGCAGACTTATAATAGGTATATTCCGCAATACGAAAATGATTGCTGTAGCAATAAAATTTTTCTTCCATGCAATACGATTGAGGAATCGTATTCATATTGCTATGTTTGCTGGCATATGGATACATATGAAGAATTTTAACAATTTTCTACTCTTTGAAGCAAAATATTTTGAAAATTTTTTTATGACATGAATAACGTTTTGTCTATGTTTTTTGAGGTTTTGAACATTTTGTTTGACCCAAAAATATACAGCCCTTAAAATTTGTTTATTCCCTTTCGATTTCAGTATTAAGTGCATTAAAATCTTTTAGTTGATACAGCACACATTATGGGTATAAAGTGGGGATTAGTTCAGGGAGAACGTAGTTTTTAAAAAAAAATAAAACTTCGGGTTCTGATGAGATCTTTATCCAGATCGAAATACTACACTGTTAGAAAAATGCATCTTCATATTGATGATGCCCTAACATCAGAATTGTGACATCAATGTTATTACAAATGACATCAATGATGCAATAAGTGACATCAATTTAATGACGAACGTTATCATATAATTTTGTCATATTTTACGCGTCATCCGTGCTATGACTACAGTGACATCAATTCGATGCCACATTTTGTGCATTAATAACAGGAAAATTATGAATAAAGAACAAAACTAAATAACGTTAAAATGTTTGTAAAGTGTGTTTTAGTAAAAATATTAATGTTTTATTCCTTATTTTTTGTTTTTAGACCCATTTCTAAAACTTGCATAAGAAACATCACATTGATGTACATTCGTTGTCAAAGCAAGAAGCACTTTATACAATATATAACATTCATATGTCATCATTAAGTTAATCATAAATACTTGTAAACGTCTGCTAATTGATGACACTTTGACATCATATGCTGCATTAGCATCAAAATAAATGAGAGCGAAGAGAGTTAAGAGTCAAATAAACAACAACGAACAAAGTAAAGTACTCTTGACAACAAAGAAATAAAAAAAAAATTGTTCTAACATGCATATGAAAAATAAATGTGTTGTTTGTTCTAGGTCAGTCATTGAGTAGTTCAGTTGTATTTTTTGCGGTCGTGTGAAATTTGTAAGAAAATAATAAAGTGTTTTATTTGTGAAAAGTTTTTTATAACCAATGAGCTTTATTTTGAACATTTAAAGTCCCATCATTTTCTTAAGACTATGGACAACTATAAATGTTGTAATACAGTCTATAAAAACTCATCGAAATTTAAGGCACACGTGCGTAATAAGCACCCGGTAAGTGACTTCATCAAGGAAAAATATGAAACAATAAAATTTTAAGTTATTTACCCTTAACGTACCTATTGTTTTTCTTTTTTCTCAGATTGATATCGATTTCAACAAAATGTTTGAGACAAATTATAACACATTGGCGTGGAAAGAAAACTTTATTAGCATTTTTAAGCATCGATCGATGTAGACGATCTTGATAATGGTAATGTTTTAATCGAAAAAGTCTATAAAAAAACAAAATCTAACTTATTATATATTTACTTTCTAGATTCCAAAAATACTTATTTAAAGATATTGTGGTGCCTACACTACATAGTTTTCCAAACGCGAAAAGAAGTCCAAAGTGAGGCAGATGGCAAGAGTTATTTAAGTTTTATTTATAAGATGTTATTTTGTCTTTGTATTGATAATATGTTGTCAATAAATAGATGGCAATTAATCATTCCCCTGATGTTAGTGCGTCATTAAATTATTGAATTTTTCTCATTAAATTGATGCCAATTAGTCATTTCTTTAATGTCAATGTATCATTGCATTGATGACAGTTTGTCATTAAATTGAGCACAATAAGTCCTTTCTTCGATGTAACTGAGCCATCGCAATGATGACATTTTTTATTAAATTGACTCCGATTCGTCATTTAAGTGATGCCGATGTGTCATCCCATTGATGACACAATTTAAGTTTTCGACCCTGATGACAATTTGGTTAAGTGATGTTAAGGCTGACATCACCGTGATGACAAGTGTCATGGGGTCAAAAACGAAGACACTTGTCACAGAACTGATGTCAAAATACATTAGGGTTATGACGGTTTTTCTATCAGTGTAGTATCAACCTAGCTAATATGTTTGATTTGCTTTATTTTTGTAAATATACGGAGGTTGAAAGCTCGTTATAAATTGAAAATAACATAAAAATAATCTCGATGTATATAAAAACAAAAAACTAATATAACTGTAAAAAATATTACGTGAGCAAGAGTACACACTAAAATTTTTTTATATAAATAGAACATTTTTGGTCTTCAAAGTTTAGTAACGTCATGATGCTTGTTAGGAAAAGACCTAACCATGTGTTTGATTACTAAGAAGACAAGAATGGAGCAAAATGGTTGATTAATAGGTTTTTTGTTAAAGTTCTGCCTATTATGGAGGCTCTAGCTTTTCTAAAACTTCGGGTTCTGATGAGATCTTTAGCCAGATCGAAATACTAGTATCAACCTAGCTAATATGTTTGATTAGCTTTATTTTTGTAAATATACGGAGGTTGTAAGCTCGTTATAAATTGAAAATAAAAATATTTTCTATTTATCAATATCGGCCATTCCATCGAAGACCGGCCAGGAAAGGGCTTTTAGACCATGAGTATTCCAAATTCAATTAAATTTATCATTCAGAAACTCTATGTAACCACTTAAAGTTTATCAAATTTCGAAAAATCCACGGTATTATGATCCGATTTAGTTTTATTGAAAAATGAGAAATATGCAAAAAGTATAAGTATAAGTTTGAAAATTCGTATTTTCGTTAGCATTGAACTAGTACGCTCGCCTAATTCTTTTTGTGGAATTATTTTTATTTTATTGTCAAAAAGCAATGTTTTTTATGCAATTTGTTTTTTAAATGCACTTTACACAAATTTAGCCACCCTCGATTTAAAAAAGAAGCTTATTTGCAAAATATGCAAGTTTTACTATAAAACATCACTTTTGATTTTTAGGATTAATAATTTTATTTTTTAAAACAATATTTTTTTTCGTTTTTATTTTTTTTTTTATTTTTATTTTTTATTTATTCAGTCTATGGAATAAATCCTTACAGACTGTGTTTTAACAATTTTAAATATAAAAATTACAATGAAAGTTTAAATATTACAATAAAAACAATTTAGCTATTTAAGAAAAGAATTATATTACGTTGTATAATGTTAACATTAATTGAAAAATCCAATAAATTGTAGAGATTATTAAAATCAGCACATATCCTTCTAACAGGATCAGCATTGGCATAGTTTTGACGAAATACTTTAAGGTATAGTGGGTTAAAATTTCGGGTTGTACGTTGAGGAACGTTGAACGTTATATCATTTCTAAACTCGGAGGAAACATCGCCATTAATTAAGTTTTCAGGTTAGGCAGTTTAATACGTGTTAGTCTAGTTGCATATGATGGAAGATTTGTAACAGTATCACGGTAAAAATCTCGTAAGCAGAATAAAAGAAACTGTTTTCTGGACCGACTCAATTTGATCGATGTATATCTGGTATTGGGGATCCCAAATAACAGAGCCATATTCTAAAATTGGCCTAACCAGAGACACGTACAATTGCTTAGTGATGTTATGGTCGGTGAACTCTTTTGCCCATCGCTTTATAAAAGGGAGAGAACCGCGAGCTTTATTAGTTGTCAATGCAATATGTTGAATAAAATCAAGCTTAGGGTCTAACAAAACACCAAGATCCAGGAAAACAACCACTAACACTAGCTGAAAACCACCTAAAGAATGGCGCCTAATGGGCGCTAATGTTTCTAGAGAAATGCATATGTTTACACTTTTTCAAATTCAGGTCCATAAAATGCTTTTTTTAGAAAATTCTTTTTTCTTTCATGTTCACAAAAAATATTAACAAATAAATATATAGTTTTTAAAATATAGACGCTGAAAGGGGTGCCTTAACAGTACATTTTAAAATTCAATCCCAATAAACCTGAAAAATAAAAACAGTAACAAATTGTGTTTTTTTTTTATATGAAAATGAGATGATTCTAAACACTGTTTAGGTAGCGCGCAAAAGTGAAAAATTTTTTAATTTAATTTCATTTTTTTTTTCTTTTTTCTCCTGTTCAGGTGCATAGGTAGCAAACCCAATTCCCAGGAAGTTTATATGTTCTAGAAATTTGTTTATTGAGATCTTAGGTAAATTTTTGTAGTTGATTGTTTCCTTGAATTTTGAACGGTTTGCTACCTATGGACCTGAACACGGGAAAAAGGTAAAAAAAATCGAATTTTTTTAAGTTTTTTGCGATTTTGATCTGGAAGGTGAAGTTTTTTTGATTTTATATGTTCGCAATTTTTGTTCTTTATGACAAGAGCTACAATTTTGCCATAGAGAGTAAATCGAAATTCGGAACGGTTTGCAAGATATGAACCTGAGAAAATGATCACTTTTTTGCGAAAATGATACCGAGGCCCCAAATCTTTGGCAGCCATAAACAAAAGAGGATATGACTTTGGGAAAAATTGGGAGACACGGGTCTTTTTTTTAGTCTTTTATCACGTAGTGGTGTCCGTATATGGTTATTTTGCCATGACTTAAAAAATTACACACAGTGTTATTACGATATCTTAAGTTAAAAATCATCATGCAAGATGCGAAAGTGAAGTTCCTGAATAGCGAGACTCGCTTTTATAAGTTCTTAGATTATAAAAAAGGTATAAATTATATACATAATACACTCAGTCAGATCCAGATAGCCAATATTTCTAAGGCTCGCTGTGATATTTTGGGATTAAAAGGCAATATTTTCTGAACTCAAGCTAACAAAAACATGCACACTCTGTAATGCTGGAGAAGATAAGACTTTATATCACTTTATGGAAAAATGTCTCATGTTAAAATAATTCAGGGTCAGATATTAAGGTAACCCCAATCTCAGCCATGACAAAGTAGTATTAATTTCAAATGGAGAATGGATGCCTAGAATAGGCTATTGGCGTTATTGGTGTGCTGGCATCAACTTGGTATACCACAAACTGCATAAAATTGCACCATTTCGTAAATATTGTTTTCAGAACTCAATTTCATCAAACACCCTATTGAAAAAATGGTAAAAGTTTAAAAATCTGGAAGTTTTGGTTGAACTTGCATACAACCAAGCTGCTGTATGGAAATTATTTTTTAGTGGATGTATCTCTAAGGTCTCAATATTCCGGTTTGTATTAGTTTGGATCAGAAAGTTAAAAACAATGTAAAAAAAAAAAATAAAATTTATGAAAAAGTCCTTGTAAGTTTCTAGTAAGTTTGTTTAATATTTCGCCGTTTAAATGGCCACCAGTTCATTAGATGAAGACTTTTCCACGTGAAACGTAGCTTGTTCTAGTTTTAAAGTTTAATCTACTATGCTCTGTCAACAGTTTCTCTCAATTCAAAAAACCCGTAGAAATAATAGGAACCTAGGGCCAGTTTCAACAGGTGTCGAAAATTGTTAAAGTAGCTCATATGTTCGTGTGTATTTATGTTTGTATCTGTGTTTATTCTAACACAATGTGCGTGGCTTTGCATGTTTATACGTGCATATACAGGTAATTGCTTATAAATGTCCAAAATACTTTAGCTAATGTAAATGTCTGTTGCAATATCCGATATATTATCTATTGTGTTATATTTTTTGTTTTTGTTATTATTTAGATTTTTGTTGTTTTTGTTATTGTTGTTATTATCATAAGTAGTATTTGTTGAAATTTTCGAGTACAATTAATTTAGTTTTGTTTACTATTATCTCGTTCTGCGTATGCTTCAGTTGAGATATTTGTTTGCATAAGTGCTTGTAATTTTAGTTGTTACATTATATTATGAGCAATATTTTTTTTTGTTGAAAATGTCAAGATTTATCATTTCAGTTTGTTTTTTGTAATTAAAGATAAACAGTTAAAGTTTGAAAAATACCCAGCAAAAATATGGTAATGACAGGTCATTACCGTATGGATTACTAAGTAATGATAGGGCATTACTTAATACATTACTTTAAAATACAAAATAATGAATTACTGGCAATTCGTTAGAAATACTTATATGTAATTGCAAAGTGCGCCCCGGTAGTGCGGGGTTGTGGGTTCGATTCCCAGCAGAGGCACTAGCCTGTTTTCGCTACAACGCGCCGAAAGCCATAGTAGATAGTGATCGGTTAGGGTAATAGGATATAATTTGTAATTATATGATTAGTAATTAATAAAAAAAATAAATAAAATGTAATTGCAAAATAATGAGTTACTGGTAATTGGTTAAATAAATATCGATTTGATATTTTTAATTCTAATAAATAAATAAAATGTAATTGCAAAATAATGAGTTACTGGTAATTGGATAAATAAATATCGATTTGATATTTTTGATTCTAATATTGTAATAATTTATTTTGAAAATTTTTCAAGTAAATTTTCCAAACTAAATTTAAATGAATTCAATAATTTTCCTGGTTTCTAATGTTTTTGATTTTATAGGGTCGTGTTATCGAGTCTAAATGGGGACATATTCGGAAATGTTTCTAAAATGTTATTATTTTTTATCATTAAAATGTATTAAAGAAATAGAAACCAGTGATACTGGAACCTTTATTTTGAAGTCATCAGGTCTTGGGTTCGAATCAGGTTGAAACTTAAAGTATTTTTTTATTTTATTTATTATATAAATTTTTTTTTCTGTTTAACATTACATTTAATTTATTTTTAAAATATATATCGAAAAATAACAAATCGCTTTCTAATTTTATTTTCAATTTAATTATAAAGGGTCCGCCGAATAACTTTTTCTTTTTTTTTTTTTGAAAATGCTATAAAAAAAAACTACTGAATATTTTCTCAAATTTCTTTTTTATTTGAAAGTACAATCCTTCCGGTTAATAATGGAAAATAATTTCATTCAATTGGCTGCCTCGGCTGGCCATGCAGTAGCCTACACGATCGGTCCAATTTTTAAGCACATTATCGATTGTGTGCAGCTGTATTTCCTCCTCTTCAATTTTTGTGAACAAAAATTCGTTCAACATGTCCCGATAACGATCGCCATTGACTGTAACGGCCACTCCTTGCTTATTTTCGAAGAAAAATGGCCCAATTATGCCTCTGGACCAAAATCCGCACCAAACAGTGACTCGTTTTGGGTGTATCGGCACACATTCTGCAACATTACCATGATTTTCAAAGTAATGTCGCAATATTTCCCAGCGTTGTTCAAGCATATACACAACCATATTCGTTCAGCGGAAGGATAAAACTAATTATCTGTCAAATCAGACATGAGCTAAGTGTTACCATTCACGAAAGAACCACTAGTTAAAAAAAAAAAACGTTAGATGGCGGACCCTTTATTTATTATTATTGTCCTTGATATCCTAACCGGATATTATTCAGTACTTTCTTTCCGTACTTTGATTGACTTTTTCACAAACATTTGTTTGCTTTTAAAGTTTTAAATAGAAATATTTATTTTTCTGGTGATAAAGTATTTCTTTTAATTTCAAGTTCTTTGAATAAAGTTTTTTTTTTATAATGAAAATGAAAATTATTCAAGTTCGAGGCCATACTCTCTATTTTTATTTATTAGGATGTTGTCCTAACAAATAATATATAGAGTTTTTTTTCAAATTTATTATTTGACCCTTTCAGGAATGTTTTGATAGATCTATTTCGGGAATTTTCTAGTTTCACATCATCAGAACACTTTTTTTTAATGTTTTTTTTTCTTTTAAATTATGCGTCTCGCTTCACCGTATACTTTGCTTTTAAGCTAGTTTAATTTAGATTTAATTTCGGGTTATGATAATTTTTAAGACTTTTTCATTCAATTAATTAATTTAATTAGATTTAATTATAAAAGTCTTGTGTTCTAATTTCTACCGGGTTGATTGAATTGAGGGACATATGTGGGACCATATAGAATTTTCACCGTATGATGGGAAAGTTGTGTATTTACTATATACACACATACATAATATGTCCATACGTCAACTTTCCCTGTTCCCATCGTAGGTCTGAAATTATTAATAATATAGAAAATTTTCCCAATTGCATGATTGCGAAATGTAATGGAAGTCGCCCAGGTCTGCTTAATGTTAGGGAAAAAAGACTAGTAATATTTATACAAACATTAATTTTCTTTTAACGAAAAATATATCTTAATATATTTCATCTATTCATTTATTTAGCAATTTCCACAAAAATCTTTAAAACAAACAATTTTATTCTAAAATACTTTTTTGAAATAGTACAAGATTTTTCCTATTTCAAACTACAAATAAGCTATGGCATATGACAACAATGGTAAAACTAGCTTCAACATCAGCATCTACACTATCAGCAAAAAGTGTTTGATTTAATAATTGAAATACATAAACTAAAGATGCAAAGACACATGATTACTTCGATACAAGTATAAAAATATTCGTTTGATATTGTTTAGTGTAAATAGCAATAGCTTAAAAAATTTAAATTGTTTTGGAAAACTAAAAAAATAAATAATCACCGTGTATTGAATAAAACTAGTTTTAATCACAACAAAACTCGACCTGACGATAGATCAGTGGGCTAAAGCGCTCTGGTATTAACGGTATTAACGCAAAACCGCCAAAAAAACAAGGTGAAATATTTCGAAAACTAACTGTACGAAACTTATGTATTGCAAGAGGTGGTCTTTTTTTTTTGTTTTTTATAGTGTAATTATAAGTATTAATTTGTTGCCTTTAAGATGGCTTTAAAATTCTGAATTTCCTTCTGAATTTCAACAGTTTTTGATCATAGTGTTTTTAATAGTATTTGCAATATATATTCATGTGTACTAGGGTGTCCTTTAGAAATAAATTTGTCATTAAACCTCCCAGTTTTATTAAAAATGGCTCCAAGTGGAAGAAATCAATTTTTTTTTTGAAAAAAACGTTAACTCGAGAAGCAATACGGCCGAAAATAGACCAGGAATCCAAAATGACCCACGAATTTAATAAAAATGCAGAAACGTATTTTTTTGAAAGTAATTTTAAAGACATAACGTTGTATGTAAAAGTTTAAAGATTTCTTGTTCAACTATTTTTGATACCACAATGGTTTAATCCAAATTTAGTTACATTGCTTTAAGAATTTTTCCAATATGTATATAATATATAATAATAATTTATTCACTCAATTGCTTATAACTTTGTCTTAGTTCTTACGTAAAAGTATCATCTTTACACTCATAGTAATCCATGCATAAAAATACGAAATTATTGTCAGAACTACAAAAACTTTTGTAAAATGTAAAAATTTTCGTTTATTTTACAAAAAAATTGGTTATTTTGACATTTTTTTGTAATTTTAAAAATGGATTATTATCAGTGTACGTACATGATGAGAAAGTAGACGTTTTTTTTCAACGATTTGTACTTTTCCGTCGCACAGTGTGGCCGAAGGCCGAACTTTGCTGCCATAATTCTAAAACCTAATTGATCGACCTAAAACCTCGCACTCGGGGGTTTTGAATCCGTCGTCAGAATTACGGAATTCAAAATGGCGGTTCCAATATGGCGTCATGCAAAGACTTCTAAAGTTTTTTCGTGTACCTTTTATACAAAGTAAATGAACTAAAACAAACATTTTTCAAATTTTCACAAATATTTTTATTGAAATTGAAAATTATAGGTTATACACGAAAGTAGAGTTTCGAATTGTAGTACAACTTGTACAATTATTTGAAAAAAATAAACACTAATATTATAAAATTGAAAAGTGTTCTCTGCTTTAAAGAAGAATTACATAAAATGTTTCTTAAAAAATGAATCTTCAATGATTTCTAAACCATAATTAGTAGCTTATGCGCTAAAGTTGGCATGTACTACCAATCATACTTTTCTAAAATCATTCTAGCTAACTTCACAGTACATATATTGTCTAAAATTGTCCAAAGTAATATCATGTCCACTTGATATGGCTTGCAGTTTAATGTAAAAGATCAATTCCAGTTATTTTTACAGATTGTTCGTATTTTTCAAAAAAAAAAAACGACGAGCTGTATTACAATCGTACGATATTCCACTTAAAGCTTTCGGTTTGTCAACATTTAAGCCCATTTATTTTTTAAAAGCAGCTTGTAATATTTTTTTTCTGTTTTGAACTGACTGTTTTTCCTTTTCCGTACGTGCCTGCCATTTTTCGATATTTAATTTGTATGACAAATGTAATATGCATTCAAAACACCTAATCCAACAATGTAGAGATGATAGGGCAAATGTTAAGTAATCTGAAACAATTTTTTGTCAAGCATTGAATCTATATCGTTGAAATCTTTTGATGTACATTTGCACAGATAACAACGATGTTGCCGTCAACAGTAGCTTCAAACGGATTCAGATCATGTATTTTATTACTGGAACCTGCAAAATAAATACATATTTTTTATTATCGTTAAATTACGTTGATAAATTAAACAAAAATTAATATCTGGAATAGATTCAACAAAAAATTATATTTTCAGATATAGCTTTGATAGTATTTTACTGAAAAATTCTATTCCACAAAAAGTTGTTTAAAAACTAAAGTAGCAGAAGGTAGCAGGTAAATCTTATTTTATTCAGTAACTAATACTTTTCTGAGTAACCTGTAATAGGTTTTAAGGCAGCATACGATAGTGTTTTATTACTATATGGTTTGTAAACTCAAATTTTATATAAAAAACCGCAAAAAATATATCCACACATTCCTACTGCTAAAAATTTTTTGTTACGCTATTGAAATTTGTTAAAGCTTTTACGTTTTTTACTAACCTGTATACGTAGATTCCATTTGGTTTTGTAAGATTTCCTTTACTCCAAGAACTTTCACACGTGTATAACTTTCACTGTGTATCTACAGTAATATGATGTTTGGGTGAAGGCCACGTTGCGACTGAAAGAAAAGAAGATTCTTAAGGTATATGACTTCACTATGAGCGGATTTCACTTCTTAGAGGATCACTTCAGTCAACTCAACGATGGAAAAAATCTATCTAGAAACTTTTTTTTTCGAATTTTGGCCGCAAAATGCGGTATTCGGCCGCACAGTGCGTCGGCTCAGAATCACTGTAAAATGTGGTTTTTTGAAAATGTGCCCTATTTTCATCGATATATTTTGAAACGCTTTATCAATCAAAGATCCGATTATACATGCTTGTTCGTTATCTCAATACTTTGCATTTGGGCATCAAGAATGACCCAATCGTATATTTCTAGCTCAAGATATGATTTGTCAAGTGAAAAAAGGTCGAAAAAATTAAAAAATTACAATATCTCAAAAACTATTAATTTAAAAAAAATTTAACCTTGATTTTCGAATTCAGGGGGAGAAAATATCTATATCTCATCAAATGTACATGAAACAAAATTTCATTTTGTAAACTAGTGTTATTTGCACTTTAAGATGCTTTTTTATGAATAGACGATTAAGAACTAATTTCTTAGTTATCTTGAGTTTCTCGACACTTAATTTAGCTTGTTGTTTTTCGTAACGAAAATTTTGTTAGCTTTTTGCAATTGTTTGTTTTTATCAGGCTCCGCATTTATGGGAGCTTCTTAAATCTCCCACTTTTTATTTATTTTATAAATAACATTTTTATATTATAGTTTTATTTCTATAAAATACGGTGGGGTGCAATAACGCCTTACGAAATAAGGTCTTTAAGGCTTTATTTCACTTCCAATTGAGAAATAAGGCCTTTATTGCGAAAAGGGCTTTATTGCACTTTGAAAGTGACATAAGGCCTTTATTGAAATTTAGCCAATGGTGCAATAAAGCCTTTATTTTGTATTTTTTGATTCTTTTGTTACACTGTTCAGTTTTTTCTGCGTGGCGGCATGCGGCCGATCTTGGGGGTTTTCTCCTCCATAGGACGGGGCAGGTGGCTTCGCTGAATACAGTTTTCCTGCGCGCGTCTCATTATCTTCTCTAGTGTGACGCGCGCAGGGAAACTTTATTCAGCGAAGCCACCTGCCGCGTCCCATGGAGGAGAAAACCCCTAAGAGCGGCCGCAGGCCGCCACGCAGAAAAACTTTATAAAGCAAAGATTTTCAATATTGTTGCAGTTAAATTTTTGTTGAATTATTAATGTTCTATTAATTTTAGCTTATCATCATATTTGCAAAAATGTGTAATGATTAAAGTGATTTTTTTTTCATTTTGGTGGGATTTATTTCGTTTCCAGAAGTGGGATTAATTATTAATGTTCTATTAATTTTTGTTAATATGAAATTTTTTTATAATTGTTCAATAAAATATAAGAAGAATAAGAATAAGAAATTTTATTGCTTCATTTAAAAAAAAATTTAAGTGAAATAAGACCTTTACGGCTTTATTTCACTTTCAAAGTGCAATAGAACCTTTTTGGAAATAAAGGCCTTATTTCACTTTCCATTGAGAAATAAAGCCTTTAAGGCCGTATTTCGTAAGGCGTTATTGCACCCCATCATAAAATACATTTTTATTATTGTAATTTAAAGAAGAATTTAACAAATTTATAATAAATTAAAGGCAAATTGGAGATGCCTTTACAGCTATTTTTTTGGATAAAATAATTATTTTTATCTAGTTGAGATTTTTTTTTTATCAATTTGAAAGTTTTTCAATTTCGTAGTCCTAATTAAAATTAAGTTTCATGGGTCTTCAGTAAAGATAATTAAAGTCTTTATAAATTTAAGTAAAATTTTTCCGTAAATTATGTAAACTTTGATGAAAACATTCAAATTTTGTTCAAATTTGCCAAAATAAGCAATTTTCATAAAAAGTCCTGGAAAGGAGTCGCTCAAATACAATTTCAAATTATAGTTTTTTCAATTTAATTGTTATTTTAAGGGGCATCCTAATGTGTAGTGCTTCGCTGCTTGCTTTACTAGTACCAACAAAATAACAGCATCAAGAACAAAAATACAACAAGTAACACTTATAAATGTTAAGAGTTACTGCAAACTTGTTACAATAACTTCAAGTTTTTTGTATACTGTTTTTTTTTTTCTTTATTGGTGTTTTTTAACTGAAATGTTATTGTTTTGGTAGTATGAGAAAAGGAAAAAGGATATAGATACAGCAGAAGAAGATACAAAACTAAGACAATATAATATGAGCAACAAACTTTTATATATGCCAGTTTTAACACAATTCACTCGTAAACATGGTGACTTCTTTTTTCAACAAAAGTTGTTGAATACTTGTAGACGTTGTAGAAAATCTGACATGTTCTATAGTGAAAAGAGCAGGGATGGGAAGTATAAATAGAAAACGGGGCCGAAACCAGAGTTATTTAAAAGAAGAAACTACTGTAGTATATTTATATTTATATATATATGTATCTTTATATTATATTATTTTATACCCATATTATTAAGCGTTACCCTAATGTATTTTGGAAATATTGAATCTTTTAAATTGGAAATACAACAACTATTTCATAGATCTTGTATTTCCAAGGATACCGTTATCTTAGTATTTAAGCAGACCAAAATTCAATAAAGAATCACAATTTGTTAAGACACAAATCATAAAACGTCTTATTATTTTGGCATATAAATCTGCCAGTAAAAAACCCAGTTTGGCATATCAATTTGCCAAACTTAAAAAACTGAATACCAGTGGCGTTAATTAGCGTCGGTAATATTTAATACCAAACCACTCACCCGATACTACTCCGGACATATTACACTACAAACAATTAGTTAAAAATGACGTTGCAGATATCATTTTTTTTTAAATATTAGTAAAATAAGAACAGCAAAAATAAAACTTATAACTTTACAAAATTTTAGTTGTTTGCGAGTTAAATTTTAACTAATTAAAAATAGTAATTTACACTGCTAAGATTAGTAAAATCTTGTACTATATATTTGTAGACTAAGAACAGCAAGCACAAACTTTAATATCAACAAAATATTTGCAAAATTTACCTTAATTTTGGTAACTTGATAAATTACTTTCATTTCACTAAAATTTTTCTCAAATATAACTAAATATTTGTAAATTCTACTGATTTATTTTTGCTTTTCTTTTCTTACTAATATTTAGCGAAAAAAGAAAATATGTTAATTTTAGAAATTTTTTCTGCAACGTAATTTTAAACTAGTTTTTAGTAGTTTTGGCTAATTTTTATTTATTAGTGTATAAGAGAAATCTTATTATTTGACGAGAATTTTATTTTCATAAAATATCAAAATTTCTATGTCTATATAGATATGGGTTCTAGAGCGGCATTTTGTTGTATTAAGAAAAACTTTTTTTTTTTTAATTTAAATTAATTTAATTTAATATGTATGAGTTTTTCTATCCCTCATACGTACAGCAATGTCCACCTTCGGTGTTCCCATAGCAATTAACCCCACCGAAGTAAAATAATGAATCAGGGCTATGAACCAAAAAGCTTCAATAAGTTCGCCAACTCTCCATCAGGTGGCGAGCAACAACTGTTCTAAGACTTATCATCCCGCGCAATTACAGTGTTGCCATGTCTGAAGCCCTTCATCTTTCCCCACCTTTCCTGTCTATACTATCCCTTTCCAAAGAAAGCAACACACTAAATATAGGAAGTATTTCCTGAGTGTTGCCTCTCTTTATAAAAAAAAAAAAAAAAAATGAATTGTTCAGATTATTCTAGTACAACGTCTAGAAGATATTTGGCGCAAATTTGAGAAAAATCTGAAACCTTTAACCCAAAGTTTCCCTGCAGCAAATTGACCAGTCAGTGGTATGGTCAAGTGACTAGGACTTTGTGTGTATGAACCTGTCCAGTTCTGTTCTATGAAAGTGACCCATACTTTTAACATGGCCTTGTCATAGAAGGTGGTAATTGCTATGTTTGGAGCCCTTGTGACGTGGCGAATAACTTGACTACGGAACCAGTTAGAAGTAGGTAGTGTTAAAGTGTGATAACTTTATATGATATGCAATAGGACCAGTATTAATATAATTGTCACGTTATTCGTGAATTAAAGAAAAAATGTTGATGGAAAACTAGCCATATATATTAAGCGGTATGTGGTCTATTACAGAGGTAGTTTATATAGAATATTTTGGTTATGTACCAAGGTCTAAGGGGTACATGTCGCCAGGCATCCGAAAAGTAATTAGCAAATAACCTGTCAGTTTTTATTCACCGTGTGTCATATTGTGTACGAGTTGCTAAATAGCCGTTCGGAACCAGCCTGAACTTACCCAAAACAGTGCTTCATAGCACAGGTTCAAAAAAACCTTCAAAAAGGCACAACAAAAATCAAATTTAAAGTAAGTTTATTTCTTCTATACACAACAAAAACTCCAATTTGTTTTGAACTTTAGTATGCACCATTACCTGTATAACTAGGATGGCTATTCGTACTAATGTGATCGGTGCATGTACTGATTTTTGGTCACGTGTACTAATGAAATAAATAATAGCGTATTGACATTGTAAACGTTTTACTGACTAGTGACTTTTAACATTCTAAAAAATTATTTTTTTTTTTCATTGAAAACCCCTAGTTTTGTTCATTATATCAATTTAAATTTGGAAAAGTTTATAAACTATACATTGTAAAATAATTTTTATAAAATAAGGATGTAGCTAGAGTTTGCTGTTCGGTTTTAACCGAAACCACGGTTTACCAATCTTCAAAACCGAAAACCGACAAAATTAAGTCGGTATTTAATAAGTAATTTGAACAATTAAGAATATAAACTTTTCAATAATTTTGAAGAATAATTCTCATTTGAGCGCTTTAAAAATTGTATTTTGTTCCAAATTATAAGTTTTTTCATATTATATGAATTTCGAAGAGGTCTCAGTTACAAATTGTTTAAAACTTTGGTGTGCACCATTACTTGTATAATTAGGGTGACTATTCGTACTAATGTGATCAGTACATGTATTGGTTTTTGGTCACGTATACAGATGAAATAAATAATACTGACATTTTAAAATTTTTACTGACTAGTGACTTTTAAAATTTTAAAAAATTATATTCTTTTCCATTGAAGAGCTCTAGTTTTGTTCCATTACAAAGTTCTGCATATTAAATTTAGATTTTTTAATATTGCCAAAAAAAAAAAACAAAAAATAACCGAAACCGCGGATTTAAAATTTGTCGTCTTTTAGCATAAATATAAGAGGTATACATAATTATAAAGGTATACATAAATATTAGAGTTCGTCATAAAAGTATAAAATTTCATTGTTTTTTTAAATATTAATACTTTCTACAAAGTGTTTGCATCAATATAAAACTCCTTCCACATGTGCGCTTAGGCCAAACCGCTGATTTAGGGTTCATTTTCCTACCGTGAAAAAGAGCTGGATTTACATGAAATTTTAATTCACCCCTGAATTCTATTCCAACACTATGCTTTTTTTCAATTTATAACAAGCTTTCAACCTCTGTATATTTACAAACATAAAGCAAATTAAACATATTAGCTAGGTTGATACTAGTATTTCGATTTGGCTAAAGATCTCATCAGAACCCGAAGTTTTACAAAAGCTAGAGCCTCCATAATAGGTAGAACTTTAACAAAAAACCTATTAATCATTAATTTTGCTCTATTCTTGTTTTCTTAGTAATGAAGCATGTGGTTACGATCTTTTCCTAACAAGCATCATGACGATACAGTTATATTAGTTTTTTGTTTTTATATACATCGAGATTATTTATTTTCAATTTATAACGAGCTTCCAACCTCTGTATATTTACAAAAATAGAGCAAATCAAACATATTAGCTAGGTTTATACTAGTATTTCGATCTGGCTAAAGATCTCATAAGAACCCGAAGTTTTAGGAAAGCTAGAGCCTCCATGGTTCTGATGAGATCTTTAGCCAGATCGAAATACTAGTATCAACAAAAAACTAATATAACTGTAAAAAATATGCTTTTTGATTGTGTGTGATACTTTATAATTTTTTTTTTATAAAAAATTTGTTTGTTTTCGACCACACCATTGTCCTAAAGTGAAATAAGTGGTTTTACAATAATTTTTGGTGTAGACTCATATGCATACCGCTCTTTTTGTTCTGTAGGAAAGTGATAAGAAATCAGCGTTTTTGCATTGAAAGGAGATGAAATCAAAAAAAAATAATTAAATCTTTTTTTTTTTATTGATACAAAAAACGTAAAAAAGTGATAATATCCCAAAATAAAATTTTCGTGACGAGCAATATTTGATTTGCAAGTAAACTCAACATATGTAAAACGTATTCATATTTCATCTTATTACAATTATGAAAACCATTTTAATAGTAATGTTTGTTCGTAAAAAGTTTCATACGAGTTTATTTAGAAGCGATATTTTATGTGAAAATCGCCCGTCGCCATTTCAAAAATTAACTCGCCAAAGGAATTTTAAAAGCGCCACGTTTGACGAGAAATCGGAACATCTGACACCCTCTGAACAATTCCGTATTCAGTTTTATTGAACCAGTGCAGTGCTACATCTTTATTTCTACTGTCACAACGTCGGTACCGATAAAATTCCATCAGCATTATGTCCGCTTTGTAGAGGTCATATTCCCACCAATAATATGATTGCTTTCATCATGTTCTAGTAAAAATTTCTGTTTCTTTTATTATTGTATTGTCTACAATCATAATATAGCATTTATTATCATATTCCTCTATGTAACTACAACCATGTTATAGCTGTGCCATCTATAAGATGATCAGTCGGTTTTTTTATGAGCGTATTCGCTCTTTTAGTTTCATTTTTGTTTGAGATTTTGTGAATAGAAATTGTGAAAAACAGTCAGCCATAATAAATTAAATAATATTAAACAAAAAGACATTAAAAATAGACATACATGTAGTGGTGTTAATTGTAATGTTGATTTGTTTTATGGAAGAAGGAATAAGTTGTAGTCTAAACCCGGTCTACCCTGGAAGTATAAGCAAAATTTTAATTGTCGCGCACAAACAACGTATTGGTGTTAATTGTAATGGTGATTTGTTTTGTGGAAGAATTAAAAAGTTATAGTCTCAACCCGGTTTACCCTGAAAGGCAAAAGTTTAATTGTCGCGCACCACTAAAAAAAAGTAGTACAAAAAAATCATAATATGTTTGCAATAATCATAATATGATGACGAAATTCTTGTCCATGATCATACTATTATAACTAGGACTATAATATGGTTATAATGCAATGATTGCTGCAAACATGGTTTGCTCATTACAGATGTATTGTGAAGTTGTATTCTTAACAATATTTTTATGCGTGATTTATGATGTAATCAGATATATAGCTTGTATTGCTGAAGACAAAGACAATTTGACGCAAAGACAATTTGACTTCTTAAATTATTTAAAATCTAAGTTTATTTAAATGTGTGAAATATTAAATAAATAAACTATTAACAAACATGCCTATATTTTTAATCCAGCTTCAAAAGAATGCTTCGAGGATTCTATAAGGCTCATATTATGATAAATCATAAACATTTCCAGAACCATAACATGATAATATTGTATTCTATTTGGAACCATAATATGGTAGTCTAACCATCGTATTATGATACAGAAGCAGATTAGAGTATGATTGCCACAACCATAGTAACATGGTTGTCGCAATCATAAATCCAAAATTTTATGATGCTCTTCGAATATGGTTCACTCAGCCATGTTTTTTATTTGCGTGTGCTTTTGTAAGATCATAATTGTGTCAGAAATTAAAAATGATGTATCACAAATTATATTATTAAAAAATAAATATGTGCGCTCCAGTAGGCTAGTTGGTAGCGTGCTGGCTTATCAGTGCGGGGGTCGTGGGATCGATTCCCACCAGAGGCACTGGTCTGTTTTCGCTACAACGCTCCGAAGGCCATAGTAGCTAGTGCTCGGTTAGGGTAATAGTGTATAATTTGTAATTATATGATTATTAATTAATAAAATAAAAAAAATAAAAATTATATATAATTTTTTTCCATATATTACAGGCTTTGTGTGCGATCGCGAATGGTTAGGTAATCCGATTTTTCTAAATTTTCGCTCCAAAAACAATTTACAAGTTAGCCCTCAACTATTAAATTACTGATACTCAAATTAAAAGTAGTTTTGTCTAATTTGATGATGCAAAAATAGCAAAATTCAGGATCATTTTTGAAAAATTTTTAGAATATAGGATAAAGACTCCATTTTTAGTAAAAATCATATCGCACTATCTCGATAACCGTCAGTTCGCTAGCAAAAATTTTAAAATATTCGTGCTTAGCAGGCCAAAATTAATGAAAAATTTGTTTCGCAAGACATGTTTTTATTAAAGCACGAATGAATGCTATCCGATTTTTCTCAAATTCGTAACCCCTAATTTTTACTTAATCGATACAATAATTGATAAAAATCGAAAGTTAAAAAAACATGCCGACATAATGGGCTCACTTAGTTTTTACTTTCGAATATCTTGTCTTCTCTGAAAATTCAATATTTTGAACATCTCTTAAAGTTTAACATTTGTGCATATACTGCTACATATAATCTTGATGAAATTTTTTTTTTTGTAATAAAAATGCTAAAGTTATTTACAGCAACACACATACTCATATAATTCTCTATAAAAAACAATAGTAAAAAGTTTAAATAAGTTTTTCTAACAAAAGTAAAAAAGAAAACTCAAAAAAAAAAGAAACTTTTTCAAAATAAATAAGAAAAAAAGTATCGTTCATTCCACCAAAGAACGTCAGTTTTTGACCTTGGGTCTTCCTATTTTAATTATATTTTGCACGCAGTAACTCTATGGAGCAACTTAAAGGTTGGCGTTGTTATTTTCTCGAAATTCGGAAAAAACAAGGTTTTATTGACGATTTTAATTTTTTGAAAAATTAAAAATTCAACGTTTGTAGATTCTTCAATAGTTATCGTATCATTACCATTTAAATTGCATTGGAATGGTACACATTTGTTTAAAAATATGCATATATGATCGTTTATGTTTTTATATGATCATATATGGTCATCCATATTCGTACATACTTGAAAAATTAATATATATCTCCATATACGGACAAATATTGTCATATAAATTCATGTATTATTTTGTATGCTAATCCAAATACGATCATACGTTATATACTCTTTGGAATTTTTTAGAAAATTTTGTATTTTAAAAAGGTGTTTAAATATAAAAAAAAACAGTATTACTTAGAAGGCCGAATTGCGATAAAAAGTTACGTATTTGTACCAGCGCAAACAATCTGCGTGAAAATCAGAATGAACAATTTTACCGATAGTAAGAAGACATATTAAACCACTTTAAAATATAGTATAATACGGCCACATTACACTAAAACGTTTTGAACAATATTAATATTATACGTTTTTTTTTTAACTGGACCTTGCAGATAAAAATACTAATTACTAAAAAAAATTATTTATTTCTCTTACAATTAAAAAACTTTTTATTTAATAGTAAAATGTAATTATCATATTGTGAGTTATATGTTTTAAATGAAAATTTGAACTTGGAGCTCAACAATTACTGCTAATTGAACATTTTGAGTGTTTTGTATTTTTATCTGTGAGATCCTGTTTAAAAAATTTTTAATCTAAACTTTGTTTAAAATGTCTTAATTTAAGTAATGGCTCTATTCTTCCACTTCAATTTGCGATTCATAAGGTTAACAATAATAACTGAAACACACTTTTGTATGGATTTATTTGTCAATAATACCTATTTTAAAAAATTAGAAGAAACCCTTCTGAACTAACTGAAGTTTTAAAAATCAGTTAATTAGATAATATGGATAATATTAACAAAAAAAAATCTACTCAGTTTCCTGAAATGGAGAGTACCATTAATACTGATGCACTCAGGCGTATTCTGTTGTTTGTTAAACCTGTATTATGATTTTAAATTCATTTTATATAGTAATTTGTTTTTATTTCAAAAATAAAGCAAATAAGTGTTTGTTTATTTTTTATTGTATATGTAGTTCATTGTTACTACAATTGTGGTTCATTTTTTGAACAGTAAAAAAACAAATGACAATGTTAGTTGAATTTACTGAAATATAATTCGTCTTTCTCCCAGTGAAATTTCATTTGGTTTTCCACCTTTGCAAATAAGAAATAACATATATTTTCATATATGCGCATATATGTATGAGCACATTGGCAAATATGAAATCATATACGCTTCCATATATGAGTCCTTTTAAAATATATGGAATAGCATACTCATCCATATAAGCCCATATATGCAACATATATGCGCTTATATGTAACCATATATCCAGATACTTGTATATAAACGAACTTTTGTAACCGGCATTTCTACTTTTTTATGTAATTTATTTTCAAAATGCATTTTTCTACAATTTGGCTACTGTCGATTTAAAAAAAATAATCCTGTTAAAAATCTGCAATTATGATCAAATATTATCATTCATATTCGTGTATACTAGAAAAATTAACCTATATTTCCATACATTAACAAATATGTTGGTATATTATTTCATATGGCCGTCCATATACTTTCAGACATTATATATATATTTTGCAGGGACATAACAGTTATAATTGTTATTCAAAAAATTGCTTTGCTTTCTGACAATTCTTCCCTAACTACGTAGGCCCCATCTATCGAATATACAAAGAATATATCATAGATATGGCATCACTTACAACATATGGGAAAACAGTGGACATTAGAGTGAGGTAAGTTTCTAAAAATAGAACTGTTGTGTTGTTGGAGTTGTACTTCTGAGATTATGTATGCAAGAACAAAAACACCGTGTTTTAAATAAAACTAGTTTTAATCACAATAAATCTCGACCTGACGACAGCTCAGAGGGCTAAAGCGCTCTGTCTAACGTGTAGAGCGAGTGCATGTGGCATTAGAAATCAGTTTATCTATACCACGGTCAGTGATTGCACAGAAAATTTCATATAGACGCAATCGGACAAATAAAAACATAACAAATATTACATTACCCAGGTGAAAATGTTCATATATTGTCATATATGAGTTCGGATCCGAAATTTGAGGGTATATGGAAATATATGGTCATATATTATGACGTATATGAATGTTCATATCTGGTCATATATTATTACTTTTAATACATTCTCGTATAAAAAATGCAATTTTTTAAGTTTTTATCAAAAATATTGTCTTTTTATTAAAAGAAAAGGTTTATATTATATTTCTAAGAACATGTTACTGATAAATTCATACATTTCATATTCAAAATGCATTAATAATATAAATAAATATTATTTTTTATGAAAATACTATTTGGAAATGAATTTAATGAACATTAATAAGAGTATGGATAATGGAAAACCAACTTGTTCCAAAAATAAAAAAAAAAAATATAATTCTATGATTTAGAAAATGATGATGACGGCGATAACAATAGTAATCAAGCCAACCGACAAAAGAAGTCCTTTGGTACGAATACTTATGAATTTTATAAAATAAACTTTAACTGAAATGCTTGTGTTTGATACACACAAAATATCGTTGCCAAGTAATTAGGAGCATTTCAACTAATACAGTTTTTCACAAAAGGGATTTTGGTGCAAAAAGTGGGATTTATTGACTTGAAATCAGTTTTGGCACAACAAATTAATACATTTTAGACTTCGATTCTAATTTTGAAATGCTGCCACTGGCGCTGCAACTTTATTGCTATGAAAAAGATTCAAAATTTATAATATGTTGAACGATTTTAAAGCATTTTATTTTTTATAAAAATTAAAAAAAATAAAATGTGACTAATATTCTTTAGGTTAAAGTGAGATATCTCATAACTCATTTTCTTCTATCGTCTTTATAAATTATACAATCTTTAAAATCTATTGTCTTTTATATATTTTTGTCGGGAATTCGTACAGCATAGAGAAGGGGTTAAAAATAAAAACAAATTTCGTCCTCATATATGGTCATATTTGATAAAAAATTAAAACATATTGCCCATATATGAAATAATATATGAATTCATATATGGAAATATATGGCATATATGAACCACTATATGCAATATATTATCATATAGGGTGTCATACATATCCATATGTGAATTTATCTCTTGAATGTATTTATCAATATATGCTTCCATACATTACATATATGTTCATATATGCCCATACATGGAACCATATATCCTCATACATGAAACCATATATGATAATATATGATCATATATGAACTTTTACAGCTGGGTACCCAGGTGAAAAAGTTCATATATTGTCATATATGGCCACATATATGAGTTCATATATGAATCCATATATGTTCGGATCCGAAATTTGAGGATATATTTACATATATGCTCATATATGGACATATATGAATGTTCATATATTGTCATATATTATTACTTTTCCTATATTCTCGTATATAAAAAAGCTTTTTTTAGTTTTTTTTTTCGAAAATATTCTGTTTTTTAAAAAATACAGCCATTCACAACTTTTTGATAAAATCGCAAAGGGGATGCGTCTGCCAACAAATTTTACCAATGGTATATTTAGCGTGATAATATTAGTTGATGGACCAAGTTTCATTAATTTTTGAAGCATGCGGCCAAAATATTTCTTCCAAAACTTATAAAAAAAATAAAATAAAAAATTAAAACATACACTGTGTGTAATTTTTTAAGTCATGGCGAAATAACCATATACGGACACCACTACGTGATAAAAGACTAAAAAAAAGACCCGTGTCTCCCAATTTTTCCCAAAGTCATCTCCTCTTTTGTTTATGGGCCGCCAAAGATTTGGGGCCTCAGTATCATTTTCGCAAAAAAGTGATCATTTTCTCAGGCTCATATCTTGCAAACCGTTCAGAATTTCGATTTACTCTCTATGGCAAAGTTGTGGCTCTTGTCATAAAGAACAAAAATTGCGAACATATAAATCAAAAAAACTTCACCTTCCGGATCAAAATCGGAAAAAGCTTAAAAAAAATTTGATTTTTTTTTTTACCTTTTTTCCCGTGTTCAGGTCCATAGGTAGCAAACCGTTCAAAATTCAAAGATACAATCAACTACAAAAATTTACCTAAGATCTCAATAAACAAATTTCTAAAACATATAAACTTTCTAGAGATGATTCTTAACACTGTTTAGGTAGCGCGCAAAAGTGAAAAATTTTTTAATTTCATTTTTTTTTCCTTATTTCTCCTGTTCAGGTGCATAGGTAGCAAACCCAATTCCCAGGAAGTTTATATGTTCTAGAGATCTTAGCTAAATTGAGATCTTAGGTAAATTTTTGTAGTTGATTGTTTCCTTGAATTTTGAACGGTTTGCTACCTATGGACCTGAACACGGGAAAAAAGGTAAAAAAAATCGAATTTTTTTAAGTTTTTTGCAATTTTGATCTGGAAAGTGAAGTTTTTTGATTTTATATGTTCGCAATTTTTGTTCTTTATGACAAGAGCTACAACTTTGCCATAGAGAGTAAATCGAAATTCTGAACGGTTTGCAAGATATGAGCCTGAGAAAATTATCACTTTTTTGCGAAAATGATACCGAGGCCCCAAATCTTTGGCGGCCCAAAAACAAAAAAGGAGATGACTTTCGGAAAAATTGGAAGACACTGGTCTTTTTTTTTAGTCTTTTATCACGTAGTGGTGTCCGTATATGGTTATTTTTTTCGTATTGCACTGTGATATTAACCATATATGGAATAATATATGAATTCATATATGGAGATATATGGCATATATGAACCAATATATGTAATATATTATCATATATGGTGTCATACATATACATATATGAACTTTTCATTTGAATGTATTTACCCATATATGCTTCCATACATTACATATATATTCATATATGCCCATATATGGAACCATATATGCTCATACATAAAACCATATATGGTAATATATGAACTTTTTCACCTGGGTATTCAAAAAAAAAAAAAAAAACAGCGTCACTAACGAAGGTTCAAAACCAGAAACTGCGCAGTCTGATTCAGAAAATTGAAAATTTACAATGTAGTTATGATTTTTAGAAAATACACTCATTCTTCTCTACCACGCCTTTCACAATTAAAATTAAATAAAATTACATATTAATTATAGTATTAATTGCAATTGTCTGAAAAAGACGTTAAAATTCAAACTCAAACAAAAATTGTTTTTTTTGTTTAATATTTCATTTTTAAATATTTTAAATATTTTTCTTTTATTTTACTGGCCCTGTACAACTGATATTTGCAAAAAAAAAAAAATCAAAACATGAATTTCAATTTTTTCAATAATAATAGAATTTATTTTGTAATTTTTTTCAATATCAGGAAAAAACAATTATAAATAAAATCAATAGCACAGAAACAACTTGATGCAGCAGATCATGTTTCTGGCTATTGCCAGTTAGTGATTATCGCTTCGCTATTATTTAAATGCAAATTAAACCGCATATTTTGCCAACGTAAGGATCTCAATACAGGTCTGTTTTAATTTTTAGTTTATTTTCTATTTTAAAAAGTTACAACTTGATTGTTTCAAAAAAAAATCAATAAACAACTTTTATAAATTATTTCAAAATAAAAATCAAAAATATAAATGGAATTTTTTCAAAAAAACAAGAAAAAACTAAAAATATTTGCAATTTTTTGTATAAAATACTTTTGTTTGCATTACTACATTATTTAAAAGTAAGATATCCTCAACATTTTTTTGTGTTTTTTTTTTTTAACAATAACAGTTATTTTTGGTCTCTAATTTATTGCAATTTTAATTAAAAAATTTGTATTTTAAAAACTGTTTAATAAAAAAAAAAAACAATATAATTTGTATTTATGTCTATATTTATCAAAATCAAGCTCGTTGTTATGTTTTATTTACGATTCGAAAATATTAAACTGTTTTATATGTTCTAAGCCAATGAATTATCGTGACCCAGTAAGGAATTATGGCCGTTTTAATGTAGTGTATGAAAAAAGGATGTATCTATGATTGAATATTAAAATTAAACATACTTGACGTATGAGCGATATTTAATTAGATCTATATATAATCAATATTGTTGGAGTATGAGTGATATTAATTTTTGTGTAACTTAAATAGACTATTACGGAGTACAGTCTAGTACAGTCAAAAGAGTTTTGGAAATAACTCTGGCATTTCTTACTTAGTAGCCTGATTACAACGAAATTGAGAACAGGCATAAGTGACATAATATCACGCTTAAGTTTTGAATTTTAACCTTCGCAACACGCCAGGGCCAGCAATATGACCACCCCAACTCGGAAACTTTCTACATATAAAATTTTGAGTGCTCGCCATTTTTTTGTTTCTAATCTGATTTTCTAAAAAAAAAAATGTAAATTGCTTGTAGAGACTAACAAAAAAACTGCTTACGTGTATGGGTTATTTCTAACAGTTCCAGAGGTATTACCATTTGAAAATGAGAAATTCCAAATTTGGTCCGAATAAGGTCCAGTGGGAAAGTCGTTGCCTACGCGGATGGAGGGACAGAATGGATTGCACGGTGTCTAGGGCGTTATGGCCCGCATTGGACTCAGGGGCAACCAAGGTTCTTTTGGGACTAGACAGGGATGGTCTCAGTACCCTTACGGGGTTCCTGAACGATCATTGTTCTGTCATTGCTTTTATACGCAGATGTGACAGGGACATACCGCACTTTTGCAGATTGTGCGAGGACGTTGATAAACTGGAGACACTTGAGCATATAATGTGCCACTCTAAGTTGCAGGGTCTCAGACAGAAACGGCTAGAAGATAGATTTCACGACGAACTAGGGTGTGTCGCTGGATGCAATCCAGTGGATTTGCTGAGATTTGTCTGGGAAATAGGACGACTGTTTCTAGTAAGGGGACGATTGGAGCTTGTTCTGGGGAGTATCTATCCGTTTTTTTCTGGATCTTCCTTTCTATCTATCTGTCTATCAGTTAGGTAGTGGAAGCGGCTGTAGATACTCTGCAAGTAGATTACAAATATGTTATTTAAAATCGGATAAGCAACAAAAAAAAAAAAATGGCGAGCACTCAAACTTTTATATGCGAACTGACGACGTTAAGTCATAGTCGTATGTTCTGTTTTATTAAACTTATAAAACATTGTACTACAGAAAATTGAATTTGAAATAAAGAACAATTAACTAACTAACTAACTAATGTTCTCCATTTTGGATGATCATATTTCCGCACCGTGTGATGTGGAAGGTTCAAGATCAAAACTTAAGCTCGATATTACGTGGACAGATGAAACATTTAGTAAGACTCAGTAGAGTGAAAATCGTTTGAATCTGCTTAGCTCACTGAAAGATAAATACTACCTAGAATATATGGCAAAAACCTCACAAACGGAAAGAATTTATAAAAAATTAGATGTAATAAATGAAAATACATACTTGATTGGAGAAACAAACATAGAAGATATAATGTGGATTTTTAAAGCTAGAAGTGGTTTAATAGCTCTCAATGGCAATAGGTTTCAAATAAATGGCTCAAATTTATGTTCTCTCTGTAATATTAATGAAATTGAAAACATAGAGCATTTTCTAGGTCGGTGTAGGGCTCTAAGAGAGTTTAGAATTATGTATATATGAAAGTCTGAACTTAGTGAAAAAGAAATTATTGATGTATTAAATGGTATTACAATAGACTGGAATTTTTTGCCAAACTACATAAAGGCATGTGTTAATTATAGAAATTTTTTAGTAACTGAATATAATTTTTAAACATTTGTATTTCATATCATTCAAACTATCTTTTGTATTATTTTAAATAGTTACTCGACTGACGACATATAGTCAAAGTCGCTCATTACTTATTTTATTCTTATATTAAGAAACTATGCTTTTTGTAATAATTTGTATATTGCTACGTCACTTATGCCTATTCCAAATTTCATTGCAATCCCACTGTGCAGGGGTGGCAAGACTTTGTGCATGGCGTGCCCAAAATATACATATTTTGTTGTAAAATCGAGTTGCGTGCCGCCTTATTTACGCTTTTTCAAAATTTTAAAATATAAAATTTGCAAAAATAAGCAATTATGAGTAAAAATTGCAATAAAATAACATAGAAAGTAAAAAGGCATATTTGTCCTCTCTGGTGATAATACAGTCACAAATAATCACTCACAACGTAAATAAAATAATGCAGCGCTACATAATTTACTCCTAAAATCGAGTATCCAATCCTAGAGTACCGATCATAGATCCTTAATAAAACAGAAATAACTGAATTTTTGTTTTGTGAAAAGAAAAAAAAAGAAATGACATTTCATGGAAAATGTGCGAAATGTGCCTTAAAATTATATGATACCATAGCGAAAAACGATAAGATCATCTTTTTATATAATATATAAACAGCTCAAAATAGTACTTGTGTAAAAAGTCAGACAAAAAAGTAAATTTCATATAATTTTTATTAAAAATAAAAATTATGTTTTTTCGACCTTTAATTTTGCAATGAAAATGAAAATTATTCAAGTTCGAGTCCATACTCTATATTTCTTTATTAGGATATTGTCCTAACAAATAATCTATAGAGTTTTTGTTTTCAAATTTATTCTTTGACCCTTTCAGGAATGTGTTGATATCTATATCTATCCTAATAAAGAAATATAGAGTATGGCCTCGAACTTCAATAATTTTCATATTCATTGCACAATTAAAGGTCGAAAAAACATAATTTTTATTTTTAATAAAAATTATATGAAACTTGTAAAAAAGACAGAGTATGGTCTTGTTTACTACTTCCCCTGTACATTTTGTTTTTAACAAATGTGCATATCAAAGGAAAAGAAACAAAAACGTGTATTGAATATTTACCAAAGGTAGACATACACACAAACAAGTTTTCAATTTATTTTTTGATCAATGGTAATAATCTTTTTTGCTTCGAGCTCATATAATATATATTAGTTCTCATGTAGTGAGTAAACTAGTTTATATGAATGTTTGATGTTTGGCATAGGATTGTTACCGCTTTCAAAACGTGTTCTGATGATGGGAACCTAGAAAATTCCCGAAATAGATCTATCAACACATTCCTGAAAGGGTCAAAGAATAAATTTGAAAACAAAAACTCTATAGATTATTTGTTAGGACAATATCCTAATAAAGAAATATAGAGCATGGCCTCGAACTTGAATAATTTTCATTTTCATTAAAAAAGTAAATATTTACAAAAGTTAGTTAAACAAAAACTTTTATAACAATGAATTTCTACAGCCTATTTTCAAGATTCATACAAATATGTGAACATTTTTAAAATTAAATTTCAAATTATTTTGGCTGAATTTCAGTTTATGGGGGACACCCCTAGAGAAAAAATCTGAATATGCCATCCCCTTCAGAATGTTCCCAGGAGTACGAAAATCATAATGAATAAGGGGGCTCACGCCCCCTATGGGCGTGGCAGTCGAAAAACGACCCGGCCCACCTACGTAGACAATATGGGTATCAAATGAAAGCTAATGTCTTCACGATTCCAAAAATAGCCATAGTTGCCAGATCGGGCGGTTTTTGCAGCCGATACGGCCATTTTTGTTAAATAGGGGCGGGGGTGAAAAACGACCCATGCCACCTACTTAGGCAATATTGGTATCAAATGAAAGGAAATATCTTCACGATTCCAAAAATACCCGTAGTTGCCAGATCGTCCAGAATTTGAGGAAGATATGTTAATTTTTATAAAATGGGGGAAGGACTTTTTTTTGTTTATTTCTTTTTAGCTCGGCCAGAGGCCGAGCACTCGAGATCCCCGCCGTCTAGAATTAAGACATACTGGAGTTAAAAACCCCTAAGCCCGGCCGTAGGCCGGTCACGCAGAAAAACTTTACTAAGCGAAGCGAAAACTTTGCTTTACGTGAGTTCTCATGCTTCTCCAAGGGGATTGATTTACTATGACCTCCACGCGGTAATCCCTGGGTAACGCTAACAATAGTAATCTTTTCGCACAAAATGCTCATTTTTGTTTGATTTTAACAAAATATAAGCAAAAAAAAAGGTAAAAAAAAATTTCCCCCACCCCAAATTTTGCCAAAATGGCCATATCGGCTACAAAAATCGCCCGATCTGGTAACTACGGCTATTTTTGGAATCGTGAAGATATTAGCTTTCATTTGATACCCATATTGTCTACGTAGGTGGGCCGGGTCGTTTTTCGACTGCCACGCCCATAAGGGGCGTGAGCCCCCTTATTCATTATGATTTTCGCACTCCTGGGGTCATTTAAGGGGGCGTGGCATTTTTTTTTTTTTCCAGGGGTGTCCCCCATAAACTGAAATTTTGCCATTATTTTGTAGACGTTCACTGTGATGAACATTTTTGTTAAGATAACTATCACAAATATTAACTTTTTTGGCTGAATTTTGGTACAGGCAGTTTTTTAATATGTTTACATATTACACTAAAGTATGAACTTATTGGGAAAATGTCTGAGATTTAAAATTTTACTACAAAAATCGTATAAACATAAAAAAATTTAGTGTAATTTTGTGTTAAATCTGGCTCATAAGTGGAAAACTGTACGCCATTAAATTCAACGCGGTTGAGATATTTAGGATCAGTGGTCGGCACTCTTCATTTATTTTTCGAGTAGCGCATTGATATTTTCTACCATCTAGGATTAATATTTTGTCAAAGTTTAAACTTTCGTTGCTAATATTTTTACTAGAGGACGTTTCATGATAAAAAAATAACTAAACATTTTTACTATTGGAAAAATTGTGGTTTTTGATAATTTTTTAAATTTTCCAATAGCAACATTACAATTTTTATAAATGAATAAGTATTTTAACAAAAAAACAACATCCGCTACTTAGGCTTTGAACATACATTGAAATATCTTGTTCATTGTCAATTTGCAAACTTCAAGGTAATTTTTGAGGCTAGAGCCTCCATAATAGGCAGCGTTTTAATCATAAATTTTGCTCCATTCTTGTGTTCTTAGTAATAAAACACTTGATTAAAGTATTTTTCTAACAAGCATCAAGACTCTGAAAAGCATAAATGGTCTATTTATATAAAAAAAATTAGGTTTTACTTTGGTTCAAGTAATATTTTTTTACAGTTTTATAAGTTTTTTGTTTTCATATACATCGAGATTATCTTTATATTATTTTCGATTTATAACGAGTTGTCAACCTCTGTATATTTACAAAAACTAATTAATATGTTTTTTTTTTTTTTTTTTTTTGAATTAAAAAAAACTCATAAAACTAATGTAAATTCATAGTACAGTAATTTGATGTGGTTTGTTTTTTTAATGAACTATAAATGTAATTAAAACTAAAATTTCACCTACAAATGACTGTCTTTTCACTTAAAAATAAAGATAATGTATTACTACTTAAACAACTACAATTACTTACAGCAGAATTTCCCTGAGTGTGCTATTAAATTATTCTTTAAAATTCATCTTACTACAAATTAAATAAAAATTAATTTTAATTTATACTTTTTGCCTTTTGTAACTAAATGGCTCTAAGATTTTGTAATACTTAGCTTTATTAAGTCATACTAACAAATGTTAACCCAAAAATAAGAAATATCCCAATAATTCTTATATATAAGTTTTAGCTGCTTTTTTCCTAAAATTAAGCAATTTTTTCACTATCCTAGCTAAAAAATGATAGCTATTTCTGGAGATTTTTTGGGTCAGATTTAACTAGTTTTCTTCAACAAATGTTGCCAATAGTGTATGTAACCCAAAAATTAATTTAGCTTTGCTTTTTTCTTTGCATGTGTTTTATCCTCAGTTTGAGAATTGATTTCGTACCTGCTGTAACAACAAAATTTCCTATAAAATTTAACCTTCAGCCGATTATCCGCAGACTCTCTTTTCCTCAAAGCTGAGATTCACCATATTTTGGCGGTGAAGCGCGATTAAGGAGCCTCCGCTGACTGTTTTAGCCTCAAGCCACCGCCGCACAGTGGTCAATTTCGCGAGATAGCGGTCAAAACTCTATAACTTTTGACCGGATTGGTATTTTTTTACGCAATTTGTTTTGTTCAATAGGAGGGACTTTAAGCTTCAATTTGCGTATTCAAACGTAAAAATCGACTGATAGGAACGTAAGTAATGTGGAGTTAAAAATGCATTTTAATTTTTTGTTGAGTTTCCATGTAAAAGTTGAATATTTTGACATTTTAAATAGGTATTTTTTTTATAATTTCTTATTTTCTTCAATCGTATTTTACAACCAATACTTATTTATTATTCCTAAACTTAATTTTGGTCAGAAAATGCCAACATTTGGCCCCTGACATTTATTTAGTCTCAATATTCACAGGGGTCAAAGGTTGGTTTTTTTGGAAGAAAGCTAATTCTTGTGAGGATTAAACTGAAAAATAACACTGAAACTCCCAACAATATCAATACCATTTGGATATATTATATACAGAACACAACATCGATAACATTTTAAGTAAACTTTTACTATTGATTTAAAGTGCACATATATTTTATTTAAATGTATTAATAAAAATTTATACTAAAATAAGAAACAAATTATAATCTTTAAACTAGTATTAATTAAACAATATTAGTAAAAATTTCTTCCAAATAGCTTTGATTTTCATTTTGCAGTAGTTGTTTAGCTTCTTCATCTAACTCTAATGAGGTTGATTTCCATTTTTGTCGAATACTGGACATTAGGGTGATAACTTTTTTTGGACAACATTCTCCCCAGGGGTTTTCTAATGGCAAATATTGTATTAATGATAAAAAAACTATTTCAGTTCAATTTGGTAAAAAAACCTTGCGCACCGACAGCGATTTCTAAAATGCCTTTAATATATTTATTTTAAATTTTTTTTAATAACAATTTTTTTTAAATATGGTTTATACATATGTAAGTAAGCACATTTGGAAGAAAACTATTCCATTGACTCGAAAACGGACTTTACTATTGATATCAGCATGCCTTAATTATATAGATGTGATGGTCAGACGTTGAGGCATCAAAAAAAGTTTTTTTTTTAACTTTGTTTTATTCAAAACTTTAACGCGTTTGGTGCGGAACCTTTTTTAACGATAGCGAAAAACTAAAAACGCAGTTCTTAATATTTGTCCATGCCCTACACGATTTTGTCTGGGGAGATTTGATATTTGCAAAAAATGCAAAAAGTTATTGCCCTACTGGACATATATGGGTCTGATGTGCACAACAAAATATTAATAAGATCTTCATTAGTACAATATATGGAAATTTTTCTTGTATTGTGCTCGCGAAAGAATCTGTAGTCTTTGTTCCTTTTTTCTTGCGCTTCTTCTGAGAGATCTCCAATTGGAAGCATATTGTGCTGAATTATTTGTTCCCCATGGAACAAAATTTTGTGAACTGTGGTTGGCATATGTCTCCAAGAATATTTTTGGTTATAAAGGGTTGCTGTCTCATTAGCATACTGACCAAATTTTTTTGCATCTATCTTTTTGCTACATGCTATAACTTCTAAATCAAATTCTACTCCAGTTATAGAAGCTGCAGTTTCTGGATCGGAAAAAAATCTCCTTGCTGTGTTTCCATCATTAGAATTTCCTTCTCCTTGCTTTGGCTGGTCAATTATAAGGCCTATCTCACGGTATTTTTCTTGAATATCTTTTTTTTTTGCTTTCTTTTTTCCAAATTTTCATTGTTGTTTCTCACTGTTTCGCCTAACGGGCCAAATTCCAAATCGTATCCCAATTTAAGAATATGCTCCATAAAACGAATTCTAGCATGAAGAGGTGACATTCCAAATTCATATGCTTCATTAAAACTTTCGTCTTGTGTTGGTGGTTGGCTCAATTGAATTGATGTTTTTTGGCATATGGTGCAGCTTGACGAAGACTTGTTTCGGTTAAAGCTTGTGCAACTTTTCCATCGATCATTGTAAGTGACATTTTAAAGTTAACTTCGATGCATTGGTCATTAAATTCAAATATCACTGGTTGAAGTTCTTTAATTTCATCTCTTATTTTGCCAACTTCTTCAGTTATGACATCTTTAGTTTCTTTTTTGTAAGCAAACTTTATTGGTCTACAAAATTTTGTTGACGAGGGAATTTCATTCTTCCATACATCTATCTCTGCAGCTCTATTAGTTGACGGCTCTGAACCAATATAAGTTTTTGTTAAACGTAATGGAACGAAAGAAATCATGAATAAATTGGCATCTGATGAATTTTCCGCATTACATTGTTTGTATTGTTTCTGGCCAGAGGACCCATCACATCCCCATTTAGAAATTAAAGTCATGCTGCAATTTTTAAACTTCTTTAAATAGTCAGCATCAAATGTCTTTAATAATCGTTCTGCAGTGTGTTCAAGAAGATCCTGCAATTTCATTTCTGCTGAACTTGAAGTTACACTAATAGCAGTTGGTGAAGGTAAGCAATCTTTTTTGGCAGAAAACTATATCTCGATATGATGGAAAAATTCCACAATTTTTTTCATTGGTTCGCTTCCGCAATTCTGTATATTGGTTTTTAGTCATTTTCAAATCCAAAAATAGTGCAAATGCTTCTTCTGGAGTAAATTTATTTTCTTCAGTTGGTGTCGGCATACTTTCTAAAATCCTTTTTGTGCGTCTGGGGCTTGCTTCCACTATTTTTTCAATGATAGCAATTTTACTCTTTTTAGTTTTCGATGGTTGAATTTGATGCAGAAATGAATCCTTTATGATGCTACAAGAAACTTCTTCATTGATATGTTTAAGCTTGTGTCTTCGTGATCTTTTACTACAATTATCAATTGGCTTTGCTGGTCGACCACCTTTTCCAGTTTCCGTGGTAGTTACTGATGGCTTTTTAAAAATAAGTTTATTTCTTAGCCATTCTTGGTTGCGTGAGTAAAACAATTTTTTGTTTCTGGAACATTGATTGTACCGTTTTCTTAAAGTACTTAAAATGTTTTTTATTTTTAAGTTATGAATTTTAATTTCTTGTTTGTCGCATATTTTGAAGAATGGATTATTCATTATATGTAAAATAATGTCGTTTTCATCTTTCCGTTCAAAACACTATAACTGAATTTAGCCATTGTTTAAACAATAATGAAGAAAAAAAATGAATGCACGGATTAATATACTATTGCTCGAAGTTTCAACATGATCGTTTTTACCTCTTTGAAACATAATATAACAGGTACTTGGTTTTACCAGTTATTTCCATTGGTTTTAAATTTATTTGCAATTTTCAGGTATTTAAGTTGTGTAATATTAGATGGCAATAAAATCCATTTTTTACCTTTTCCAAATGAATTGCCAGATACCCACATAATTTTGAGAGTTCTATTGTCATTTTTTGTCAAAATTTTGATACACCCTTCTATGTGGACTAGGTCCAAATATGGGCCAACTTCTCCTAATTTCAACAGAATTATTTTTTGGGTCAATAAGAACTCTTGTACAAAATTTTATCAAAATATATGCATAATAGCCACTTTCACATACAAATAACTTCTCAAAAAATATGACGTGCATTTGTACCGAATATCTTACCTTGGGTCAGAAAAATTGCTGGAGCTCAAAAAGTGCAGTTCCGATGCATAGACATGTATATATAGGAATGTAGGGGAGAGTTAGGACTACTAAATAGTAAATTTGTGTTTTGACTCAGCTTGACTCACAGGAGTTGTGCTCTATGTAGTAGGAAATTTCCGAGAAATTTGACCTTTTTTAAAAAAAATATTTAAATTGTTCTGAAAACAGTAGAGCTTTAATTTTTTTTACCAGTAATAGGAAATAAGTTAAGTTAAAACACAAAATTTATTTCGTCCAAAAATCTTGAAAACAAAAAGTTATGATCATTTAAACTTTAAAAATTAACTAAAAATATCATAAATTTACTAAATTCTGAAAAGCCCATTTTGGACCACCCTGTTCTCAGTGAAAGAGTTGAAATAGAGTTCTAATTTTTTGGCTCCCGAGGTTTACTACTGTCTACTTTCATATGAGTCTAATAACTTTAAAATCGGAGAACAAAAACCAAAAGGAGTTTTGGCCGCTATCTCAAAATATTGACCACAGTGCGCCGCCGACATTTTGCCACGGTTTTCATTTCTGGTCCATAATGAGACAGCTGAATGTGATAGTTGATTGTCAGACATCATTACACAGAAAAAACTAAAAACGGTTTTCAATTAAAAAAATTATTGAATCAATTAATATTTTAATTGATTTTGCACCTATCACGACAATGATACTATCAATTAAACCTTTTATTAAAATTAAGAAGGGCAAAAAAAGTTATAAATAACTTCTACAAAAAAAAAATATGATACTAACAAAAAAAGTGTGCGATCTATACGTTGGTATGTGTGTTTTTGCAGTGCTGAGTCTGTTTGTATGTGTGCTTGTATGTGTGTATTTGGTATTTTATACTGAAAATTTTCTATTTATGCATACAGTGTATGAAAAAATAATATGATAATTGTTTAGAAACAAATTAAATTCAAATCTTTAATTAGATATTTTAGGTTGATTATTTTTTCTGTGTACAACAGCCAATTACATGTAAACAATATCTTGATAATTCAATTACAGTAAAATTAAGTATCTTCACGTAAAATTAATTGAGCTGAAGTAATTTCTTCCTTAAAGCCGCGATTGATCATATTTTGGCGGTGAAGGGCGATTAAGTAGCCGTCGCCGACTGTTTTAGCCTCGAGACTTCACCGCCGACATTTTGACACGGCTTTCTTCTCTGGGTCATAATGAGTAAGTATTAAACCGAAGCCCACATGACGTATGAGTGATATATAATTATATCATTCTTTTCTTCAACTATCTGGCGATATTTTTTTTATAACTTTATGACACCATTACATATGTGGAGTATGAGTACACACAGAGAAATAAAGTGTCAACCGAATTGAAAGCTTATTCTAATAGTAACAACTTATAATTTCAGTTATTACAACGATACTTACATTAGATTTCTGAATATTGTGGGTGCTGAAACTTTAATTTAGTTGAATTAACCGAACTTTGTTTTGAAAACTAATATTAAGTTGTGCCAATCGACTGAAATCCGTAATAACCGAATATGAGTCGTAGTAACAGAATTTTAGTTGGCAAATAACTAAATTTTTCTCTGTGTGTACCTATAATTTTATTTCTTTACTATTGTCAAAATACAGTTCGATGAAGCAGAATTTTCTTCATTAAAGACAACCACGATTTGTAAATTTTGGAAAGATGTTGTATGAAAAATAAAAATTCTCTATCTCCCACTAAATTTATTAATACGAAACAAATCATCACATAATTGATAACGATTATTGACATAGAATAAAATAACCTAAAACTAGATATACATTTTATTAATATCCCAGAATTTTTCAATTATTTACAGCAGAAATATCACTGAATTTGAAGATTTATTAAGAAAATGTCTTTTTAACAACGAACATGTGTAATCGATGTGAAATTTGGTCAGATATTGTGGAAATCTAATTTGTTTCAAATTCCTTCAAAGCAGCAAATTTTAGGTAAACTTGTTGAAAAAAGTTTCAATGTTCCACAAATGCCAAGGGCAGTTTTTGGCCAGCCTATCGTGAAATGGTCGATATATATCAATACACATTGGAAAAGCATTAAAACAGCAACAAAATGTGTAAGAGTGTTAAGTAAAGCCTTAAGGGCATAATTGCTATCATTGATGAAAAATCAAGTGTTGTTAAAACTACTCATACTTGCTCAAACTGCTGCTGCTTCTGATGTTTTAACTAACACCTACACATTGTTATATAATAAAAAAAAAAAAAAAAAAACAAAAAGCTGTTATAAATAAAAGATACAATAGGAGAAAAGAATTTTTTCAACAGAAATTATATAATTTATGGTTAGTTAAAATACAATAAGGAAATAATTTCAACAAAAATGGTAAAAAGAATAAAGTTTAAAAAGTAATTTATTTTGTCACAATATAAAAATTGGTATTTTATTGGATTATAATTCTGCAACAAAATCAAAACTAATAATAAAAATTTCGTAGATATATATTTGTTTTATATATATAAAAAGTAAGCTGTTATATCTACATCACATTTATCATTTTTCTATTTGTTTTATAGAAAATGTTAAAAATGCACAAAAATCATGGCAGCTTTAAAAAAAAAACATCAAAAAAAAACTCAACAACAAAAAGTAAAGAAAACGTGACTTATCCATCATAATTTTGAAGCAGAAACCAACAATAAATATTTTAACACTACTAACTGAAAGAAAAACTAAACATTGTAGCAACAAAATGTTTTCGTCACTTTCAAATAAATTAAAACAATTCCAGACTAAAGTTTTGTTGGTTTTGTATTTAGAAAGTAGAAGGACACATATGGACATTTTTCAAACTATTTTTAATATTGATGAAATTTTGCAATAATTTCTTGAATTTTGAATTTTAAAAATAACGGCTGATGGATTTACTTCAACGAATGAATGGGGAGTATCTGTAAGCATAATTCAAATGTAATCGAAGCTTTTGCCTCGCACTTATAACCGCTCAAAATTAGAAATTGTCAAAATGTAGGCTGACTCTAAACTTGTTGTTCTTAAAGGTATATTAATTACAGCTTAGAACTAAAGATTCCAAATCGCTTAATATAAAGGCACTACACTTCAAGGCCCTTCACACTATGTGCATTGATGCTGTGCCACCAATACCTACCTCACAGGATACATTGTGTTTTGAAACCAATTTTTTTCGATTTTCGCTGCCCTTTAAGTGTCCAAAACGTAGAAAGTGTTAATAAAAAATACGAAGTAAAAAAAAGATTTTTTTTTTAACCCTCTGCAACTGACGTTGTAGTCTAACAGATACCGTTGTACGTACCTTCGTTTCTACGTTGATCAGTGTGAAAAGAGCGGTCGTGATCAACGCACGTGTCTAGCTGCGAGGATAAGGTGTCTGTTATACCCACACATCAGCATTAGTGTAAGTACCCTGCGGGAAATGAAGGGTCGATTGACCCAAAGTGGTAATTCTGTGATATATGATTAGGGAGCACGTCACGAAACTGGTGAAACCAAAATTGTTGTGCAGCCAAAAAGTGTTAATTTGGGTGAAATGACCAATCACGTGACTATAGTTATGGTGACAAAACGTTCGCTGATTGGTACCAGATATATCATGTAATTGGAGAAAAAGTAACATAACACCAAAGTGCACTGAAGCAACCAGGGTCGTTGCAATTTAAGTTTCTACTTGTCATTGAACTGGTTCAAAACCGTTAGCAGTGGATGAAAACATGGCAATTAGTTTCAAAGGACTGCTACAAAGCCGACATAACACTGAAGATATTTGTATCAGTACCGACTATGTGACAGTGGAAATGAAGACGTAACACTCCACTGGTTCAAAAGAACTGAATATGCAACGGTTTTTACAGTGACCAGGGTTGCCATATATGGCGATTTCTTGCCATACCTCGCGATCTTAATACTCGTTTGGCATGCTAGTTTTTGAGATGAAGACTGGCGATTTTTATGGCGATTTTTCTAGTGAATGGCGATTTTATACATAAAATATCGCTACCAAACAATTAGAAATATATCAGCAGAATATGATTTGTTGCACAACTTATTCAAAAATTTGAAACACTTTACAAGAATACAAATTAAAATAGCAAAGTTTCTGCATATTGGTTTCAAAATATTTTGTTAAGTTATCTCGCAACCCGTACATAATATGACATACGCTGAACAAAAAGCGACAGGCTACTTGCTAATTACTTTTCGAAAGCCCGGCATGTACCCGTTATACCAGTGCAGTGGTACGGCGCAAAACTATTCCAGTCAAACTTCGCCTATCACAGAACACATTGCGCTTAATATGTGACTAGTTTTCCTTAAAAAATTTTTTCTAGTTCTACGATACGTACACCTACGCCAGTCACATGATACATTTTTTCCACTGGTTCTGTTGCATACTACATAAGTCCTAAAATGATCCTACTTTAGCACTACCTACTTCTAACTTGTCCCGTAGCATATTCATTTCAGTCGGTATGGTGATGGGTTACCTTGGTCAAGTTATTCGCCACGTCACACAGTTCTCCAAAGGTAGCAATTGTCACCTGCTATGTCAAGGCCATGTTAAAAGTGCCGGTCACTTTCATATAACAGAACCGAAACTAGGACAGGTTCATACACACATGTTACAAAAGATCCGAATTTTGAACCAATGAGTTAATACAAAAAGGAGTTCAGTAGAATGTTTAGTTTACGCATAGTGATCAAAATTTTTAAGCAACCATGAAATTTGTAGCAATAAAATTAAACATGCAAAATTTTCAATTTACTTGCAATAGCGATAAGATATCCTGAAACAACCTTGAACATGATCATACTCAAATGAAAGATAGTTTTGTGTAGATTTATATCGAAAAAAAGTTCATTATTTTGCGTTTTAAATTTGAAAAACTAAACGAATATGCGAAAAATTAGGTGAATGAAGCAGATATTAAAACCGCTATATTTCAATAACTGTAAATAAGTAAAAAAAATATTGACACATTTTAATTCAGCGTACCTAAGTAAAGGGTGGTTAAATTGAAAGGGCCGATGTTGAATGTGAACCACACCTAAACGCCAAGTTTTTTTCCGAATTTTATTTGACATTTCTCTATTTCAGACTTACTCAATTTGAACCATGGAGAGATACACAATCCAACAACGTGTTAAAGTTATCCAGACTTATTATGAAAATTGGCGTTCAAATCAAAATGCATATCGTGCACTTCGTGATTTTTTTGGTCAATTTGATCGTCCAAATGTGCGTACAATCGCAAAAATCGTGGAAAAATTCGAGCAAACTGGGTCTGTAGAAGATGTGAGAACACCAGTGCATGCTCGTGCAGCTCGTACTGCAGAAAATATTGCTGCTGTTCGCGATAGTGTGGCTGAAGAGCAGTCCACCTCAACTCGTCGTCGTGCCCAACAATTGCACCTCTCACGCTCTTCGTTGATGAACATTATGCATAAATACTTGCATTTACACGCTTACAAGGTGCAATTGGCTCAAGAACTAAAGCCTCTTGACCATTCCAAACGTCGTGAATGGGCAGAATGGTGGCAAGAAATGGCAACAGTGGATGATCAATTTTCGAAGAAAATCATCTTCAGTGATGAGGCACATTTTCACCTCAGTGGATTCGTCAATAAACAGAATTGCCGCATTTGGGCGAATGAGAATCCAAGAGTGATTGTCGAAAAACCAATGCACCCACAAAGAGTGACTGTTTGGTGCGGTTTATGGGCTGGCGGCATCATCGGGCCGTATTTTTTCCAAAATGAGGCCGGTCAGGCAGTTACTGTGAATGGTGTTCGCTATCGTGAGATGATAACGAACTTTTTATGGCCCGAATTGGAAGATATGGATGTGGACGATATGTGGTTTCAGCAGGACGGTGCCACTTGCCACACAGCTAACGAAACAATGGCTCTTTTGCGCAACAAATTCAATGGCCGTGTTATCTCACGTAATGGCGATGTCAATTGGCCGCCAAGATCATGTGATTTGACACCGTTGGACTTTTTTCTTCGGGGTTATTTGAAAGAAAAGGTGTACGTCGATAAGCCAGCAACAATTCAAGAGCTAAAGGATGAGATAATTCGACACATTAACGGCATAGAACCTCCATTATGCCTCAGCTTTATCGAAAATTTGGACCATCGGATGGAGGTGTGCCGCCGTGGTCGCGGCGCCCATTTGGCCGATATTTTGTTCCATACATAATTGAGTAATACCAATATATCATAATAAAATAAAATTACAATAATTTCCTAAATAGTTTGTGTTTTATTCAAAATCAACATCGGCCCTTGAAATTTAACCACCCTTTATATTAAGGAAATTTTTAAATATTAGGCCTGGTTTTTAAACATCTGATTATATATAGGAAGGGCTTATTGTAAAAACTTTATAAGCCACATTTAATTTTTGGTTACTTTTCGCCTCGTAAAAAGGGAATAAATTTTGGAAATATGGCTATTACAAGACTTTTATACTCTATAGACGTGTAACAAGTTTTTAAGCAAGGCTTATTTCAAAATTTATTTAACAGATGTCTAGAAAACAGCGAAAACTAAAAAAAAATGTAAATGTGGCTTATCGAGTTTTTACAATAAACTCTTCGTATATTTTATATATTTATTTAAGCCTAAAATTTACTCATAATTACAATTAAATAAAATCTTTTCCAAATTGCATGCAATGAAATAAAATAAAGCTAAATGCAAAATGGACTTCCAGTTTTGCATTATTTTAATTGTTTCCTATACCTTACATATTGGTGAAGTAAATTAGTGTTAGTTTAAGATAAAAATATGAATAATATCAAATTACACGTAAAATTATGGATTTTTAGCGAAATAAAATATATGCAAAAAAAAAATTCGATGCTTTAAATATAGCGGCTATTGTATGAATTATATGAAGATAAGAGAAAAAAACAAAAAAAAATTATTAAAGAGTTAAAAACATTTAAGAGTTGCCTCAAAACTTAAAGAAAAAACTTTTTTATATCGTTCAAAATCATATATTATTTACGTAGACCGTATTTAACGGCAAATTTTATATATGTTTTAAAATATTTATAAGATCATTAATTATTAATATCTGTCGAAATATTTTAGGAGTTATCTTATTTTAGATATTCTTTATTTTCAGAGGATTGTACTTTGCATTTTATTTTAAAAGCCGCAGAATAAAGCTGCTCTGCTCATTACTATTTACATACTTAAGATGTGGTATGGGCTCTAAAGAAGTGTGTGTCAACTCTTATTTGATGTATCAAAGAAGTCATGATATACTAAAAATTAAAATTTTTTGTATTGAAATCATAATTTTTCAAACAAATTTTAACTTTACTTGTTGTAAACATACATGAGACTAATTAATTGAGTGGATCAATTAATTGATAATTTCATTACAATTTCATTGATATCAATTGCAATGAAATTATTTTCATTAGGATTTTTTTAAATAATGGTAATGAATTTCATTGATTTGATATAATATACACTCATAATAATCTATAGGTAAAATACACGAAAACCGTTGTTCATTTTACGAAAGTTTTGGTTATTTTGACATTACGAAAAAAATTGTAGAATATACAAATCACATTTCAATATTCTGTGGCAATCAGTTGATTAAAAAGGTTCTGTGATATTAGGATAAAGATTTTTGTTGTGATTTTTTGTAAAATTTTGATTATTTATATATTTATTTATTTAAATTTGTGTCGTGTTGTCAACTTTTTATAGAAATAAGAAATATTTAATCGATGTAATTTATAAAATCGTAAGTTTTAAATAATCTGTGATCCTAATATTTTATAAAATTAAAATTAATTATTTGCCATTTTGTTATATATTTGCCAGAATTTAATAAACATTAACTCCTGAGGAAGTTGGAAAAACAACCGACGAAACGTTGAGTGAAATATGATGTAAATTGTTTTTATTTATATCGATATATTAAAAAAGACTGACCATCAAGAGCCCGTAGAGAAATCTAAACTTCACAAATATTTTTATTATGTTTATTGAACTAAATAAAATAATATAATTTTTTATAAATATATCAAATAATATTTTAAAAAACAAAATAAAAAAATAATAAAATAATAATAATAAAAAACTTAAATAACAATTTCAAACTAATTGCATTTTATTATTAAATATTTGTTTTATTGAATTTCAATTCTAAACCCGGCAAATAAAGTGGAAGTAGTGTTTTCGGGTCCTCTTTAGCTTGTTTTAGGATCCTCTTTATTAAACAAAATACAAAATATCCATTTATATCAAAACACAAAAATAGTAATAATGAAATAAAAAAATAAAACATAGAAATTTAAAAAACATAAATACACAAAAAATATAAAAACTAAAAAAAAAAAAAAAAAAATTGTCCTGGCCAGGAGTTGAACTCGCAACCTTCTGATTGCAAATCCGACCTCTAACCACATCAACATCCATATGTAATATTTGTAACACTACAAATTTTTGTACAATGTACTAAAAAATATTACGAAATCATGTTTGTATTTTTTACGAAATTTGTAAATTTATATAATTTGTTTTATACAAAAGTTTTGTAATATAAACAAAATGTTTGTACATTCTACGAAAAAAAATTTACGAAAAATATATTGGTATTTTTAAGCATGGATTATTATGAGTGTAATGATTTTAAATTTCATTACCATTACTAATGGATCAATTAAAGAACAGAAATTACAATTGACAGAATGCAAATATGCCAGGTCTGGAAAAGATTTCGATAGATTAATTTTTTATGAAAAAACCACCGGGTGTCTAAATTACTTATTTACATTATTTATTTTTTTTTTTTTTTTTGTAATTTAACCAATACTCAGGGGATGCCCCCTACTCATGCAGTGCATTGTATTGATCAGGAAAATAGGGTATGGGAAGGAGGAAAGAGGGAGTAGTGTTTGTGGATATTTGATTTAAATTTTTCTAAATTGTAAGTAACAGGGAAGACTTCTGCGGGAAGTTTGTTCCACATACGAATTGTTCGACTAAAAAACGAATTTTCTCTGTAATGCGTTGTGCGAAACACAGGACAATCAACTACAAACCGATATGCTCTACTAGATAAGCGAGTGCTACGAATAAAAACTCGTGCTCGAGGAATAAGTTCACTTATCTCAGATAAGCACCTCCCATGGTAATATCGATAGAAAAGTGTCCCACAACCCACATTCCGACGATGCTCCAATGAATCAATAGAGTTGGGTACACTACTGTCATTGATAAGCTTCACCGCCCTCCAGTGGACACCGTCCAGAAGCTTCAGAATAGACACTGGAGCCCCTGCCCATATATGACAGCTGTATTGCAAAAATTTTGTTAGTTTAGCGATATCTCGCTCAGTTTTCGAAAATGGCGATATTTTAAAATCTCGAGTATCTCCGAAACTAAGCGGGATAGAGAAAAACGGACAAAATTTGTTCTCCATAGGAATATTAATAGGCTAGGTCTGATAGAGATCCCGAGTGATACATTTTTATAAAGCAGCCACAGGGAGATTTAATTTTTTTACTTATTTGCGTGATAATACAAACTAAAGCATATGTTATAGAAAAATTAAAATGCGCTGAAAAAATTTAAATTTCTAAAAAAATATTCAAGAATATTTATTAGAAAACCTAAGAAATGCTTCTATTGTAAAATTGGTCACATTTTGAAATACATATATCGTAACCTTTTTTATGTAATTTTTACATCATTTAATTTTTAATTTTATTTCTCTCTTTTTTTTTTTTCTTGTTAAGTTTTAAACATTAATTTTGTAATTTTTGCCAACTCGCCTCAATAATGTCCACGTGATGCTGAGGCACAATCTATTGTAATAACCCTTTTTTCTGAATAAAAACTTAAACGAAAAAAAAAATAGATTTCGTTTTCTGTATTCAGTGTTACAATTTACTTTTAAATTTTTTTTCTAAACAAATGCTTTTTTTGCACAATTGCAATTAGGTTTTTGGGCATTAGTGTAATTTCATTTAGCATTATTAGGACAAATTCTAATGCCTAAAAATGGCATTAGCATTAGTTAAATAATGCTAATAAAATTCTAATGCTATTGAAAAAATCCCAAGTATGGTTGTAAATATAAATTTTGTTTTTGTTTCGCATTAGTAGAAACGATTCATTTAAGACAGCTCATAATTAACAGGACATTCTGAATGTCCTGGATGCACGAAAAAAAAAACGATTTAGGGTTATTTTTTATAGTCAAACCTATAATATAGCATGATACAAGATTTTTTTTTTTTTTTTAATTTAACAAAAACATTTCTGGTCCAGTCCGGGTTAAATTCGAATTGTTAAATATTTTACTGTAGTGCTGCAAGTTGCTTGATTTACATTTTAAATCATTGTAACATAACACACGTAAAACATCAAAAGACTCCGTTTTTTTTTTTATCATGTTTTTATATGTTGTCATACATTTGTAAAATTATCATTCGAATAATAATCATCCTTCACGTTCCTCTTTAGCTACATCGTTATTACAATTAGAGTAGCACTTATTTGTTAGAAATTTTCATATTTATTATTTCAACTGGCAAACTAAAAACTATGGAGTTGTCGCTTTTGTTAAGCAGCGCCTCCTTAAAAAAATAGTCAGTGTTATACAAATAAATGTCAACCTATAAACATCATGTTCCAAATAACTATGAACATCCAACATCTGTTATTTTTGTTTAATCTCTTTTGCATTTGTTTTTTCTTGTAACTTGAGTTGGTTTGTGTTCATGTAACTCAGCTTTTGTATTAATAATTCTTTTCATTATGACTCAGTAACTCAGCTGGAATTGTTGTTTGTTGTCTAATTCATCAGTTGTCTTTTGTCTTGTAATAATCGTTTTATATGTATGTATGTATGTATGTCAACTTGTTTTGGAATTTAAATTTTTTATTATTATGATTATTTTCCTGTTCATACTTGTAAAATTAACAATTGGATCTTGTATGCAGTCGGAAAATGCACACATGTGAATAAAATTATTTTACACAAGGATGACTATGGCGATGATAATAATTATGACTTGAGTGACAGTAAGTGTTGTCCTATAAAATATAAGAATTTCATGGAACAGCTGTTTTAATTTTCATATAAGTGGGCGCTGTAGGCGGGGTCAAACTTCTCGAAAGTAACCATTTTTGGGAAAAAGTAGTATGTTAATATTTTAATTTACTGTGCTTAACTGAAACATTGAAAACATTTTAAAATAAATAATTATTAAGTTTGATATAATTTTTATTAGAAATTAAAATTATGTTTTTCGACCTTTAATTGTGCAATGAAAATGAAAATTATTCAAGTTCGAGGCCATAATATATATTTCTTTATTAGGATATTGTCCTAACAAATAATCTATAAAGTTTTTGTTTTCAAATATATTAATTGACCACTTTCAGGAATGTGTTGATATTTTGGGAATTTTCTAGGTTTCATCATCAGAACACGTTTTGAAAGAAGTGACAATCCCATGCAAACATCAAAGATTCATATAACCCAGTTATTGATCACTTTCAGGAATGTGTTGATAGATCTATTTCGGAAATTTTCTATGTTCCCATCATCAGAACACGTTTTGAAAGAAGTGAAAATCCCATGCAAACATCAAACATTCATATAATCTAGTTATTGACCACATTCAGGAATGTGTTGATAGATCTATTTCGGGAATTTTCTAGGTTCCCACCATCAGAACACGTTTTGAAAGAAGTGACAATACCATGCAAACATCAAGCATTCATATAAAATAGTTTTCTCACTACACTCATTATCTATTGACTTTTCTATGTTTTTTTTTTTTTAAATTTCAGAACTTTGCCTGAAATTTACAAATAAAACCAACAAATCGTTATACTCCAAAACGTGTCCCTTTTTATATTTTCAAATGGAAGGTCGTATTTTTTTTAATCGATATGCTAATGTTGAGACAGTTGTTTTTCTTTGTTTTCGAAATATTTAATTTTAAGTCAGTGTCGCACAGTGTAGTCAATTCATATAACGAGTGGACAAAAATAAAAGGAGTTGTCCTAAATAAAATTGGTAAACGAGAATATATTGTCAAAATTGCAGCAAGGACCCACCCGCCTACTTGTCATATATCCTGAAAGCTAAAAATATAATAAAAGCTACAGCTTTATGGGAATGTGACGAAGATTGGTATATTTCTTAAATATGCTGCTATAATTGTGTATGTAGAATTTTGTATATTTCCGAGCTAGGCGACGGCAAGATCCAAAATGTCCTGGAACTAAAAAAAGATATAAAATCATAAAAATGGTTTACATGTTACGAAAATAGTTATATGTTAACACATGTGATGCAAAATAAGTGTGCTGATTTTTACAAAATTCCATGTAAGGAACAAACACCCACAATTTATCCTGGAACCTAATTATAAGGTATTTTTTATAATTGATTTTAAATATTAATGTTTAATCTGGTTTACGTTTTATTGAGATGCGATATTTAAGCAGCGTTGCATAGCTAAGAAAGGATGTTTGCTATTTTTTCTAATATTACAAACATTTTTTTTAAACCTTTAACTGTTTTTAAGAGTGTGGTCTCTTATTGTGTAAAATTTAAGAGATTACTTAAAATTGTGTAGTTATATTTCGTTAGTGTTTCATAACTATAATTATAATGTAATTATTTTATATTATAAAGGAAAATTGAAGAAATTTTTTAGTTTTTTCTGCAATTTTAATCAATTTGTGAAGAAGGTCAAATTTCAGGCTATTTAAAAAGTGGCTTAATTTTTCGGGAAATTGCTAGAAAAATAAACCGTTAGCATGCGGTTGTCACAAATTTTTCAATTAAGCCGAGGCCTTATGATAAAAATAAAACAGGGACCGGGCTAAAATAATCAACAGTGACAGCAAATCGATCAAGACTCTCAATCAGATAATCGCTGAATTTAGGTTAAGCGTGTCCAAATCAACCATAAGTATGCTCTTAAATTATAACCAGAGAGGAACTCGACAAAATCTGACGTCTCTGGCAATGTTATTACCCCGCATTAATGCTTCTCGTCTTAAATTCGCTAAAAGGAATTTACAAACCATCTGGAGAAAGGTAAGTCAATAGCCGCTGTTGTTGTTGGTTGGACTGTTTAAACATAAATTTCATATAAAATGATTTTTTTTCTGATCAGAAAAAGTTTAATATTGATGTTCCAGAGAAATACTCGCCAAAAGCTGATGTCTGTGGCAATGTACCCCACCACAAAACTGCTCGACTTGAATTCGCTAAAATGAATTTACAATTCAACTGGAGAAAGGTAAGTCAATAACCGCTGTTGTTGTTGGTTGAACTGTTTAAACATACATTTCGTTTTAAAAGCGAATTTTTCTGATAAGAAAAAGTTTAATCTTGATCGTCCAGGTGGTTTTAACAGCTATTGTAGAGACATACGTAAGGAGGCGAATCCTTAATTGTTGTTTCGACGGTATGGTTTATTTGTCATTTCAAAAAAAAAAAACATTCACATTAAAAATAAAGTTACCTGAGTGTTAGTACATATAAGTCGTCAGACGATGGAATGGCTATCATCAAAAAATATAAGAGTTTAGGCAGAAAACCGTCAATATGAAAGCGTTTATCATCTAAAAAACAAAACAGTTATTGATGCGATCTATACCGGAAGAACATCGAATAAATTTGAAAGACAGAAGGTCTTATCGAACCTTCGGGTTGATTCAAGAAAAAGGAAGCCTCGCTCATTATTAAAACTGCTGAAACACTAATTGATTTTGTTATTCCTTTTTAAATTGTAAAATAAAAAATAAATTAATTGTTTTTTTGTAAATATTATTAGTTTTCCATTGGTTTCACATTTCTGCCGGTTAAACTCTTCTACTTTTTTTTAATTTAAGAAATTTAGTGAAATAAATGTGTAATGATAATTAAATATTTTTAAGAGTTAGGTTTAAAGCTGATTAATAAATAGTCCCTTAATAATATTGTTAAAAAAAGTCATATTAAATTTTCATAAAAAATTAAAATTTTTTTGTTTTCTATATTTCACGATACTTCGGAAGTAGATGTGTTAATTTCCAGCACATATAAAATACGTATTACTTCCCAAAAGGATAAATGGAAAGTTGATGTATCCTTGCATTGAAAAGAATGAAATTCGGCTCATTTATTGGAAGCTTCATACCAAATATATATAGACATATTTTCGATTGTGCTCGATAAGTTTTACGGCTTTTATTAAAAAAAAAGTTAAAAATTATGCTCCAGCATATATTGAAGCCGTGTCCTTACTTGGAATTTAAAAAAAAATCAGCACACTTATTTTGAATGACATTTTTATTATAGTATATACCTATTTTCGTAACATTAAAACCATATTTTTATTTCAAGGACATTTTGAGGCGTGCCGTATCTTTGCTCTGAATCATAAAACATGATTCCGATTCTAAGAAATACACCAATATTTGACATAATTTGTTGACTTACGTACGACAACTCCTTTTATTTTTGGCCACTCGTTATATGAAGTGGCGACACTGTGCTACATTTATTCAAAATTAAATGTTTCGAAAACAAAGAAAAAAAACTCACTGAGAATTGGCACATCAAAGTATGATCTTCTATTTAAAAATACAAAAAAAAACTAAGAAACATGTTTTGAGATATAACGAATTTTTTTGTTTCATTGAAAAATTTTAGACAAAGTCCTAAAATCTGAAAAATTTTGTTATTAAAATTTTAAAAAAGTTTTTATTAAAAAATATAACTGTTAAAACACTTTAACAAAAAAAATAAAAAAACTTTAAGCGCTGTTTAACATTAATATGTGATCTATAGTTAGTTTCATAATTTTGTAGTTAATATGACATTTGCAGGGCTTATTGAAAAAACATGATAAGCCACATTTTATATTTAGTTTGTTTTTGGTTAAAAAATGCAAAAAATATGAATTTAGCACAACGCTTATACTCTAGGTACTTGCAATAAGTGCTTAAGCAAGACTTTTATCAAATATTAATCAATAGAAATGTAGTAAACAGCGAAAACCCCTAAAACAATAAATGTGGCTCATCAAGTTTTTACAATAAGCCCTTCATTTAAAGAAGGTTTTTTTTATATAAAAAAAAAGATTTAAATAAAAATTTTTATTTAAGTCAAACTAATTTCAAATTGCTTGCGAATTTTAAATGCATCATATATTGATTTATATTTATTTTTTTTTTTGAAAATTTTAACGTTTTGCTTTTTACAAAAATATATTTTTTTTTTGAAAATATAAATTTTCATATAGAATTTGCAGAAGATTTTTAATTATATTTTAAGTTAATTTATTTAGAAGGAAGGCAAAAATTAAAAAAAGTATTTTGATCAAAATTAAATTAAAATATTTAAACAAAAGATATTAGAAATATTAAGTTTATTGCAAAGGAATTTAAGTCAAAGGAATTTCAAAGCTTTAACGAACTTTAAAATGTCAACTAATTTTCTAAACTTAGATTTTTTTATTTAACTTTTTGCTTGCCTGAAAATACATTCATTAACATGCTTTTTTTTTTGGCCAAATGTAAATTTATTACTATCACATACACGTACATTAATTGCATGTATCTATGTTAAAGTATCTACTTAAACAATGTTTTAAAAATTTTAAAACATTAGTTTTGGTTTTCCTTCTGGTGTTACTTTAAACAAGACATTGTGTTATGTAAAACAACTACAGACAACAAGATCATATGAGGTTATGTACTAAAAATTTAGTGTCCATGTTTAGCTAGAACTAAATACTACTCTACTACACACACACACACACTCATAGTGCACTTAAAAATGTACATACAATTACATTGTACATACACTACACAGAGAGAATTTTAGTTGACGAAAAATAATGAAAATGTTTAGTAAACTATTGTAACTTTTCTTCATTAAGTTTACGAAAAATTTCTTAAAATTAATAAAAAGCTTGATTCTTTTTATGAAAAAAATTGTTTAATGAAAATTCTTCATTGAGTGAATAAAGGCGATCAATTTATGAAATTATTTGTTTCATAAAATTTTATGAAAACTTTCATAAATAATAAAAATAGTTTCAATGGACGAGTTTCAATTCAACTTCGTTGCTTCTATGCAACAATTCATTTATATCATGCACCAAAGTCTTTCAGTGTAGTTATACATTACTGCCACTACGACTACTACAACTACTACTACAAATGCTTCTGCCACTTCCTACTAAAAACAAGTACAATTTTGAGGTACAACACATGTTGCTATACAAGTACAAGTGCATGCATATGCATGAATAAACATGAAGGTAAACACTTTTTGCATTTTAAAGTGTAGAAGGTTATTAAGTTAAATAAAAACATTAAGGATGTCATTTATTTTTAAAATGAGCGTGGTTGTTTTATCAAAAATATTGAATAAAGGTATAAATGTTTTTTTTTTGATTTATAATCGTATATTTAGTTTTATAGATTTTTTTGAAAACAATAACAGCGGTATTTATAATTTTAAAAATGTTTTATTTCTGATTTGAATTAGTTCAATTCTTCCAATTTTGTTTTTTTACTTCTCATCGGGTAAATAAAACACTACTGGTAAAGCGTTGAACTTTTTCCTTCAAAATTTGGGTAAACAAAAAAACAAAAATCTTCTACCCCTTCTACATTGGTTCTCTGAAGATTTCTGTGACGATAAAAATAAAACTTGTAAGGACCTCTCAGTAGATAAAATCTGCTTTAAATTAGCGGACAGAAATCTTTTTTAATTAATAAATAAACATTGCAAGGTTTTTTTGTTTAACAAAAAACAAATGATCTTAACCCTAGAAAATCATTCTTATTTTTGTTGTGCAAAGATCATACGTCTTGCGTAGTCGATTCAACGAAGAATGACCTTCCAGGGTCAAACTTGAATAATATTGCTCACATCATAAGTTTAATTTACACACTCGATGTGTGCTACACACAGCGAGTGTACAACAATATTGTGTCTTAGACTTATTCACTGGTTGTTCGCCTTTCGAACATCCACTGTCGGACAAAAATTCGTCGTACAACATTAAAAAAGTAAAAATATATGGAATCATTACAAATAAATGGAAAAGAATAATATAATTAAATGACGATAAAAAGAGCTTTTTCTCTAAAGAAAAAATCCCTTAATTTTAACGGCTGTTGGCAAGATTGCAACAGTTATTTATGAGATGAGCAATGTTCGTATATCGTTTAAAGAAATCCTTATTCAGTTTATATGCAGTGTTTAAATTTTGCTTATAAATACGACTTACTGAACGAAAAGAGTTAAAATATATAAAAGTACACAGATAAAAAAATGGTTAAAAAAATTACTTAACAAAAAAATTACTCAAAGAGGGGAATATATACAAGAAGTATAAACTTAAAGAGCATAACTAAAGCAATTCACTTTTACACGGATGCATCGAAACTGGACGGGAGAACCGGTCTGGACTTCTGTGACCCTGAGTTCAATGTACGCAAATGCTTCCGTCTTCCTGACAATAATACCGTACTATAGGTGGATTTCACCGCGATTACGGAGTGCATTAAGCAGGTAAATATCATGGGCTTGACCGGTGATATTGTAATTTTCACGAATAGCCAAGCGGCTATCCGGGCGCTATCTACGGAGTCAGTGTGATCAATGACTCAGGTGTAAAGGGGAAATTAACGATTTCTCCACACGGGGACGCATTGAGATTATATGGGTGCCGGGACAATTTGGTATAGCGGGGAACGAAATGGCTAATGAATTGGCTAGGGAGGATATTCCCTGGAGTTAGTCATTTTGGGGAACGATTGACCTTTTCGAACTCTCAAGGCGGAGCTGGTGGATTGGGCTGACACCATGCATAGGACAATATGGGAGAATGCGGGTGCTGGCAGGATCACTGGATTCTCTGGTTCAACCCGGACAGGGACAGGACGAGGGAAATTCTGAATCTTAGTAGGAAGGAACTGAGTCTTTTAATGGAAATCGTCAATCGATACTTAGGACGAATTTCCACCCTATTGGTAGAGCGGACTCGATTTTTCTAGCGTTAATTTTGGTTTGTACCGTTGTTATAATTTTTGAATACATAATTTTGTTTTCGTATAAAATATAACGATTTTAGCAATAGAAATCTATTTTAAATAAAATAATTAATAGCATACAATTTAGAAAAGAATGGAAATCTCTCAGCTACTGAGAGAACTCTATGACAAGTGGTTGCATATAGGAAACAGACTTGACAAAATTTGAAATGCAATTCTTATTTCAAAAGCGTTCTTAGATTTGCTGTAGCCAAAGCACTTGTTATTTTTATTTTTTTTTCAACAAATTAATTTATTACCATAATCCACTAAATTTTATTGATAACTTTTAATATAAAATTTAGTTTATTTTAGTTTATTTCTTTAATATCATTTAATGAATAAAATTAAGTGGATTTCCATACCACTCAGTGTCGCTCAATCTGCTCTTAAATGTAGGATCAAGCATTAAATATAATTTTTTAGAAACATAAAATTTGAATTTAATAAGAATTTAAATATTGCTAAACCTTTTTATGCAACCCAGTTTTTGGAAGCAGGATAAAAGAAATGCGCTGAAATAAGTGCTTACTATTATGTTGTTCGTATAAAAATAAACAAAAAATTTTTTTGAGCTTACTGTTTTCCCTTACCATGACGCAGGTTATGTTAATCTTTTACGAGGATGCAGGTTGTAATGCAGAAAGTTTCATGTCGTAGATTATAAACGATCTTAACCAGTTTTTCCGAGTGATTTTCGATTGTGTTTGGTGTTTCCGAGTATGTTAAAAAATAATTAGTCGTTTCACTGCTCCTGAACCTCGGAGCATGTTCTCTGCTAATGTCCCAGGCTTTGTGATAGGAGACTTAGGTTTCTAGGTGATTGCTTCATTTCGCCTTCCGACATCGCGAACATTAAGCCTAATAGGATAATTCACTTTATATGTAGCTTGAATCTGTAGGTAACTTTAGGCAGCACAAAAGACCTTCATTGGTCGCGGTGCATAGTGCTTTCTGAACTTATATAAACTCTGTTCCTGAAGAGCTACCACGATTTGCGGTAAAAAAAAATTATTATATTATGTCTAAAATTAATGTCTGCAGAATTTTATGTAAAATAAATTATGAATATACATATTATTACTTTTAATCGTAATAATGTAGATATGAAGTATGATTTTACTGAAACCAATGAAATCACTGATTTTTATATGCGCTGAAATCCGCGTTTATTTTGCCCAAAAGTAATACTCCCAAGTGGGAATTGCCGTTTAAAATCATATCATGGCATATTTAAGCAGGTATATCATGGCATATGTAAGCAGGTATGTAAGGGATTCTTTTTGGCTTAATTCCTTACAAACCTTGCTGGTTAGTAACATTTTTTACTGGGAATTAAAAAATACTTTTACACGCATTGTGTTTATATAATTTGATCTTACGCATTGTGTCTAGATCAGATTTAGATTAGAATAACTTAATTGAGTATATAAAAAACAAATAAAGCAGTAAGAGGCATTGACATATTGTCGTCAGCCTATATAATTACAAATGTGTTATAAAAATATTTCCGTGTTTGATAAGCTTTCAGCTTCAAATTCTGTAAGCAAAAATTTTCGGTAACTTAAGGCATTTATGATAAACTTTGCTAGGTTTTTCCAGTTACAACCGTCGCATGTTCCGTTTAATAAACTTATTAGCGTATTTTGATCAAAATTATTTTTTCCGAAAAAACGACCCTAAATTCTCTTAGTATCGGGCATGTTCCCATAAAGTGTAATAAATTTTCATCTTCGCCCATATTACATAAATTGCAGATAGAAGAAGTATTACCCCAGGAAAACTTGCTATTACCATAGAATGGGAAATGGAAGAAGAAAACAAGAATCAGAAGTACTTATAGTTGAGGCCAAGAACACCTGATTTTAACATGGGGGTGTCATAGGAGGCAAGGCCTTGCCTTGTGCTTACATATAGGGACAAAAATAAGACGCTACAAAATATGTAGTGAAATCACCAGTTACACATAAGTACTTATTTCATTTCTTATTTGTAGCATCAAAAGTAATGCTTAAAGCCATTATATGACGTATTACTTGTAAGGATGTTAATAAGTAGTTATTTATAGGTGCAAAAATAAGTACGTATTAACATGTACCTAAATAAGAAGGTATTAATAGGCAATATTGCATAATTTATATATATAAATAAATTAATAAATTGCAATAAATTACATTTAAATTATTAATTATGATATATTATGAATCTTTATAAATATACCTTACAAAAAAGTAGTTACTTATTACCTTACAAGTACCTTATTTCTTTGGCCCTTCCTAATAAGCAGGTATATAACACAATATTAGTAAGACATAATTGTTTAGCTTCCAAAATAAGTAGTGATGTATGTTCATATCAGTAAGGTATTATTTCAGACCTTCAAAATAACAACAAATGTAATGGATAGTCATTACTACGAAAGGTTGAAATAAGTGATAATAAGTAACTGATTATTTTTGCTATTCCAAATAAGCAGATATTTAACACAATATTAGTAAGGCGTTGTTTTTTATCTTACAAATAAGCAGTTACATATATTCATATTGGTAAGGTATTATTTCGGACCTTCAAAATAACAAAAACTGGAATGGATAGTCATTTCTTTGGAAGGTCTGAAATAAGTCCTACCCATTACCAAAGTTTTGCTGGGTACTATTAAACATACATTTTCTTAGCGGCAGCGTGTCATATCGCGCTTTAATAATTGAAGAAATTTCGGTTATTGAAAAATTTTCTTCTTGTATGTCAAACCCATAGCAGGAGTGAGGTGCTTGTAAATACGAGTATTACTTGCTGTAGCAAGTTCTTCCATTTCAGAATGTTTGCTACTTCGAAGTTTGAACACAATTTCTAAACACTGGTTAATCCACTCATTCATAGATAGATCCACATCCAAACGTATATTAAACTGCTCACCAATTTCATTAATTTCCTTCGCCCAAAAAATGTTTTTCTGAAGAACTAGCTTTGATAATTTATGTGGTAACCTTTCCGTACTATAGCTATACAATATTTTAGTCAAATAATTAAGATGAAGACATAATGTATATAAATGGCTTTCTGTAGCTCCAGTTTTTAAAGGCAGTACATAATTAGGTGTGAAATCCGGTATTTTCAATATTCTTTTAAGAAAATATCTTTGAAGTTCTATCTCAAAAGCTGTAAACCACCATACGCTTGTACCGCTCTGCATACAGCTTGAAATATTTTCCACTTTGAACTCAGTGAAATATTTGTTTTTTTTTAAGTAATTTTGCCATGTAGGATTAATGATGGACTTCGCTGCGTTGTTTCTATGTTCAACATGCTTTACAAAAGACATTCCTGGTGTAAAAATTACACCTAGATAACAAAATTCTCATGCTATTTTAATTTCTTCCTGTTTATAAAACCACTTTTAATCCCCTGCCAACCTACCACCTTGCCTAAAAACCATCATCTCAGATTTATCCATATTTACTTCCATATTCCATGTTGTACAGTAAGTTTCAAGTTTGTTTATCATTGCTTGCATAAACTTTTTATCTTCTGACAGCATAACTATATCGTCTGCGTATAAAAGAATTCGTATATTAAGTTAATCAACCATAACGCCTCCGCCCAGGTATTCGTGTAAATCATTTAAGTACATGGTAAACAATAATGGGGACAAAATACAGCCTTGTTTAACACCCGCGTGAGTCTCAAAATACTTCCCGTCCAAACAGCTGACGAAGTGTTTTTATATATATCTTCTAGCAATCTAACAATCTTTGTGGATAATCCCATCGTATGCAATTTAAAAATTAGTTTTTGTCTAGGTACTTTATCAAAAGCCGCTCTAAAATCAACAAAAAATGCGTATGTATACCTTTTTCTTTTCCTCAAACTTAAGTTTCACCAATGACGCCAGATTGTATATATTGTATATTGTTGAGTACTGCTTTCGAAAACGGGCTTGATATTCATTCAAAATTATATTCTTTTCTAACCATATCCGTTCATTAAGAAGTGTGTCTATTTTTGCACAATTTATAGTAGGTGAACAGTGGCCCCAACATAAGCTATTATCACACCAACTGCAGCCAGCTGCTTGGAAGCCATGATGACGTACATAAGTGCGCTAATTTGTACTCACAATATCAGCTAACAAGCTAGGGTATACGGAAGACTCATCAACATAAAACATTTAGTTACATGAATTTAGTTACCAAAACTAACTAGTGAATATAAGTCTAAACCCGAAAACATTTATTGTAAAATCTACAAGTGAATTAATTGTGTTTAATTAAAAATTTTAAGTTAATTAAATCTATATTCAGTAAACCACTTTTATAACGTTGAACTAAAAATTTCAGTGTTGTTTTATTTGGTGGGCAATTTACCCTATACCCCTAACCCGAATTTAAACAGTAGGTAACAAGTCACATACATTTAAAGGAGTAGATTTCAACCAAATTTTATTCTAGGTCATTACATAGTAATTTTTAAATTATGCAGGGTCAAGAAATCTTTAAAATGTTCCCTTATTTATGATTAAAAGATACATAAAAATAATTTTACATAATACGAATTATCTGCATTTTTCTATAAGATTATTCTCTTTTATTATATTCTATCAAGTTTTCTTTTAAGCTTGAAATAAAAATGATGACCTACATTAGTTGCCTTTTAGAAAACCCTTGAAATGTGCAGTTATTTAATATGTATCAACCATTTTTGTAGTTTGTTGCTATTTAAAACTTCATTATTTAATCGTTTTGTATTAAATAAGTCAAAATAGCATTCGCTTGGTTTTATAAAACTTTTTTTCTTTTATATGGTTTTCTTAAAAATTCTCAACACAAACGCAAATATTTAACAAATCTTGTTGCAGTTTTGTGTTTCTCTTATTTCTTTTTAAGGAAATTTATAAAAAAAAATTCACCAAATAAATATATTTCAGATATATAGAACGTTCCATAACAACTGACTTTAAAAACAACGCTTTCAATTACTTTTAAATTTTCATAATGTGTAATCGAAAGGAAAGCAATTGGCATACTAGGCGTGATTACTATAGATTACGATGTATCGATTTGATGTCACAGATCCAGTCAATGAGCTCACGAGACATCAAGCTACCTAACGAAAAAAAAAAGTTTACTAGTGCCGTTTTATTTTAAAACAGTGGTTTTGTTCAACCGCATATTTAATACAGTTTTTAATGAATTATTTTTATGAATTTTTATGTTCTTTCAAATTGGAAATTAAATATAATAAAAAAGAAATAATCTAATTTTTTGAAAATTGTGTAAAACTTTTGAGAACAAGCTCCTTGAAACACTTTATGAACCCGATTCAGATGATTCTGCAGAAGATCAGCCGGATGCAAATATCGACGAATGTGTGCAGCGAAAGAGATAAATTTAGCAACTCTTACACAGAAACAAAGAATGGACATAGAACAATTTCAAATTAAAATTTACAAAATTAAGTTAAAGCTATTGAAAAAGGGACCACTATTTAAAACGCCTCATTCTAGATTTATTAAAGAAATTGCTGCACGAAAACGTGCTATTGAAGAAAAATATTATGAAGCCGATTAAGACTTTCTTGAATATTGATTCGTATTTTATTTTAAATTGTCAGGATTGAGATCATAATTAAAATGTTACCATTACAAGTAGAAAACTCTAATTATTCATAAATGTAGGGAAAGGTGAAAACCATCTTGTTGGGATCAGCGCAATTTCGACTTAAGCTACTAGAGGTCATCTTCATCCTCATTCTAACCCACCACCCACACGAAACTCAAGATTTGATCACGTATATATGTATATCAACCAACCAGAGAAACTCAATGATGTTAACTGATAACCCGAACAATATGAGTTACTTTCGTCTCATAGAGGTGTTATTGGTTATATGTACATTTTCCAAATGCGATTTTTCGGCAAGGATGGTATATCGGATGATATATATGAAATTTTGTTGTAATCGGATAAAGATAAGTCGTGCAGAAAAAATATTGAAAATTCTAACTGTGTTTATATGATGAAAAATAATTTTTTCAGATTTCGTCAAATTTTTTAAATATTGTTATATTATTTATTATTGATGAAAATGAAAAATTATTCAAGTTCGAGGCCATACTCTATATTTCTTTATTAGGATATTGTCCTTACAAATAATCTATAGAGTTTTTTGTTTTCAAATTTATTATTTGACCCTTTCAGGAATGTGTTGATAGATCTATTTCGGGAATTTTCTAGGTTCCCATCATCAGAACACGTTTTGAAAGCGGTAACAATCCCATGCCAAACATCAAGCATTCTGTGGTATTTTTAATGAATGAATGAACGTTTTTCGTTTGGCTCTCATGAGCAACTGTTTATTCTTATCTACAAATTACTTAAAGCTACTTAAACATATTATTATATTAATATGGGATTTAGCTAACGTTGCAAATCCCACGCTAGTAAGTGAGTGGTGAGTAGTGGACAAACAACATTCCACAAAGTGTGGGTCTCTAGTTACATACAGACGGTATGGTAACGCAGACTTGTCAAACACACTACACCTCCCCTTTTCAGAAAAAAGATTGATCAATTAGGATAGCTTATTGATCGATCTTTTTATATAACTTATTTAATAAAAATTTTACATTTTCAATTTTTATTTAATTTAATTTAATTTAATTCTCAAATTTTTATTAGTGTTACATTTTTAATTTTTTTATTAAATTTAATTTAATTTTTTTTTTAAATTTTCATTAATTTTACATTGCATTAACAAGAGGAAACAACGGTCTGAAATAAGAAACTATTTCTAATAATATAAGTTTCAATTTATTATAAAACTTTTTAATGAAAATAAAATAATAAATTATCAAAATAAAAGATAATTAGAGAAAGGATTTAAGAGACGATTTAAATTATTGCAATTCGTCTTCATAAAAAAATTTTGTTCAAAAGATAAAATGTATCGCAAAAGCGAAATCAACCAACATTTTTATTTCTGTATTATTTGTAACTTATGTTATCATTTTTCTCTATAATACTGCAATTTTTAAATTATTTGTGAAGATCAAACACATCACATGCCTTTCAATTACATGTACCCGCCGGTATGGCCATTACCGCAAGGTCATTAATGTCAAAGAATGCGATGTTTTCAAAGAAAAATGGGACTTGGTAATAATTGTATTTCCCAGTGTCCAAGTTCATAAGTAATAATTCAGGTAATAAATTTGTTGTTATTAAAGGACATGCGAGAATTATCAGCGATATTTATTATATATTGTGGGTATTTTAATACCATAAATAATTGCGCTGTGTATTAACCAAAGAATGTTTTGCTGTTTACACTTAGTGTAGAAGCTAGTTAACCGAAAAATAAAAATTTTAGATTTACAAAATAATTTATAGATTTTATTAGAAAATCCTATTGGCAGTGCAGCTCGTTGATCACTGCAAGGTTAACTTTTTACCCTTTTCCTCTTACTGAATCGTTCTATTACTATTTTTATTATTATCAAAGTAGTATTGTTAATATTTATCCATGGTGCTACTAATGTCTAATGTAATGTTCGAATACATTAGCAATTTAGTTGTGTTATTCATTTGGCACGTCGTTTTTTCTTCCTTTTTTATTATTAAGTTATAAGAAAAGGACTCTAATTGCCGGTCTCGGGACCTGAGGCGTGTGGAATTATTTCCAATGCCTTTAGCAATAGCTTGCCTTAACTTCAAAACACTAAGTCTATTTAATAGACTTGGTATACAACTTCTTCGGAATTCTAGTTCCGGTATTGGGTTTCCTGTCTTTATTTGACACTATATTTAAGCTTTGATCAGACCAGAGCACTCAAGCTGCACTATCAATTTAAGATCAGAACTCTAAACATTCTTTTGGAATACCCCGGTACTTTCAACAATCGCGATTGCGCATTTCTATAATGCTTATCAAAAAGTGCACTTTTTATTCTTCCATCCAAAATATGTGGCCTATTTAACGGGCTCCGTTCACCTCGCCTTGCTGTCTACTTTTTCAAGACTTAGGATGATTGAGTCTAGGTCAATATCCTATTAACAAAGGGGCTGGCTAATGTACCGTATATAATTCATCAAGAATTATCTTCATAACGCGCTGCCATTTATTATTTAAAAATTTGATGGACGTCTCCCTCAAATTTTTATTAGTCTCATTTGAAACTATAAGCACCTCTAACAAAATTCAGTAAGGGTAAATATACTGTTAGTAATTTCTAACGTATTTGCATATGGGTAGATATGTTGTGATATAATGAAGTATAAGGATCAATTTTTGGTGTTTGATGCATCCGTGTAGTCTGCACAAGAGTTGAATCCACTGCTTTTGAGGGCAATGATATGGAATCAATTTTTGATTCCGAAAATGAGATCCATTCCTGGTTCGTAAGAACCAATAACGTGAATCATACAAATATGACGGAAACCGAGTCCGTATCGCGCAGTTTCATTTAAGTCTACATGAAATTTATGGACGGAAACTGAGTCGAAATTGCATGGTTTCATTTAAGTCATGTAAAGTATATAAATACTTTTAATATGCGGATTATTTCAACGTTATTACATTACGAAATAATCCATAATTGGATTAATTTGTACGTATTACACAAATAGTGCGTTGTAAGGAAATGGTTAATCTCAAAAAAAATAATTGTGAAACAAACATAGAATTTAGCATTGAAGTATTTAAAAATACAAAATTACAAGTTACAAAAAATATTGGCAGAATAAGATATATACAAGGACATAAATAAATAAATATTTCTCTATGTATTGAAAATAAATAAATGGAGACAAGCATAATGGAACATGTACTGATGAAATCTAAACTCACGGCTTAATAGCCTACAGTGATTACATCAGTGTAAAGATTCCAACCAAATATGATTTGGTTTTCTTTAATTTCCATAAAAATTATGAGTATATTGACTAATAAATGAAATGTGTGAGTTTGTTTTAGAGAAGAGAATTCCCACAGGCTTCTCATGTCTTTATTACTCAACAAAAATGGGCTAAGCATTGCAGAGCTTTTTTTTTTTTAATTTGCCAACAGGGTTAAAAGTCGAGCAAGAAAATCAAAATCAAGGACAGTTCATAGGCGAACGAGCAGAACGTATATTATTTGATTTTGATATAATTGGAACAAAAGTAACGGGTAGTTTTGCTAATGAAAATCTAACGGTACAATTGTTACATGATGATGTAGAAGAAATAAGACGTGTCATGCATCATGATTTATATGATACGAGTATTAGCTACAAATCGGAAACCATTCAAACATCCCAACAATAAAGGAAGAAGTTCTGGTACTGTGGTCGATTGTAACATAACACGTTCCAATTGTTATGATTTATTTTTGGTATCGCAATGTGTACGCCAGGATACAATTAGTCCTAGCCATTATGTTGTCATCCGTGATGATTCTACTTAAAATCCAGATATTCTATAGAGATTAACTTAACCAATATATAGTGCTCTTGAGAAATCTAAGGAATTTCAAAGGAACCTTAGTATTTACAACACTAAAAAATAACAATTACAACAATTATAATTGTAAAACAATTAAAACGCAAAAAAAATATTCAAAGTTTCTTTGTTGTTAATTTCTGGGAATTAAAATTATATTCCCTTAATAATGATGATTTGACTTAGTAAAGTCTACAAAAAAAAATAATTTCAAAGACTCTACTATTTCAATTCACTATTATTTTAGAAAATTCCCAATGTCAATTCGCCTGTTATAAGGGTTTTTCTTGTTGTTTGCAAGGAAAACTATAACGAATTTTTTTCCATTGGTCATGGCATCATTTTCATAAATACAAAAATGATTCATTAAATTTTCTTTAATATTTGAGAAACTTTAATTTTGAATCGTTGGAAATTTTCCGAATTTCCAATTTTAGTTTACGAAATTTATATAGGAACAAAAAAATTGATAATATTAATAACTGGATATTCGAAAATATATTTTTTTTTTTTTTTAAATTCCATGGAGTTTATTATACTTCATTATATTTGGTTTAAAAAAAAAATAAATTAATGATTAAATAGTGTGGCATACTTTTGTGCACAGATTAGTGCTGCCATTTAATCATTTTCTCGCATTCCTTGTGTTGGAGTAATAATTCCAAATAATGATAACTTTAATGTAAAGTTATTAAATTTTCGCAAATATAAGATCCTTGGCTCTTTAATGCACATGAAAGTGCGGCCAGTTTTTCAAAATCATGATTAAAATTTACAGTGTAAAACACTGGTCTTATCCATCTCTGTCAATAATGCAACCCATTACATGTACAAAAATCAAGTTTACATTGATTTACTTAAACTAAGTTTAATTGGGTTGTTATTAACAGGGATTTCGATTTGTTAGTTGTTTAGTAATTAAAAAAAAAATTATATATTTGTCGTGGCATTCGTTATCCGTCACCTTCAGATAGACAGATCCCAATTGCAACGGCAAATATAGGTCATGCATCATTGATGACCGGTAGATTTTTATTGCACTAGGGGAGTGTCCCGTAGGAGTCACCATAGTCAATAAAAATAGTTATTAGAATGTTAGTAATAATTTTTTTTTTTTATAATCAATGAACTTCAAATAATATTCAATGATCTTGAAAAGGTAATCTTTTATTAAAATATTTTTTTTTTTATTTAAACTTTCTTTCTCTTTTTTTTTTTATTAATTTCAGTTAACCAATTTTTTATTGTTTCTTTCGTATTTGATTATGTTTAAATTATCCTCTGTTTTTGCAATGTATATAAATAAATGTTTAATGAAACAAAAATTAAAATTTTTTCAAAGTTTTCAAACAAACTTTTATATTTCATACGAAATATAAAAGTTTTATATCAAATTTTTCAAACAAACTTAAAACTTTTCGCGCAAAATTAAAAACTTTTTCTTACAAAATTAAAAAACATTTCAAGTTTTTTTTTTTTTTTTTTTTTTTATACAAAACTTAAAATTTAATGTATTTCATTCAAAATTTAAAACCATTCGTACAAAAATTTTTTTTTTTTTTTCTTACAACATTTTCAATTTTTCATACAAAAAATTAAATTTGTCAAACAAAATCTAAAATTTTTCATACAAAATTTTCAATTTACAAACAAAACCAAAAATAAAATTTTTAAGTATTTTTAAATTAAAAACTTTTAATGCAAATCTTTAATCTTTTCTAGTAAATTTACAAAAATTGCATACAAGTTTTTCAAAATTTTAAAAACGTAGTGTTTTAAATATTTTAAAAAGTATGTTAAAAACAATTTGAAAATAATTCAAAATTAACAATTCCACAATTTTAAGAAGATTTATGTAGTTTTAAATATTATTAATTTTATATTAGCCACCACGGTAGTTAATTAATTATTTTTCAATATTTTCAAAAAAAAATTTAACTTTTAATTTTTTTTTTTTTTTTAATTTATGATTTATAATTTTTAAATTCAATTTTAAAATTTTGAATTTATAATTTTCAAATTTTATAACTTTTAAATTAAAATTTATAATTTTTTTTTATTTATAATTTTATTATTTGACATCTGAACTTGTACTGTACGGAACAGACGATGCTATAGCTTAAACTATGTTTACCTTGTTTAAATCTGTTATTATCTTGTTGATTAATTTTCATCTTACTGTTGTTATATTGCTGTAGTTTTTAAGTTGTTGTTGATGATGTTGTTGGGCCAAATTTTGTAATAGGGTTGCCTGTTGTTGATGTTGTGACGCCTTTGCTGTCTATGCTCCAGTGGTATTTGCTGTTGTTAAATTTAAACTAGCTGCCGTTATTGTTGTCAGGTCCGATGGTGTATCGGACACACCATCCTTGGGGTTAAATGGCTGATCCACCCCGGCAATACACATCCGTATTGCTTCTTCATTGATTTATTTTAGTTTTTAAAAAAAAATTTTTTTTTTTAAATTAAAATTGTATATATTAGTTTAGGCACATATTTTAATATAATTATTCTTTAAGATTCTATTTTTGTATTCAATTTATTTAATTTTTAAATTTTATTGTTTTTTAAAAATTGTTTTTATTTTGAAGTTATTAAATTTTTTTTTAAATTAAAGTTAATGTTTTTTTTTAATTTTTTTTTTTCAGGGTCAGGTCCTGTTGGACCCAACCCTTTAAGTACTTTTTTTTTTTTTACACTACTCCTGGCAGGATCGCCATGTGGTATTTTTAATGAATGAATGAACGTTTTTCGTTTGGCTCTCATGAGCAACTGTTTATTCTTATCTACAAATTACTTAAAGCTACTTAAACATATTATTATATTAATATGGGATTTAGCTAACGTTGCAAATCCCACGCTAGTAAGTGAGTGGTGAGTAGTGGACAAACAACATTCCACAAAGTGTGGGTCTCTAGTTACATACAGACGGTATGGTAACGCAGACTTGTCAAACACACTACAATTCATATAATGAAAAATTATTCAAGTTCGAGGCCATACTCTATATTTCTTTATTAGGATATTGTCCTAACAAATAATCTATAGAGTTTTTTGTTTTCAAATTTATTATTTGACCCTTTCAGGAATGTGTTGATAGATCTATTTAGGGAATTTTCTAGGTTCCCATCATCAGAACACGTTTTGAAAGCGGTAACAATCCCATGCCAAACATCAAGCATTCATATAATGAAAAATTATTCAAGTTCGAGGCCATACTCTATATTTCTTTATTAGGATATTGTCCTAACAAATAATCTATAGAGTTTTTTGTTTTCAAATTTATTATTTGACCCTTTCAGGAATGTGTTGATAGATCTATTTCGGGAATTTTCTAGGTTCCCATCATCAGAACACGTTTTGAAAGCGGTAACAATCCCATGCCAAACATCAAGCATTCATATAAACTAATTTACTCACTACAAAAAACTCTATAGATTTTTTGTTAGGACAATATCCTAATAAAGAAATATAGAGTATGGCCTCGAACTTGAATAATTTTTCATTTTCATTGCACAATTAAAGGTCGAAAAAACATAATTTTTATTTTTAATAAAAATTATATCAAACTTGTATTAAAGACAGAGTACCGTCTAGTATACTCCCCCTGTTGTTTATAAAATAAACAATATATAAAAAGGAGAGAGAAACAAAAAAACGTGTATTGAATATCCACCAGAGGTGGAACATGCACATAATAAACAAGTTTTCAATTTATATTTTGATCAATGGTTATAATCTCTAATTTCAAGCTCATATATTAATTAGTTCTCATGTAGTGAGTAAATTAGTTTATATGAATGCTTGATGTTTGGCATGGGATTGTTACCGCTTTCAAAACGTGTTCTGATGATGGGAACCTAGAAAATTCCCGAAATAGATCTATCAACACATTCCTGAAAGGGTCAAATAATAAATTTGAAAACAAAAAACTCTATAGATTATTTGTTAGGACAATATCCTAATAAAGAAATATAGAGTATGGCCTCGAACTTGAATAATTTTTCATTTTCATTGCACAATTAAAGGTCGAAAAAACATAATTTTTATTTTTAATAAAAATTATATCAAACATTTATTATTGATGATAAATTAATCTATACGAATTAGATATCCAAAAAAGTATAAAAATCAAAAATAGCCAATTAGTGAATACTGCCCCTGACCACTAATTATTATTACTTGGCCAAGAGATTCGAGCACACACCTTAAACATTTTTGAAATTGATATCTGTGGCTTTTTTGGATGTCGTTAAACTTCCCTAAGGTGATGACAAAAATGGACAACGTTTTTTGTGGTGTTTTTTAAATCTCCAATTTCAAATTTTCAAACATTTTAATCAACACAATCGAAAAAATTTAGATTTTCAATCAAGGGTCTAGTTTGAAACATCTTAGAGAATTAACAAAATTTCTTTTTTTAAATATCCCCAGTTCACTTGGGTAGTGCAACGATTTGATTTTTACTGATTTTTAGTAATAACAAGGCTCATTTGTGGTCATAAAATATCTAAAATCAAAAATTAGCTACTTTTGTAGCTTTTGCTGTTTTATTTTATTATTATAATTATAATTTATATATGACTTCTGGCATATGACCCCCACTGCTGGCTCGGACGTAGTCTAATCTGTAGGTCTATACATATATGGGTAAAAACATACAAACGAAAAGTTAATATATGGATATGGATGACACCATATATGATAATATATTGCATATATTGGTTCATATATTGCTTCATATACACCATATATCTCCAAATATGGATTCATATATTATTCCATATATTGAAATTATGTTTTAATTTTTTTCTTTTTTTTTTGGAACAATATTGTTATTTATTTTCATTAAATTCATTTCCATATTGTATTTTCTAAAAAATTTCGCTTTCAACTATTTATATTTATTAATGCATTTTGAACTTAATTGACCCAGTCGCTTAAGTCGAAAGTGCGATACTCCCTTTAGCGCTGATCACCAGGAGATTTTTTTTTCATATTTCTCATACATTTATTAACAATTAGTGTTTTCTATTTATAATATTAACATTTCTGTTTATAATAGTAACATGTTCTTAGAAGTATAATATAAACATTTTCTTTTAATAAAAAGACAATATTTTTGATAAAAACTTAAAAAATGGTCTTTTTTATAGGAGTATGTATTAAAAGAAATAATATATGACCACATATGAACATTCATATATGCCCATATATGACCATATATATTCACATACCCTCAAATTTCGGATCCGAACATATATGGATTCATACATGAACTCATATATATGGCCATTTATGAAGATATGTGAACATTTTCACCTGGGTACGAAATTTTGTGTGGACTAACTCATATGTGCAGAATGTAACAAAATATATTTTCGTATTACATGACATGCACTATAAGTTACGAGACTTACATGCATAAGTACAACCAACACCAACCACATTTGGGTGTGAGGCTGTGTTTTCAGACCAAAAATGTAAACTACTCAACAAACTAAATAACCAAAAACCATAGAGTATAAATCTTTTATACCAGAAATGGAAAACATTTTTTTTTTGAAGATATGTGAAAAAGTAAAAGTTTGCTTTAAAGCTTTTTTCTAAAGAATTTAATGATTTGTTGCACCAACAAGATTTTTGTTGTTAAATTTTTTGGAAATATTTCTTGGGGATTTAAAAAATCTTTTGAATAAAACAGGGCAATTAGTAGACATTGTTATTAAGAGTTTATTTCTTTTAAATAAACCAAACAAATGACTTTTAGTACATAAGCATTTTAACTATTACCCAGGCATAAAAATACAATCGACAAAGCGTCGGCGATATTCGATTATGAGTTGGCAGAACGTGGGGTTAACAATCGCGACAGTATTGTCCTGTTACCCGAGTGATAACAGTGACCCAGAGTTGGTTTGAATAAACTTGGTAGTTCTTGAATAACGTTGGTAGTTCAACAAATTTGTGCTTTTAAAAATAGCTTAAATTAAATTAATTTTGAGAAATATGTTTAATAAAACACTTTCAAAAAGCAGCAATACAGTTCGGTCTTGGCATTATACATCATATTTAAATGTGTGAAATATTAAAAAATATAAAAAAAAATATTCTAGTTGGTTGTAATATTGCACTCAGGGAACTTCTGCTTTAAAAATATGTAGTTGTTTGGGTTGTAATACAGTTTCTTCATTTTTAATGTAAATGTCAGTCATTTGTAGAACAAACTAAATTTTTTACTAAGCTTGTAGTTAATTTAAAAAAACAACCCACATCAAATGACTGTTTTATGATTTTACATTCATTTTTTACAGTTGTTTTTTGTTATTTAAAAAAATAAATGTTTGTTTATTTTTGACTACCATGTGGTAGTCAACAGTTGTTCATTTTTTGAACATTAAAAAACAAATGACAATGTTAGTTGAATTTTATGTAATGTAAGTCGTCCTTTCTAAGTAAATTTTATTTGTTTTCAACTACACTTGCAGTGGTCTTTACCTACATAGTATTCTAAGTGTGGTACAAACAATATTGTCAATTTATTTTGCGGATGGTAATGGCAAAACATATGCTTTGCAAAACAAATAGTGTCTTCGAGTACAAAATTAGTTGTACTTTTGGTAATTTTTAACACGGTGAGTTTTAGAAAAATATAAGTGGCTTGCCAGTACTATTTTTTTTTTGGTACGGTTGGAAATTTCTACCTGGATACCTGAGTAGGAAATTTGAATTTTCTTCTGTTCTATGTTTGTATTTACCCAGTCAGAAAAATACAATCGGCACAGTGTTGCTAAGTCGTAGTAGACGGTTGGTTATGCATTGGCAGAACGTCGGATTAACAATCTCAACTGCATTTCCCTGTTACCACATTGGTAACAGCGGCCAACCGTTGGTTTTTAAAAACTTGCCACAGTTGGCATAATGTTCAACAAATTCTGTGCTTTTAAAATAGCTTAAATTAACTTAATTTTGAGAAATATGAGTTATAAAAGAAATTTAATAAAAAGCATCAATACAGTTCGGTCTCAGTATTATACATCATATTGAAATGTTTGAAATATAAAAAAAAAATATTAAAAAAATGCTTCTAATTGGTTATAATATTGGTGAAAACAATATTGGTGAATAAATTTGCTGGTGGTACTGGCAAAATACAAACCAAAATAGTGTTGGAACCAAAATAGAGTGGAAACCAAATAGTGTTTTCCTAGTACAATATTTGTTGTGCATTTGATAATTTTGTTACAAGGTGGGTTTTACAAAAATAGGTGCCAGTGCTATTTTTTCGCCGTATATTTGTACATTCCAAATCTTGTTGTTTCAATTTAAAAACCTTTAAACATATTAAGTACGATGTTTTCGTTGATATTTGGTTTATTATTAAGATTTCCAACTTTAAGGATTTTTAATACTCCTACGTATGTATTTTTTGTTCTTTAGTAAGGATTTATAATTTGATTGTTTGTCGTTGATGATGTTGTTGTTCACTTACTTTTGTGTTTTTTTTCATATCTTTCTTGGTTATAAACCACACCTTAAGTACTTTTTATATGCAATCACTTTATTACAAGAGGGTATTATAAAATGTGCAACAAAGCAGTGATAAACCTAAAACCTAAAACAAGTTAAGTCATCATCAAATCTTGAAAACATTTTATTCTCTGCAGTAAAAGAAACTTGGCACAAAAAAATAACGTTTTTTTAAACCAAATATTCTTTTTTTTATAGAACAAGTAGACAAACATTTGTGCTTTAACATGAAAGTAACAAGAATAAGAAGATTGATAAAAAATTCAACATACGATTATGTTAGTGTAAAATCAAATGTATTTATATAAGGGAGGCAATTATATTTAAGCAATTATTAAAACCGGGTATTTGAAACCGATTGTAATTTAATGTTAAGTTATATTACACTCAAAAAAAATCTTGTAAAGTTATCGCAAAAATTTCCTGAGTCAGCAAAATTTTAGTCTGGAGGGTGCTTGCAAAAAGATTGCTAATGTCAGCAAAATCTTTTGCTGAAAATCAGCGCGCTGCAACAAAATTAGTAGATTCAGCAAAAAGTTTTGCTAACACTTAGTATATTAGAAATTAAAAAACCATTGCTAAAAATTAATAATAATAATAATAATAATAATAATAATAATAATAATAATAATAATAATATAATAATAATAATATAATATAATAATAATAATAAATAATATTTGCTAAGGTGCAAAGGGCGGTAGGCTAGTTGGTACCGTGCTGGCTTATAATTGCGGGGGCCGTGGGTTCGATTCCCACCAGAGTCACTGGTATGTTTTCGCTGGAACGCGCCGAAGGCCATATAATCTAGTGCTCGGTTAGCGTACTAGGATATTATTTGTAAATCTATGACTATTAATTAATAAAAAAAAAATTTTGCTAAATATTAGTAGACTGAGAAAATTCCAAAAATTTGTATAAGTTATACTGTAATTAATTTATTTGCTGAGGATCACAAAACATATTTTTGTGATTCTTTTAAAAATAATTTACAATACATTACAAAATATAAAAATGTTCATAATCCCACATTGACGACATGCATTAATGTAATATCTAAAAAATATAAGAATTTGTATAGAACATAAACAAAATTATCTTTCCACTACTTATTTCAATGGTTTTCTAAATGCTGCTATCTTTTAAAGAAACGCAAATGCCGCTGATAAATATAGAAACGAAAAGAAAACAAAAAGAAAATATGACATATACAACACTTTTTTTGCAATAAGAAAAAGGAAACATAAAAATTTAGCTAAGATGTGTGTCTTTGTCTTTCGCTTTAGTCTATCTTCCTGTCTGTATATTTGTTTGCAATTTTACCATACTAGATTATTAATCTATATAAACATTTATATTAAATTTAAATATTTTGGTTTGTCTTTTATTTAATTAATACACAATTACTTTCATAAGCCGAAAACAACGCAAAATCTAAGTTGTTTTAATCCACAATTTTGTTTTATTAATGAAAAACAAATGCAAAACCGTACATGGTTAATTTTATTATAAGTCTTACAGGAGTTGTACTTTTTAGTATCATATTCCTCCTCTCTACTAAATCTTGACATGCCGCGAAGTCTACTTCATTCTGCGTATATCTTTCAAACTGGTTGTCTTCCACACTATTAATGTGCTAATCAGCAACCTTTTTTTAACAAAATAAATTAGTAAAAGATTAGTATAATATAAGTAAAACATTAGTTCAAATCAGGTAAGTGCTGAATAAGTATAACTAAAATTTTAGCTGAAACCATAATTTTAGCAAACAATTTGCTAAAGCTAGTATACCTGATTTACAAGACGTTCTACTTACTTTTCTACCAACTTATTTTTTTGAGTTGAGGCTTATAACTCTTTTGTTCTGAAAAAATTAGAGGGCACCACCTATGGACAATATTTTACTGATAATAATGATTGTCTTTTTAAGTCGATTCGAAACAAAAACTTTCCGCACCGAAAGCAAATATCAAAAAGCATTCTCGGAAAATATTTGTTATTGATAATAGTATAAGTACGTAACAAAACTATGTAATTTTAATTAAATGTAAAATTTAAAAAAAAAATTAAAACAGTTTTAATCAAAACTTCATTGCGTTTGGTGCGAAAACTTTTTTAACGACCGTGAAAAAGTAAGATCATGGTTCTTAATATTTTTTCAAGGCATATATAACAAAAATAATTGAATTTTTTGAAGTCAATAATAAAAGTTGATATATGATAACATATTAATTATCGTAATAAAATTAATATTATATATGAAACAATATTAAGCGTATACTCGTATTACAATACATGATATTATATATTACCATATATGTTTCCATACATGTTTCCATACATGGCATACATCTTCATACATGCTGATATATGAAGCAATATGTTATCATACATGGAATCATTCATGTTCATATTTTACCATATATTATCATTTTCACTTGTGAAGATAAAAAAAAATTTTAAAAATCTAGTGAATCGTTTATAGTATACGATACTTTAAGTGTACGATAAGTTGGGGTATTTTAACGTATCGGAAATTTCGAAGTTTCAATTCCATCCATCAAAAATTTCAATTTCCATGCATCGAAAATTTCAAAATTGTGGTATTTTTTATAAACTTTAAAAAACATATCAACATTTTAATTTCCATCTATTTTGATTTTGTGCAGTCTACAAAATATAATTGCCCCACTTATGTTTGTCTTTGTGTTTTTGTAAGAGCTACCGCCATCATAATACTTTAATCTCATAAGTGCATCAAAATGGAAGTCCAAAATGTTAGTACATAGTAGTTTTAGTTAGCAAAGTGTACAGTTTTTTAGGAAGTAAAAAAAAAATATATCACGTACGTGCTAAATACGTTTTGAGATACTTTTTTCATTTATTACAACAAAATAATCTTTTTAACCAACCAACTGACCAAAATCTTTTTATAATAACCTTGATTAATGAGGTCATTTTAAATTCTCTTTATTTCAATGGCATTAAAAAAAATATAAAAATTTAGAGGATTGTTATAACAAGTGCCCCGTCCAGAAAGCATTACCATATTAAGTTTTTATATAAGTAAATATTGGGTTATGGCAAGTACTTACAACTGTCATTATAAATCGCATTGCATTTATATGGGGATGTCGCGACATCTTTACGAAAAATCAACAGATATCATTTTAGTTCAAATTTGGAATAATAAAAATTTTTTTTTGGAGCTTTTACCAGGGACCGTAATCATTATGAGTTTTATAATAAAAATTACACAATAATGATTATGTTATGAGTTTTAAGGATTTTCTTCAATGGTAATGATTATTTTTGAGTAATAATAAAAAAAATCCGCAATAATCATTATTTTTGAGCAAAAAAAATAAAACTCAAAAATAATCATTATTTATGATTTTTATTTTTTTCGCTCAAAATAAAACTCACTTTCATGTATTGGTAAATATATATACATATTAGAGTGGGGCGATTAGTATGGAAGGAAAAAAATCTTAATGGGCGCTTCGCGTTTCTGATTCTTGGGATTGTACTGCGCAAAAAAGTCCACTAGAGCATACGTCTACAGTGAAAATCGAGCTTCCAGATTTTGACTTTACGGCAAAAAAGCCCTATTTTGAAATTAATAATTAACCCCTTAAACCCCACCCACAAATATAATTGATGCATTAGTCTGCTAGAGAATCTTCCAAAGAAGAGATTGATACCATAATCTTGGATAAGCTCCTCCTCCTTCCTGAGATATGTCCATCCCACACATTGTTACTTTAACAAAATACGGCAAAAAAAGCCCTATTCTGAAATTAAAAATTAACCCCTTAAACCTCACCCACAAATGTGATTGATGCATTAATCTGCTAGAGAATCTTCCAAAGAAGAGATTGATATCATAATCTTCGATAAGCTCCTCCCACTTCCTGAGATATGTCCATCCCACACATTGAAAGTGAGTTTTATTTTGAGCGAAAAAAATAATAATCATAAATAATGATTATTTTTGAGTTTTATTTTTTTTTGCTCAAAAATAATGATTATGGCTGATTTTTTTTATTATTACTCAAAAATAATCATTACCATTGAAGAAAACTTTAAAAATCAAAAATTTAAAAATCATGACGGATATGCAAAGATTGTCAAAAAATAATAATAATGGTGCAATAAATTCTTTTTTATGTCTCTTCTAAGTGATTGATTTTTTGATTCACAAAAACGAGCAATAATCATTATTTACGGTCCCTGGCTTTTACCTAACGCCGCACAGTGGAACAAAGTTCTTAAAAGCAGACAAACTTAGCCACTATCGTATTGTTTATTTTTTCTATTCATACACTCAAAAAATAAGTTAGTAAAATTATATTTTTTTTTTGTCAAAATTGCTTTTTAAAGTTAATGTAACCTACAATTAAAAAAATACCAGAAGTTAATATATCTGCAAAAAAAAAAAATAAACATTAAACTGATTAAAAATCAACAAAAGTTATATCTTTTCAAACACACAGAAAAACTGTATTTTATATCACCCTTGTGCGCCCCGGTAGGCTAGTTGTTGGCGTGCTGGCTTATCAGTGCAGGGGTTGTGGGTTCGATTCCCACCAGAGGCACTGGTCTGTTTTCGCTACAACGCGCCGAAGGCCATAGTAGCTAGTGCTCGGTTAGGGTAATAGTATATAATTTGTAATTATATAATTATTAATTAATAAACTAAAAAAAAAAAAAATGTATCACCCTGTGCACAGTGAAAAGTTGTGACATGATTTTTTGGCCCCATAGTTTCCAAGGTGTTTTCTTGTGAATGAGCAAAATTGCTTTCAAATCGGTTGCAAAAAAATACATGATTTTTGGCCACCTTCTCTGAAAATGTGCACCAGTGTGCGCCATTTATTTAATTGGCTTTATTTTCATAAATGTCCGAAAGTTGAAAATTCGTCATAAATTAACGAAAATAATTATTTAACGATGTTTTCATTTTGCTTATAAAAACGGCTCTTTTTCTTAAGCCAGCGAATAGACGCAAAACTTTAACTGCTTCTCGGCTCAACCGGCATAAGCAAGTTCGGTGAAGGGTACTAACAAAAATTACGTTCATTTATTTGGACCATACTTGGGCATTTTTATTTATATTGAAATTTAATTGACATTACTTGCTGTCAATTCCAATGCCAAAACATTTTATTAACATCCCAATGCCTATGAATTTTTTTTAATCGGCATTGATTAGGCCAACGGTATTGAAATGGTAGCAATCAATGCCTATAAAACCAATTGTAATTTTTAAATGTATTCGCTTTTTTCAAGTGCTATCGCGTTTACACTATTCAGTCTTATTTGGTAACTGATTAGGCATGACGGTTAAGGTTTTTATAATATATACTTGATAAAATACCGAATATTTATAAAATAAGTATGCAAATATATTATTTTTTCTAAATTTGAAAATAAGCTTTTTTGTAGACAATTGTAACAAACAATAATTATAATAGTCTGTTAAAGGCATGGGCATTGACTAACGTCAATTGAAAAAAATAACTAGTCCCAAGTATGGGACTAGTTATTTATATATTAATCTTTATATATTAATCATACGCCTCAGTGCACTTCTTTCATTTATTAAATTAATTTAGTCGGCAATTGATTATGACTGGGGATGTTGCACATAATATTGGGTGTTCGGCATGTATTAACTATTGGTCCGAATACCACCACTGTTTGGCAGAAATATTCATGTAAAAGAAAATAGCTTTTTTTAAAAGAATTGAGGAAACCAAATCTTGGAAAATATCTGCACTCAAAAAAATAAGAAAGTAGAAAACTTAGTCAAACGTATTGTAATTCAGGTATACTATTTTCTAGCAAATTTTTTGCTAAAATTATGTTTTTAGCTAAGATTTTATTTATACTTGTTCAGCACTGTAACGCCAAAAGTCGCCTAGGGTCTTGTTTTTGACTCCACCATATTTTTTATTTAATGTTTCTTATAAACACTGAAATGTTTAATTAATTTCCTTTACCCAGAAATAAAACTAATTTAATTTAAAATTTTGAAATTAACGGCTTTCAGAATAATCTACTACGAGTCACCCAGTTTAAGGGAAGAGTTCCAAAACAGTCTGGCATCACCGCCAGCTGAGGAGAACAGCTGACAACAAATGTCTAAAGACAACGAGTGTCGAAATAATAAAAGTGGTAAACAGGCTTAACAAGAATCGACAGAGTTGAAAATTATCAGTTAGGGTGTGGCCGGTAGCAGGCACAGGTCGTCGTGACAAATAGCGGAGTTCCGTAAATTGGTTCCTCTATTTGAAATCGAGCTAAGTTGTATTTTTGGGAGTTCCGTCTAGGTTCCCATATTTATCTCTTCGGGTATTTCGAGTATTTTTGGGAGTTCCGTTAAGGTTCCCATTCTTTGCTCTTCGGGTCTTTTGTACAATTTTGGGAGTTCCGTTTAGGTTCCCTTATTTATCTCTTCGGGTATTTAGAGTATTTTTGGGAGTTCCGTCTCGGTTCCCATATTTATCTCTTCGGGTATTTCGAGTATTTTTGGGAGTTCCGTTAAGGTTCCCATTCTTTGCTCTTCGGGTCTTTCGTACAATTTTGGGAGTTCCGTTTAGGTTCCCTTATTTTTTCTCTTCGGGTATTTAAGAGTATTTTTGGGAGTTCCGTCTAGGTTCCCATATTTATCTCTTCGGATATTTGGGGTATTTTTGGGAGTTCCGTTAAGGTTCCCATTCTTTGCTCTTCGGGTCTTTCGTACAATTTTGGGAGTTCCGTTTAGGTTCCCTTGTTTTTTCTCTTCGGGTATTTAGAGTATTTTTGGGAGTTCCGTTAAGGTTCCCATTCTTTGCTCTTCGGGTCTTTCGTACAATTTGGAGTTCCGTTTAGGTTCCCATATTTTTCTCTTCGGGTATTTCGAGTATTTTGGGAGTTCCGTTTAGGTTCCCATATTTCTCTCTTCGGGTATTTTGGGAGTTCCGTTTAGGTTCCCTTATTTTTTCTCTTCGGGTATTTCAAGTATTTTGGGAGTTCCGTTTAGGTTCCCATATATATCTCTTCGGGTATTTCGAGTATTTTTGGGAGTTCCGTTTAGGTTCCCATATTTTTTCTCTTCGGGTATTTCGAGTATTTCTTGGGAGTTCCGTTTAGGTTCCCTTATATTTTATTTTTATTTATTCAGTGATGTCGTTTCGAGAGGTTTCCTTATTCGTATAAACTCGTTTACGACTTGGGAGACATCCTGCCCAGCAACATCATCTCTAGAAGCTACGTGGATAAGTTTTTTTAGATAAGTATTTTATAAGCTTATAACTAATTTTAAGTTTGAATTACAAATGGAAATTTTTATATAAATGGATGAATAAAGAGAAAACAATACTGAAATAAAAAAAATAAAGAAAATTTAAATCTACTCATTTATTTCCACTCAAAGTCGCTATTATATAAATTTTTGTGACGGACCTGGACCTCCTCTAGCTATACCCCAGCAAACGGAGGAAACTCGTCGTTACAGCACTTAACTGAACAAGTATAAATAACTTTAACTTTGAACTAAAGTTTTACTAATATTATACAAATGCTTTACTAAATTATTTTGCTAAAAAAATTGTGCTGATAAGAACATTAAGAGTGTGGACGACAACCAGATTGATAGATATACGCAGAATGGAGTATATGTCACGGCATGTGAAGATATAGTAGAGAGGAGGAAAATGATACTAAAAAGTATAACTCTTGCAAGACATATAATAAAATCAATCATGTACGATTTTGCATCTCTTTTTGAAAGAAATTCTGTATTAATTAAATTAAAGACAAAATAAAATATTTAAATTTAATAAAGTTTAAATACGTATTTCTAAACTAAATGTTTATAGAGAATAATAATCTAGCGTGGTCGAATTGAAAACAAATATATGTACAGGTAGACAGACTAAAGGGAAAGACAAAGATACACATCTCAGGTAGATTTTTATATTTCCTTTTTCTTATTGCAAAGAAAGGGTTGTATATGTCATATGTCATATGTCATATGTCATATTTCGTTTTTATTTTTCTTTTCGTTTCTATAACTATCTGCGGCATTTGCCTTTCTTTAAAATATAGCATCATTTAGACAACCATTGATGTAGTTTATATTATATATAATTATTGCTATTGTTTTTTAGATATAACATTAATTCATGTCGTCAATGTGGGAGTATGAAAAATTTTATATTTTGTAGCGTATTGTAAACTATTTTTAAAAGAATCACAAAAATATGTTTTATGATTTTCAGCAAATAAACTTTTGCTTAATCTACTAATTTTGTTACTAAATGTTAGCTCGCTGATTGTCAGCAAAAGAGTTTGCTGACATTACAATTTTTTTGCAAGCACCCTCCTGACTAAAATTTTGCTGAGCAAAATTTTTTGCTTACTTTTCTAACTTTTTTTGAGTGTAGCGGTGCTTTTTTGTAAGAACACATTTTTGTTCTTAAAAGAGCACTAAACTGTTTTTGAAACAAAGGAACCTCATTATCTCACACTTAGCGTGAGTGAAAGTAAAACAAAATGTGAATGCACATTCACTCACTGAAGAAGTTTCATTAAAAACATATTTTTATAAAAAGCATGAAGGTTTTCATAATTTTTAAGAAATTGTTGGTTAGTAAAGTTTCATTAGTTCACTGAAAATTTCTTTATTTTTTGCACACTTAAATTTTCTTTTTGTAGTATTATTACCAAGAGATTATTAATTCAAATATTGTCTACACCTGCTCAAACTGAATTTAGATGCCTCTTATTTTTTCAAGAATTAAGAAAAACGCTTAAACGGGACACATTTTTTGGTAAATTTCTCAGGGTATTTTTTTGTGTGTCGTAAATAAGCCTTTATAAAAGACAAACAAATTTGAGTGAAGTTACTACATAAAAAAATGCTTTCATTATGAAAATATTTTGTCTCAAAGTGTCGCACATTTTGGAATATACTCATATGATATTATCATAAAGAGTATTGAAAATAACTAAGGATCACAAATTATGTGAAACTTTTTCTATAATTTAAAATGTATTGAAATTTTTCTTATTTCTTACGATTTTATTTTTTCATTCAGCATTTTTATGTTCTTCTTTTTTTCATAATTATATTTTATGCGCTCCGTAACATTTTTTAGTTGTATCTTATTTGTGCTTTAGAGAGTTCTATACGAAATAGAAATGTATTTAAAATTCATAAGCCATTGTTATAGCGTTGAATGCAGTTTTATGTACGAGTTTATAATTGTAGATATAATTTCACTTCTTGTGCCTTCAGCAGCTGGCTTGATATTGCTAGCTACTTACTGTTTTGTTATTGCTTATAAGAGTACCCATGAAATATAGGAAAACTGAAAAGTTGTTTTTTTCCTCGATCCCCGCGCATTTTATGTTAGGTAGGGTATAAAAAAATAATATGTGCGAAAACAACCGGCCGACAACTATCTCGACAACCTGCCGTGCCGTTTTGACTTTTAACGTGAAAAATTAATAAAAAATGGTTAATAGATTTGTTGTTCTACAACTTCTTAAACACTGGGTTTTCATTAAAAAGTGACTAAATATGGTTAATAGCTTCGTTGTTCTACAATTTTTTAAAGAATCGGTTTTCGTGAAAAAGAAGTTTATTTAGTGGTATTATGAAAAATAAACCAGTAATCATTTTTTTAAAAAAAAAAAAATTTTAACGTCTTCTATTAATTTTTGTGAAGGGAAAAATTTGTTGCTGCACATAAAAAAAAGACTATTAACTGCAGGCTTACAAATATTTTTTCAAAATATATATATTGTTCCATGACGAAATGACAAAAACCATACAATGAGATGAACAATTTTTTTTTTACTGCTCTATTTCCATACCCTGTTGAGAATGGTATACAGATATGAATATCGTCCGTTTTTTCAGCAAACAAAAAAAATTTTGAGGACTATTTAATTTCTATAACACGTTACACTTACCCTCAAAAAAACTTTAGTAAAGTCAGTAAAAAGTTTTGCTGAGTCAGTAACATTTTAGTCAAGAGTTTACTTGAAGAATCAAGAGAAAATATGTTTTGTCAAGATTTTTAAAGTCCAAGCAAATAACACCTTTAAAATTATTTATTCATTTTGTTTCAAAGTTTTATTTAAACACAGTTTTGTGAAAAGCAAAACAAAATTTCACTGAAGTCGTGCTCTTGGAAGCCCAATTATTCGATTTATTTTATGTGTTTGATTAAAATATACTACTAAAGCTATGTACAGACGGTTGTCAGATCTTACAATATTGTAAGATCTGGCAATATGCTGGCAATGTACTGACAATGAAACATGTTTAGCAAAAGGTAAATTGTCAGTTCAGACGATTGTAAGAAAACCTTTAAATTTCATTGTCAGACAATTGTCAAACAATAAATTTTTCTGCCAACGCAAATTGTCAGTTCACTAGGTTGTCAGATTCTTGTATGGCAAAAATTGCCAGATCTGTTGTTAGACATTGCCAGAACTGTCAAAGCATTTAAAAGAATTTATTAATTGTCAATTGTGTGTTTAAGTAAATTGACAAAGTAATAATATTAATTGTCATGGAACAAAAAAAGCAATTGCAAAGATTTTAGCTGCATATGTATTAGAAAGTAGCGAGGATGAAGACAAAATATTTTTGCAAATTGCAGTTGAAAGAGGTGCGGAGATTTGCCCATTTTCCTTTGCAATCGTTCACTCTTATCTGGATGGCATCTGCGACCTCTTGCCATAAAATATCTGTGGGAAGTTTATACTCAGCGCAACCAGCATTCCATAAACTTCGCCGTACCTCAATTTCCTCGATAAGTTTGATAATACTTTCGTGTGACCACACGGATTCCACCTTTTTGCGGTAGCATCTTTGTGTGCGGGTTGGTTCTTCCCGGCTTTAGAGCCTGTTGGCGACTGAGAGCCTGTTGGCGACTGAGAGCCTCTTGGCGACTGGGTACGAAACATCAAGTCAGTTGTTTCATTAATGGAAATGTCGCCATCCATTTTTTTTATTTAATTTGATTTCTTAAATTGTTTGACGTTTGATTTTTAGTATTATTAATATGAACTTTTGTTTTTTTTTCATTATTTACAGTGCCGCCAATAGAAACATTTCTGTGACAATACTGCCATTGTCAGATGCATAAATTTAAACACATCTGCCAATAAAAAAATAGTTACAATGTCTTGCAATTATCTGACAATGGCAACGTAGGGTGTTCACACGAATGTCAGATGTCTGACAATATTATTGTCTTACAATGTACAGGCAATGCTTTTTCTGACAATGTTGCAAGACAAAAGTTGTAAGTTCACACTGTTATTAGACATTTTCTGATAATTTTTCTGACAATATTGACAACCGTCTTTACATAGCTTAAGACGATAATCAGATCGTTGATAAACATTTATAATATACAGTCGCGTACGTGCAACAATGAAAAAAAAGTACGGACTCGACAGTAAAGGTTCGATTGTACTACCAAAGGTTAGTGAAACCCTGTACTCGGTTTGGTCAGTTTGACTACCAATTTTTTTTTATGGACCTCAAAAGATTTTGAAAATCAGTGCACCCCTAAAAAAAAGGTGTCCTCAGTTTTTGGCCTGTAGTTAATTTAGATTTGCTGATATTGCTTAACTATATTTGGCAATACTGTAGTGAAGAGTCTACTGAACAAATTTTATAAACATTTTATGTGCATAAAATCATTTTTTCCTGCACTTTTTTGAAAAAATATAGGAGAAAATAATTTTTTTTTTTTGCTTTTTTCAGCATAACTTACAGGGACTCATAATTTTTTACTAACAATATATGACAAAATCGGTATGCCAATGGGTAATGCTTTATCGCCCACCATAGCAGATATTGTATTGGACAACCTACTGGACGAAGCACTTTTAGAATTGAAAAATAAAAATATACATCTAAACTACATAGCTAAATATGTAGATGATATTTTCGCGATAGTAAAATCTGACGAGAAGGATGAAATTCTAAAAACTTTAAACAAATATCACGCAAAAATCCAGTTCACGATGGAAATGGAGTCAATGGGAAAAATTTCATATTTGGACGCGAAGATTATCAGGAAAACAATGGTTTAACTTTCGACTGGTATGCAAAGGATACTGCATCTGGTAGAATCATGAACTTCAATTCGACACAACCAAAAAGTCAGATAATTAACACTGCTAAGAACTTTATTTTTAGAGTTCTTAACATAAGTGATAGACAATTCCACCTTAACAACATACAGAAAATTACAAAAATGTTCACAATTAACAGTTTTCCCAAAAAACTAATAAATTCTTTAATAAACGAAACTTTAAACAAATTAAAACATCCAAACAAGAAAGATGACAATTTAACCAATACCGAAACAAAAAAAATTTACAGTGTAAAATATATTCCTGGTTTGACAGACAGCATTAATTTACGAAAAACAATTGAAAACAAAAACATTAACTTTGCATATAAACCAAACACAACACTAAGCAAAACTTATACAAATATAAAAACACAAATTAACAAACAACAACAAATCAACGTAGTCTACGAAATAAAATGTAAGGGAGATAACGATAACAACTGTGATTCGATCTATATAGGGACAACGAGAAGAAGTTTGGAGACAAGAGTAGGAGAACATAGAAATGATATTGCAAAACAAAAGGAAACTACTGCTTTGGCGCAACATATGTTTACAACAGGTCACACGGCTGACTTTGAGAACATAAAAATATTAGACAGAGAAAACAGAGAAAGAATAAGGCAGACTATTGAGAGCTTACGGATACAACAAAAGGAGAAATATACGATGAATTTAAAGGAGACAGAACATATAAATGCTAGTTGCAAAGTTGCCATACATTAACGTTTCTGTGACAATATTTTTAAGCTGTGTTTTCTAACTTGATTTATGTTTAATGTTTAAATATTTTGTTTTTATGTTTTATGTAAATTTAATTATGTTTTAAAAATAATACTCATGTTATTGTAAGTGCAAACATTATATGGTCTGGTTGATAATGTTACTAATTAAATGTTTTATATTTTAAATAGACGTCCCAGAAAAAGTCAACAACAAATTGACGAAATGTCGAGAGAAAATGTAATATAAATGTGTTTTTATTTACATTAATTTAATTTAGGCCCAATTAGCTTATTTTAAAGACAACGTATGGCTGTTTTTAATTGTCAAAGTTTTTTTTTTCAAATCAAAATTTTGTTGGTGAATGTCAAGTATTTTCCAAATTAAAATCTGACAACCCTAATTGTGATACACCATATCTAATTTCAGGCGTAATTATAATCAGATGAAAGCATGTTTTATGTAGTACAAATCCAAAAAGACAATTTTTAAAAAAATTCTACAATTGAGGAAAAAGATGCAATTTTTAGTTAAAATAAAATGGCAATATCTCGAAAACTGTTAGACCGATTTTGAAATATTCTAGTTCAGTATGCCAGAGTTAATAAAAAAGTATGTGTCCATATAGCATTCTAAAGTACACGATAGGACTTAAAAAAAAATATTTCATTGCATCGTTTTTGTCATTTCGTCATGGAACGTATATATGGAAAAAATCAAACATTTGCTAAAACTGCATATAATACCCTATTAGATGATATATAGCAAACAAATTTAATCTAATCACAAAAATTAATAAGAGCCGTTTAAATATTGTTTTTTAGAAAAAATTTGACTTTGATCGTTATAAATATGATCGTGATTCACATGTAAGTCAAAAGTATGTATGGGAAAAATTATTTCTGATTTATTTTGCAATAACACATATAACACTTTTTTACGAAAACCTATTATTTAAAAAATTGTAAAACAACAAAGCTATTAACAATTTTTAGTTCATTTTTTTAGGTCAAAAATCAAATTCGCATGGCATGGTGGCAAGTCCACTTTTTCGGCTCTGTGCAATAACTCTCAGGTGAAAAAAGTCCCAAAAAAAAAAAAAATGAAATAAGTCCCAAAAATGTTTCATACAAATTTGGGAGTAATTTCAAATGAAATAATACCCAGTTCTTTTGCAGTTATTTCATTTTTTTAGAAGTTATTTAATTTTTATTATTAGGTGTTATTTCATAATGCAATAATTCCGAAATGAAATAAGTCCCAACAGAACTTAGCGTGGGACATATTTCATTTTATTTTCTTGTTCGGTGTTATTTCATTTGCTATGGGAGTTATTTCATTTTTAGTAGGAGTAATTTCATTTTCAAAAATTCATTATTTTTTTAATATTATTAATAGTCTAAACGGTTCCTATAACTCTTTAACAAATTTTGAAGGCGTAACGTTATATTCCCCAAAGTCACATTGCCCAACGTTATATTCCCCAAAGTCATATTGGGCGCTATGCCCAAACAAATTATATGTAAATTGTTGTTGTAAAAATTTTCTTGTTTTTTTCAATACGACATTGATTTGGACGAATTGACATTTTTTGTTGGACGCTATGACGGTTTTTTGTTTGGCCAAAATAAATTTGGCCGCTATGACGGTAAAAAAAGTAGTTATTGCCCAAAATCATAACGTATTTTTTTTTTTAAATGTCATTAGACCTTAAATGTCAGGGCGTATTCATGAAATCAAACAAAAGAATTTTAGGAAACTTAAAAAATTGCTTTAATTTAATTTTTTTATGTCACACGCAGAAAAAACTTTATTTCGCGTAGCCGCCTGCCGCGTTCTACGAAGGAAAAAAACCCCAAGAATGGCCGACTTGGTCGTTATAACATATTAACATCCACAATTTTGGGGGATATGCGCACATTTGGGCAATATGTCATTTTGGTTTTTGGGCAATACGACCTTGGGGAATATAACGGTACGCCCTTAATTCATTTGTGTTGCATGGACTCTTTTTGGAAGTTATTTCATTTTTATTCTTTGGAAATTATTTCATGATGAAATAACAACCAAAACCTAGGATTTGTTTCATTTTTGTTTTGGAAATTATTTAATTTTTTTTAGAATTTATTTCACTTTTTCGAGACGGGACTTATTTAATTTTTTTAGAATTTATTTCATTGTGAGCTTTTGCACTGGGACTTTTTGCACCTGGTACTTATTGCATAGAGCCCACTTTTCGCATATCTTATTTTATTTTATCATAAAATGCACGGGGAGCGAGAAAAAAACTACCTTTCTCTTTTGGGTACTCTATTGCTTATCTAGCCATTGCAACTTATTCTATATTTTTCTTTTGTAAAAAATGTTGTCTTACCATTGTTTCGTAAACATTTGTTATATAAGGAACATTTTTTGGAAATTTTAAATATTCTCAACATGATTCCGAAGACACTTTGCAGTTTATGTATCATTTGTATTTTATTTTCTTTAGTTTATGGTTAAGAAATATTAAATTAAATTTTTTTCTTTTTTTTTTTTTTGTAAGAAGAAACCCAAATTTAATTTAAAAATAAATATTAAAGGATTAAATATATTTCTTTAATACCATAAATACAAATTTATTGTCATTTTTTTAATAAATGGATTTAAAATTGACCTCAAAACATAGTAAAATTGATTTTTGTTTTCTATTTGTTAATTAAAATTTATTTATAAATTTTATGCATAAATATTTAACTATTTCCATTTTGCATATATTTTTGAAAGTAGTTCTGTTTTTGTCTAAACATTTTTTTTTATATTTATTTTCTAAATCATGTTACAAGCCACAATAACGATAAATCAATGCAAAACATACCACAAAAATATTGCAACTCTTTTGTATATATAAACAATATTTTAACTTTGAATTTCAAACCATAGATTCCATTTCATAGAAAAATAAAAATTTCGAAATAAAAAATCAATTCACTATTTACTCAACTACACTGATAAAACAATAGATATATTTTCTAATACCACACACACACAAAAATCCCGGCAGCTTTGTTTTATTGCTCAACAATATCAGTTAAACTACCAAAAAAAATAGTAAAACTAAAAATATAAAAATGTAAAAAAAAAAGAATGAATGAACAGAAATATGAAACTTTTTCCATTTGCGTTTATGCCATGAATGTGTTGTTGTGGGTTTAAGAGTTTAATTTTTATTATTTTTTTTTTTTTTTTTTTTTGTGCAAACCAAAAATATTTTTTTTTGCACTTTATTTTATTTACTACATTTATATAAAAAAAACTATTTAAATTTAGTCCTAAACGCTATTCAACTATTATTTTTTACAAATGTTTTTGGAGTATTTAACGGATATTTTCATACAAAAATAATAAACAAACTTAAAGATTGAAAATACAGTGCAAGCTCGATTTTCGCGACTAATTAAAAACCAGACGCGGTAACAGGACCTAAAATTTTATTGAAAAATTGTATGTAATTTTTAAAATTAGAATTGTTTTTATTGATATATTTACATTTTAAAAATTTTTAAAGAAATTGTAGATTTTGAGTTGCTTTTTTGGCAAATTATTTTTTAAAATAACAACTTAATCACGTAATTCATATAGTGCTGTTGTCGGGTTATCATTTTCCAAAGCATCGTCCACTTTAATTTTGTTTTCTGCATGACCACTATCGTATATATCCTCCGATTCCGTATCTGATAATTCCATTTGCTCCTCATTACTTTCCACATGAAATTCTTTTTGAATCCAGCTGTTTATATCAGCATTCGTGAAAAGATGTGCCGTAACAATTTGAGCTACAAGTGTACCAATAGTTGAAAGATCTTCGTTTTCCTCCTGAATTATATTTTGTATAATATTTAAGGGCATGTTATCCTCTTCACTCCATTCACTACCGAATTCGAGCAAGGCGTTACAGGATTTTCGGATATTTGTCACTGATATTTTATCCCAGGACGTAGCTAGTATCTGAACTGCATTTTTGAGATTGAAGCTTTTAAGTTTGTGCTCCAAATTTGTTCCCTACTGGGTGACACGTCGCGTCCGGGAGCCGTTTTCTCATTACATGTGACAAGAGTGGGACTTGGAAGCATCCTATAATATAAACCGGATTCGTCGGCATTGCAGATTTGGTGAAGAGTCAACCCGTGCTCATCAACGTAATCCTTAAACTCTTTCACAAATGGATCAATAAGATGAGGTTTCGAAGACAATTTCTGGCCCGTAATTTTTAAAAAATCTTATTCCATGTTGACGCTTAAATTTCTTCAACCATCCTTCACTGGCATTTAAACCTGAATTGTTTAGATAAATTTTGGAATTCAAAAAGCCAGTCATTTTGATCGTTAAATCTCTGCTGATTTTGGAAAAATTTTTTCCCTTTGTTTTACAAACCACTTATAAAGCATTGTATCCATTCTTGGGTACACAGCTTTCTTTAAGGTGCAACGTTTGCCAGGGCCACTATCTGTTGTACGTACGAACTTTTTTAATGAATTTTCTTGGTAAACCGGAGACTAATGCAACTTGTAATTCACGCAAAATGAATTTATGAAATCTCAACTTTTAAATTTTTTTAAAATCTTTTATTTTTGAGAAATCGTTGGCTCTAAAATATGTTGAACTTTTCCCATATTAAGAGATGTATTTACACAACAAATGACACGAATAACCTGACAAAATTGAAGATCACAATCATCCAAAAAGATAAATATACCAAAAGACGGGGATTTCCTTTTCTGGTTATAGACATTGTAATCAAATTTAAAAAAAAACAGATAAACGGCGCGAAAATAGAACCCGTTTTTCATTAAATTGTCGCGATTATAGAACCTACAATGCTAAAAATTAAGCCGTCACGATAACCGGGCCGTCGAGATAATGGGTATTCGCCAATACTGAGCTTGCACTGTATTGCCAAATTGTTTTTTTTTTTTGTTTTTGTTTTTGTTTTTTTGGTGGGTGGAAAAAAAAGTTGAGTCAATCACCACCCAGGTTTAAAGATAAGTTAAAGACGACTCTAGAAATATATATTTTTTTTTTACCACGCCCCTACATACCACCCTTTTTGTTTTTTGTGCACTGCGTCGCCATTTGAAGTTTTGCTTTCGATTCTAAATAGTTTATTAAAAACACATTTATATGTTCTATTTATGTATTATTTTTATAGATTTATTAGATGAAACAATAAGTACAATTAAAATTAGTTATAAACACAGGTATTTTCAAAGAACAAGTTAAAAAAACAAATTATTTCAAAAAAAAATATATAATTATAAAACAATTTCAAAATAAGAAAATACTACAAAATAAGCAAAAAAAAAAGTAAAAAAAAAAGTTAAAATGTTCATATTTCTGAGATCAGACTTTATGTACATATAATCCAAACAGATCTGTCATTAAAAAAAAAAAAAAGTATTTTAGGCACGTTTTGGTTGCCTTAGATATAAATAACTAAGTTAAATTTTTGGCAAGAGTCGAGTTGGCTATACTGCTCGCGACTCCTAATTTTACCAAATATGTAGCCCATGTGCCTTTCATCTGTAACCTTATTTGCAGTTTCACTTTCCACCCGCACAAAACGTTCGGTATTTTGAGAATGACACGGAAATTCTATAAAGTAAATTATTTAATATTCATTTGTTACAGATGTGTAAACTTAAATATATGTTTACCTGGTATTTTAATTACCTGGTAATTTAAATTTATTATTGCTATGAGACGAATATTGGTATTTGTTGGTTTGTTGGTAATTTTGTTTTTTTTCAATATTACGTGGTTCAAAATACATTTTGTGTTATTTTAAAAAGGTTTTTGCTCAGCAGCACGAGTTGAAACACGACGCTAGTCACCAGTAAGAAAACGCGATTTTTTTTTTGACAAAAATATTTTTGAACTAAACAATTAACATAAAATATTTCTAACTGCATTACTTATATTTAAACTTTCTTTTTTTTGTTTTTGTAAATATTATTTTGATTTTTTTAAAACTCTGTAACTTTTTTGTTTGTGAAAAAAAATAAGTACTTTGAAAGCAAAAGTCTCATAGAACTAAAAAAAGAATATTTTTGGTAAACAATAATTTGACATTAGGGGTTTAGGAAACCAGATGCACTTCGGTTCACTTATTTAAAGGCACTAAAAATTCCATATTCAGCAGCCTGTGTCTTTGGCAATTTTTAATCGATTGCAGAAATATAAAATGAAAATCGAAGCTAGACATATTTGAGATTTAAAAAACATCTTAGCAGCAGCAGTGTCTTACCTAAAGATCTTTTTTTGAGCAATTTATCAAAAAAGTTATAAAAATTTGCTATTTTTTTGGTTCACTTGGATAAAGGCATTTTAATTAAATTTAATGAAGAACGGGTTTTCTTGTTTTTTAATTAATTTTACTTTATTAAAAAGTTTTTAGTAATGGGTACAACCACCTTTGTTTTAAATAACTTTAAATATACGGGTTTTCATTGACAGATAAAGCGAATTAATGTAATCCAACGAAATTTGATTCCAAGCCTCCTTAATGGCCTGAATTAATGACTCCTTGTCATCGAATTGTCTTCCACCTTCATAGACTTCACGAGATAACCAACCCCAGACATTTTCAATAATGTTTAGATCAGGAGAATAGTGTGGCCAATCAAAAATATTTACATTCTGGCTTGAAATGAACTCCTCAACTACTCTCGCGTTATGTATAGGAGCATTATCCTGCTGCAATATGCAAGATATGGGACCAAATAGTTCACTGAACTTCGGAAAAGCCGATTCCAATAACGTTTTACAGCTTGCACCAGTCATTTTTGCACTTTGAAATTCAAGATCGATGGTGTCATAGTACGTAATAACACCCCACACCATAACGCCGCCCTCTCGGCTGTGATGTCGGTTCAAAAATCGCTTTTCTTTCCGCAGATCATGGAAATAATAGTTGTAGCCATCAGGCCCATCTAAATTTAACTTCTTTTCATCCGTAAATATTACGGTTCTCCATCATTTACATGACCTCTTTGCTGCACATCCCATACCATGTAGTCTCTTGCGAATTGAAGCCGCTTTTCCTTACGCGGAGCATTAAGTAGCGGCTTTTTTTTTTAATTTCAGGTATTTTAGATACTCACAGCTCTTTATTACTCTGCGTACTGTTGACTTGCTCGCTTTCACTCCAGCTTGAGCACTTATTTTTGATAAGGATAAGGCAGAATTAGATGCAATTCTTATGATTTTTCTTTTCTCATACGCAGATAAAGATTTTTTTTTTCCATACCTTAATGTAATTGTCCTTAATGTAATTGTCAACAACTGTTGGGCTTCTTCCAATTTTTTGAGCTATTGCGCGGTTAGAATAACCTTCAGAACGGTAAACATCGATTTTAATTTTTTCCGATAAATTTTAAATTTTTTTTCTTGCCATTTTGACTTGTAAAATTATTAAGATGCAATAAATTGTAATAAACAAACGCTCCCTACGAAAAATCATCGCTTACTTTAAAAATTACAAATAAATAATAAAGTGCCTTTATTCAAGTGAATCAAAAAAAATAGCACAGTTTTGGACTTTTTTTAATAAATTGCTCAAAAAAAAGTTGTAAAGGTAAAAAACCACTATTGGCATAATTTTTTTATATTTTTTTTTTATATTCTATTTTATAGTACTACAATCAGTTAAAAATTGGAAAAGATACAGGATGATGAACACAGATTTTTTAATGCCTTTAAATAAGTGAACCGGAGTATATTTGACGGCAGAGTTAAAAATCACAACAGAGAGAAATTTAGCTATTGTCAATCCATGAACAACGATATGCATTATGTTACGATCGGACTTAAAATGCCGATGCAGTGCACAAAAAGGGCGGTATGTAGGGGCGTGGTAAAAATAAAAATATATATTTCTAGAATCATCTTTAACTTATATTTGACTGGTGACTTTTTTTCTTTTTTTTTCTTGCATGTGATATACATAATTTTTATTTATTTAATAAAAATTATATCAAACTTGTATAAAAGACAAAGTATGTTTATTGTTTACTACTTCCCCGTACATTTTGTTTTTAAAAACAAGTGTACAAATGAAAAGGCAAAGAAACAAAAAACGTGTATTGAATATTTACCAAAGGCACACTCAAATAAAAAAGTTAGTAAGGTTAGTCAGGAGGGAGCATGCAAAAAAATTGCTAATGTCTGCAAAATCTTTTGCTGGAAATAGGCGAGTTGATTGTTAGCAACAAACTTAGTAGATTCAGCTAAAGTTTTGCTAAAACTTAGTGAATTAGAAATTAAAAAACCCTTGCTGAACCTTCATAAAATTGTTGCAGAATATTAGTAGACTGACAAAAACTCAAAAAATTTGTAGGAAATTTTTACTTTAGTTAATTTATTTTGCTGAAAATCATAAAACATATTTTTGTGATTCTTTTTAAAATAATTTAAATTTAAATATTTTATTTTGTCTTTTATCTAATTAATAGACAATTACTTTCTAAAGTAAACATCGGGTTCTGATGAGATCTTTAGCCAGATCGAAAAACTAGTATCAACCTAGCTAACATCTTTGATTTGCTTTATTTTTGTAAATATACGGAGGTTGAAAGCTGGTTATAAATTGAAAATAACATAAAAATAATCTCGATGTATATAAAAACAAAAAACTAATATAACTGTAAAAAATATTACTTGAGCCAGAGTATACACTAACAATTTTTCATATAAATAGAACATTTTTGGTCTTCAAAGTTTAGTAACGTCATGATGCTTGTTAGGAAAAGACCTAACCACGTGCTTGATTACTAAGAAGACAAGAATGGAGCAAAATTGATGATAAATAGGTTTTTTGTTAAAGTTCTGCCTATTATGGAGGATCTAGCTTTGCTAAATCATCGGGTTCTGATGAGATCTTTAGCCAGATCGAAATACTAGTATCAACCTTGCTAATATGTATGATTTGCTTTATTTTTGTAAATATACGGAGGTTGAAAGCTCGTTATAAATTGAAAATAACATAAAAATAATCTCGATGTATATAAAAACAAAAAACTAATATAACTGTTAAGTTGTTTCAATCCACAATTTTGTTTTATGTATGAAAAACAGATACAAAAATCTTCTATGGTTGATTTTTTTTATGTGTCTTACATGGGTTGTACTTATTAATATAATTGTCCTCGTTACTACTACACCTTGACATCTAATTCATTCTGCGTATAATTTTTAATCTGGTTGTCGTTCACACTATTGATGTGCTAATCAGCACAATTTGTTTAGCAAAATAAATTAGTAAAACATTAGTAAAATATTAGTAAAACATTAGTTCAAAACAGTTAAGTGTTAACTGTTTTAGTTTAAAACATAATTTTAGCAAAAAATTTGCTGAAAAATAGTGATTTACAAGATGTTTTACTAATTTTTCTACTAACTTATTTTTTTGAGTGTAGACATACACACAAAAACAAGTTTTCAACTTATTTTTTGATCCATGGTGATAGTCTTTAACTTCGGGCTCATATATATATTAGTTCTCATTTATTTTATATGAATACTTGATCTTTTGAATGTTATTGTTACCTCTTTCAAAACGTGTTTAGATGATGGAAACCAAGAAATTCCCGAAATAGATCTATCAACACATTCCTGAAAAGGTCAATTCATAAATTAGAAAACAAAAACTCTATAGATTATTTGTTAGGACAATATCCTTATAAAGAAATATAGAGTATGGCCTCGAACTTGGATAATATTCGTTTTCATTGAAATAAATTAAAAATAACAAAAATATTTTTTTTTTATTTTATTAATTAATAATCATATAATTACAAATTATATACTATTACCCTAACCCAGCACTATCTACTATGGCCTTCGGCGCGTTGTAGCGAAAACAGACTAGTGCCTCTGGTGGGAATTGAACCCACGATCCCCGCACAGATAAGCCAGTACGCTATCAACTATCTTACCGGGGCTCGCAACAACATAAAAATAATCTCGATGTATTTAAAAACAAAACACTAATAAAACTTCTTGTATCAACTTTTATCTAAAAAATATCAAATTATATCTTATTCGAAACAATTATGTATAAAACACAAAATTTGTATAGCGACAAATTACGGATGAAATTATGTCTAACATTCATCATATTGTACACAATTGTATTTAATTGCATCGAATTAGTTCTAATTGTAATCGAATTCCATACAATTTGATGTATTTTAGATACAATTATATGTTCACATTTTTCCGATCAAATTTGATGTCTTTGCATATCTAATTTATATATATTATTTGATGATATCCCATATCAATTTATTTTACTTGGTTAAATATTTTTTTCAATACGAATACGAATACGTAATGTTAACTTGATAGATTTTTTTTTATTTTTTAAACACTCTGTATTGGTACTTTACACTTTGAACACACAAAATCTATACTGATTTTAAATTTTAGATTTGTTAGCAGTATAAAATATTTAAATTCTTTCCCTGCCCGTAATTACTACAATTTTATTTTATTTAAGCTAATTTCTCTCTAGTTTATCAAACGTCAATCTTTTTTTATATTATTTATTTATTTCAAAGCCATTATCATATACAATGAACCTCTATTAGATGTCAGCGAACCATAAACACTGCATGAAAAAATATTGTACATATAGAGAATATAAAAAATCAAATAAAAAGAAAATATCATGGTAATATTAACAAAAGTATGCTATTTTTAAAAGTACTTTACAACATCACTCTTCGTTACGTTTCATTATATTTCTATTGACTCTCTATTAAAGGGACCAAAGCCAAAGTACTTATACTTTTAATAGAAATGTTTGACTTTTGAAAACGTCATGCTTATTATGTTTTTTATATAAATATGGTTTACCGTAATTAAATATTTATTGAATCAATTCAGATATTCAATTGTAATTGTTTGTACTTGAAATGTAATTAATATTTTTTAAGATACTTGACTATAAATTAGTAAAACATTTGCTTAGATACAAAATTTATTTAAAGTGCTCTCAAAAAAGTTTGTAATTTAAATTAACTGAAAGTGTAATTTGAAATAAATAATAAAACACTCAAAACCGGGTAAACTTTCTTTTCATTTAAATTTATGGGTTATTGTTATTTACTTTTGAATATTGTTTAAACAACTGTCAAATCAGTAAGAACAAATGCATATTCAGTTAATACTTATAACTTTTAGTAATTGGTTCAGGTAACAAGTTTTTAAAAATTTAAACACATATAAAACAAATATTAAAAAGTATTTCGTGACCAGACACTTTTTCTAGTCGGCTCCGGAAAAATTTATAAAAACACATATTAATTCAACATGCAATCCATTAAAGCTGCAAATATTATGTAATATTTTTTGCTTGATGTGATATAATTCATTTTAGTAGCATAATTTATTGAAACTTTTTTTTTATTAATTAATAATCAGATAATTACAAATTATATACTATTAACCTAACAGAGCACAAGCTACTATGGCGTTGTAGAGCAAACAGACCAGTGCCTCTTGTGGGAATCGAACTCACGACCACGACTGATAAGCCAGCACGCTACCAACTAGCCTACCGGGTCGCACTTTTTATTGAAACTTATTTTTAATTATTTGAAAAAATTGTGTATGTATTATTAATATTTTTTTTTTTAATTTCATTTCATTTTGAATTGCCAGATCATAATTAAAATGTTACTATTACAAATAGAAAACACTAATTGTTAATAAATGTAAGAGAAGATGGAAAAAAATATTGTGGTTATCAGCTCATTTTCGACCTACGCGACTAGGTCATCTTCAGCCTCATTCTAATCCACCACCCACAAGAACCTCAAGGTTTTTAAATCAACCAACCATAGAAAAGGAATCCCATAACGTGGAGACATATTTAATTTTTTGAATACTATTTTTTTGAAAAAAAAAAAAAACTTTTTGGATGTTTTTTAATTTTTACGTTTAGCTACGTACCATATTAATGCAAATCAAAAATTAAAAAACCATCTACGTTAGGGACTGAAGAATTTATTTGTGTGTGAAACAAAATTAAATTGCTAGCTTTAAATATTTTTTTTTTTTGTTTAATTGTTCACTAGTTTGGACTTTTTCTATATGTTATGAAAATTTCGAAAAACAAATCGCTGAAATAAAAAAGTTACAGATTAACAACAAACCTCATGCGATATAATATTTACTTAAAATGCTTTTTTCTCAAAACAAGATATTGAACATAGGGTGCCACTGCCTTAACGGGTGCAGCAATTTTCAATCAGTTTTTTTTGTTTGTTTTGTAGATGACTCAAATATGAAGGCCCTAATGTGGAAACATTTTTAAATATTTGTCTATTATTTTTTTTTTTTAATTAAAAAAAAACAGCGATTTTTTTGTGTATTTTTTTATTTTTGAGTTCACCCTCAAATCCAAAATTGAAACATCTGGTCACGTTGGGAACTACGGAATTTATTCGTGTATGAAAAAAATTTCAATTTTTTTCTACAATGCGCTCCCAGGGACTTACCATGGCACCCGGTTTTGCCTTAGAAAAAAAGGTCTATAATGAAATAGTTACCAGAGTTGCCATAGTAGCCGGAATTTTGAATTATTTTTTTTTTTATTTAATTTTGTTAATTAATAATCTTGTAACTACATATAATATCATATTACCCTTACCGATCACTAGCTACTATGGCCTTCGGCGCGTTTGTAGCGAAAACAGAACAGTGCCTCTGGTGGGAATCGAACCCACGACCCCCGCACTGATTATTGATTTTTAAAGCTTATAAACCGCTTTACACCAAACCATTAAAATGCAAGTACGCTACTAGATATTTTCGTCCTTGATAATTTTCCGTTTAACACGAGTAAGTTATAACCAGCTTTGTGGATCAAAATATATGGTACAATTTCTTAAAATATCTACGGATTCTTATGAAATAGAATTAATAATTTTATTACGATTTTCTGCTTGTCATAAATAAAAGACGAAGAGTTATTAAGTTTTTGTAGTTAAATGTCATTACATTTTTGTATAAATCATTTTTCTAAGTTGATTGACAAACTTTACTGAAAATAGTTATTAGTGGAAATGTTATTTTCAAAAACGTTCTAGATTTTTTCGTATGTAAAAAGAACTTATTGTTACATATAACAATATCGCCAGATATGTATTTAATCAGAAAAGATATGATGGTATATCACAGCACGTAAATTTACTACTATTGAGTGGGTAAATTTTTATGTACGAAGACGAAGAATGCTTGTTTTTTAAGCATTATATGTTTAAAAATTTAATTTGTACACTTTATCATTCGAATTAGGTACATAATGTATCAAACTATATGTTGATAAACATGTTTTAAAATTTATGAGCATATTTTAAAGAAAATTAAACATTCAATTTAGTAAATATTTAATTTGTGTTTAATTTTAAATTTAATGCGTAACTAAGAAATGTCAATATTGTTTTAATATTTATATAAAAATTTAAAAGGCAGACACGCACATTTGCTAATATATGATACAAATGAAAAAAAAAAAAAAAAAAAAAAAAACAGAAAATAACAGCAATATTTAGAGGGATAAGGATCAGACTTGGATTTGAAAAAAGCAATTGATATTTATGCGTAAATTTTTCGTTGTCTGTTTAGAAATATATATGTGCTCATGAATATTGTTACATCCTTTAGCTTAATCTTTTGGAGGAACTATGGGCTGGTCATAGAAATAAAATGTGTTCCATAAAGATTTAATAATCGATAAATTGTTTTTCAGGCAAAATGCAGAAATAGAATGGAAGACACTGCCAGACATAATCTAACAGGTACTAAAGATTGTTCTCTTTAACAAATGCCCATATAAAGAAGACTTTTTCTATAAAATAGTTTCATATTTTAATGGCTATTGCCAATATAGAAATTCTACGGTTGGGAGGATTGTCTGCAACATGGAAAATAGCAAATTATTACCATATATTTTGCAGAAAATCTTAGATTCTGAAGAAAAGCCCAAAAATTCTAAAAAGGATATGTAAGCCTTCTCATTCCTTAGAAGCAAGGGATGTCATTAAAAAAATTCTACAAATCCTGAGGACTTATTGTAGTAGAAAAATACATATTTTCTGAGGACATTTCATAAGTCCTTTTCCTACAAAAAATTCAATTCCTTTCTTAAAGTGTTTTGCCTTAAAAATCACCTAAGACTCGAAAGATTTTTTTAGCAGTTACACACTTAGATTTTTTATAGCACATTCTAAAACACAGTTGATTTTTCACATAGAGAAACCTCAAGGTTCTAAGAACTATGTCCGGTAAACAGGCACGTAGCTAGGCGGGGGGGCTTGGGGGCTAGAGCCCCCCCCGAAATGATTTGACAAATTTAAAAACTTAATACAATTCGTTAGAAAGTAACAATGTTATTGATAAATTTAATATGAAAATATTTATTTTTGACTTGAATCAAATAGGAAATAGTTTTATATGATTCGAATCTTAAAATTTCGTTAGAAAACATCGCCTGCAAATGGGCGGCTATCATTGTTGGAGTTGATTTTCGACAAAGAGATTTCATAAGAGATTTCGAAGTCTTTGACTTAAAACATAATCAAAAAATTGTTTGAGACTATGCAAACTAAAAATTAAATATGTCTACACAGAAAAACTAAAATTGAGTTTTAATTAAAAAATTTGTTGATTGATCGAAAGTTAAACTGAATTCGGTCGTGTTGATGCAATTGTAGTAAAAACTAAAATAATTTGTATCTATTTAATTAATATTATTTTCAATTACATATAGTTTTATTCACATCTATTAAAAATTTAATTGAATATTGTTTACTATTGGGAAAAATTACAAAATTTAAAAAAATCACAAAAATTATAAAAAAATCGCCAAAATTTAAAAAAATCGAGACCATTTGAAAAAATCGCAAAATTTGAAAAAAATTTAAAAAACAATCCTCAAAATTGCAGAAATTTAAAAAACTCCCAAAATAAACGCCAAAATTCGAAAAAAAAAAATAAAAAAAACTCACCAAAATTAAAGAAACGCGTATTTTCAACTTTAAACGATTTTTTTTTTAATTTAGGCGACTTTTTAAAATTTTTGCATTTGTTTCAATGTTGTTATTATACGTTATAAAACCTGAATATTTTTTATACCAAATTCATTCATCGAACAACAGTTTAATTGAAATTTTTTTGATTTTTTCTGTCGATTTTAACATAATCTTTTAAAATGGAGATACCACTAAGACTCAAAATTAAGTTTACTTGTGCCGTAAAAGTCGTTATTTTACTTACAGTGCAATCTTTTTATTTAAATTTGGTTTGCTATGGACGCATCTTGTAACATAGTTTTCAGTATTTTTTTTTTTTCGATATATATTCCGATATATTTTTTAAATTTTTTGAAACAAATTTAAGTCTCAAACATTGATCTATATGCATAATGTGTTAATGTGGTTCAATGTGACTCAAATTTTCTCAATTTTTTTTTAGACCAAATGTAAACAAATTTCTATCGGCGCTCCTTGAAATGCGACATTTTAAAATCAAGCAGCTAATCCAGTCTTTGTGCTATAACAATTTTAAAACAAATACGTTTTTCATATATTTTTGCTGCTTTATCACCTATCCGAATTTCATTAATTTTAAAGGGAACCTTTAAAGGGAAAATTTAAAGGAAAAGCTTCCTTGTAAGTGTCAGGCAATTTATATAGGATATTTGCCTTTAAAATTTAATTGTTTTTTGGACGGTTATAAATCTTTAATTTCCCGAGTTAAAACGGACATAACTATATAAATATACAATTAATTTCGTAGAAAAAAATTAATATGATGTCATATATAGTTGCGTATAATTGTATATTGCATTTAGAATACGCTAAAACTAATCCAATTAATAATTACGTTATATTTATATACTTAGACATTGCAAAATAATATATATTTTGATATTATATCATATTTTAAAAAACACAATTTTATTTTAGATAAAATTGTATATTACCCCATGCAGTCACACTAGACAATTTGTCAATTATATTTTGGATGTAAATAAGTATTACATCAATATAATAGTACAATTAATTGCATCATTTTGTGTATAATTTTATACACAAAATGTACGCCAATTTTTGTCTTTTGAATTGATTTCTTTCTGGTTCTTAACCCTAAAAAAAAGAATTTGTTTCATTTGTAACATTATGAGTTCTTAATTTAGTCTAAGATTTTTTTCAATCTAAAACTCTAAATTTAGTTTCAACGTTTTTTCCGTGTTGTTATTCAATTGTGTAAGTTAATCAATTCCACAAAATCTTCATTTTCATTATATTATTTTTTATTTTTGAATATAATAAAATATCAAAATGCTATGGAATTTGTTACAAATTTAGCTAAAGTCTAAAAGGATTAATAGATATTTCAGATTTTCATGACGTTTTAAAATCAAAAACCGGATACAACTATAGTTTATTTTGTATATATCAGTATCAGTTCAGATATAAATTTATACCGCTATATAAAATCGTATTAAATTGTATCGCGTCATTATTCGGATGTTATTTAATTAGTACGCCCATTTCTCGGATAAAACTGTATTAAGACTCATATTAATTTCGTATAATTATTATCATATTAATTTTAATCGGGTTATTAGAAGTTGAAACTTTTTTACTTTTTTTACATTTATCAAGTTTTAGCTACCCTAGACGTATATTAGCACATAAAAATATAAAGTAACGCAATTTTATTCTTCGCGGTTTTCAAAAGTTTTCCGCATAATCCTTTTTTTATTTAATTAAACTAAAAATTAATATTTAGCTAAAAATTTAACGTAATTAGACAATAACGATGCATATCCAACTTTAAAGTGCACAAACGTTTTCAAATTTGACGTGTTTCGCGGATTGTGATCAAACAGATTAAGCGTTGTTTCGTGATATAGACATCAAAATTCGCCAAAATAATGAACACAATAAGTAAAAATGAAAAAATGCATTTTAAGGAAATGCACTTTATGCGGGAGGTTTTGTTGCAAAATGACCTGAGAAAGCGATTTCTATTATCAATACATGATTGCCCATTAAGTGTAGGTAAAAATTAGCAAACAAAAAAAAAAAAAGCTGTTACTCTAGTGTGCAAAAAAAATATATAATCAAAATAAAAAATCGAAAAGACCCCCCCCCCCCCCCCCCCCCCCCCGAAACAATTTCTAGCTACGTGCCTGCCGGTAAACCAAAAACAATTAGACTCATTTAAAAAAAAAATCCTGAAATTTTGAAACACATTTTCTCAAACCCTTAGATTTAGAGACAGTTTTTGTGGAAAACCATTAGACTGCAACAATTTTTTGCTAAAGAAAAACGACTTATTTTACAATAAAAAAAACCTCGAAGTCTTGAGGACTTTTTCCAATAACAAAATTAAAACCACTTAAGTTCTTAGAGTTTTTTTTTTTAATAGAAAACCTCTCAGATTTTAAGACATTTTCTATGAAAAACCCCTCAGAATCTGATGAATTTTGAAACATGTTACTGTTAAACACGTTCAGTTTGGTCTATAATTTAACCATGAATCGACTTACAAACGAACAATGCTCGGTTAAGAAAGTGCATCATGCACTTCTTCCAATATATGGTCAGTTTGGGCGACCTTATGAGGATGCTATTCGGAATCTAGTGACTAAATTTCGCACCAAATTTACATTATTGGACATTAAATTACCAACACGCATACGTATAGTACGAACAGAGGAAAATATCACAGCTGTATCAGCTAATGTTTTTGATCACAGTGAATTATTGATTCCGCGCTATTTGCAGCAACTGGGCCTTTGTTAATCCACTACGTGAAGTTTTGAGAATGGATTTGGGTGTAAAACCTTTTAAAATATGTTATAAGGTTTTGAAGAGTTTCCCTATTTTAAACACCCATAGATCCAAGGACTTTTTTTGTGTAAAACCTCTTACGAAAATTCGTCATATTTTAACGAATTTTTGCTTTTAAATATTTTCTAAACATAAGAACTTTTGCCTATTGAAAAGAAACTTAGAACTTTTGTGGTTTTCTGTAAAAACAATTCGCCTATATTTAACATTATTTTGTTATTTGTTATTGTTTTCTTTTTCACGAATTTATTATGTTAATAAAAAGATTAAAATAATTATGAAATACATTTTGTTTTATTTTAAAGGATTTTAATTATAAAACATATTCATTGTAATTATACGCATTTTTATGCATGTTTCAAGGCATCTTAATGTAGGCTCAAGCATTTAATATAGTCTTTTTATACATTTAAAATGTAAATTTTAACAAAATTTAAATGTTGCTTAACTTTTTTCATACAATTAAAAAAATACTTTTAGACACATTGTGTATATTATTTTTAAGCACAATGTGTTTATATAATTTAATATTATGCATTGCGTCTATTTTTACCCAATTTATAGTATGTATCAAGATTTCAACAACATTTTGTTAGAGTGTATAGTTTTTGTACAAAAATTTTACTTAATTAGACATTTATTTTCAAATTTCTTTCATAAGTAAAATTGTAGTAAAAAACTTCTTATTCCTAGCTTATGAAAAAACAAATAAATTAATAAAAAATATATTCAGTTATTTTGTAATTCACTTGGGTGCAGCCTTGCATTATTTGTGTTCAAATTACCAAAAATCATTCACATAGAAATAATACAATGCTTTACGTTAGTAAATTTCAGATTCGGAATATACATTTCATAAATAAATCAGGTTTACATATTTAATATTCTTAACTTAATTACAAATTTGTAATTTCAAATGGATAATCAATTTGTGTTATAAATATTTGATATTCATAAGTGTACATAATTTTACTAATGGTACAGCTTTCCAGAAAATAGTCTTTAAAGTTTGGTGGTTTTGAATTAGGTTTTTTGCATATAGAACTTTCGAAAGCAATCAAAGCGTTTGTTTTGATTTAATTGAATAATAAGACCTGTGTTCATATTTAATGCCCAAAAATTTATGTTTAAATTATTGCTTCACGTTTTATGTAGGATTTTATTTTTTTTTACTGTTTTAGCAAATATGAATGCTTATTGAACAATTGACCTGACAAAGTGTTAATTCTTTAAAAAGAGGCAATTATTGGGAATTATTTTGACAAAAAAAAACTGTATTTGTATATACTACATATTCGCGATTTTTCAAAACTTGTATATGGCAGCACATCTTTCTAAGTTGACGAAAGAGTCAAGCTTATGGTATAATATGTAGGCACATCCAAAAAATTTTGTGACCGATCATCAATTACATAATGCATGAATTATAAACGTAAAGTAATTATTAATATATATTTTTGAAAATCTATTTATAGACACATACTTTGTGATTTTATGTAAGCATAATGGTAAGGTGTATATTTTTGATATCACGAACGAAAACACGAAGCACAACAACTCATCTACATTTTAAGCAATAAAATATTGTATGTATCGATAGCTCAGTTGGTAGAGTTCTCGCCTTACTAATTGTTAAATACCAGAGACCCCAGGTTCGAATCCCAGCATGACCAAGACCAAGTCTATTTTTAGACACATTACTTTTTCTCACCATGTAACCATATAAGTAACCAGTTACTTTACCCCCTACAAGGTAATGAATTACTTTGAGGCTCATCGCCTGTAAAATTCATCAGTGAAATAACGTGTAAAGTAATGCATGAAGCCCTATGGCGATACATTACTTTACCCATGATTTGGTAATGTGTGGTTTTGCTGAGATAGCTAAGATGCTTGATTTGCTTTATTTTTGAAAATATATGGCGGTTTAAAAGCTCGTTATAAATAAAATTTTTTTATATATCCAACTGTAATTTAATTATTACAACGAAAATCGGTTGGTGCAACATATTACACCTATCCCTCGATCTACACGATATTTTTTTTTTTTTAGGATTTCACTTTTACACGATTTTTTTTATATCTCGTGTAAATCGAGGAATATGGCAGTTACCTCGAATTATACGATTTTTTTTGATTATATAATTAAAAAACTTTTGTATACATATTCACGTTAGTAAAAAATTAATATACAAGTTAACTTCTTTTTTTTTACTTCTTTAACTGATTTTTTAAAATATCGGAACACACAAGTTCATTGACAGTAAAATTAAAAAGGGAATCATCCATTTATACACGTACATACAAATATATCAAATCAAAATCAAAATATATACAAGTCCGCTCGTTGTAGTTTTTTTGTGAAAAAAAATATTATAAAATTTATAAAAATAAATCGGAATATATATACTATATATAACTTTTATAACTCGATCGATATTTTATATAAATAAATATGCCAAAAAAATTGTGAAGAAGCAGACAAAAAAAAAAATATATATTTAGAAACCAAAATAAAAATTTTGGATTGTCTCCGCAAAGGAGGAAAAATTATCAAGAGTTTCTAAAAAATATAACATTCATGAAGCCACAATTAGACCTATAAAAAATGAAGACGCTATCAGGAAAAGTTTAGCTGCTGGGTATGATGTATCTAAGCGTACAACTTCGTACGTTCGGGACACTTCGTACAATGAAGAAGGTGTAAATGATTTGGACTGAAGGCATAACCCAAAAGCAAATTCTAATTGACACTAATGTAATTACAAATAAGGCATTTCGGATTCACGAAAAAATTAAGGATGAGCTACCATCAACATCCTCAGCAGCAAAAAAATCTTTTACAGCTAGTCATGGTTAGTTTGAAAATTAAAAAAAGGCATTCTTTACATAATTTAAAACTAAAAAGGGAACAAGCATCTGCTGATGTTGATGCTGCAGAAGAATATCCAGAAAAGTTCGCCGAAATTATTTCATATACTCCTGATCAAGTCTTCAATGCTGACGAGTCGGGTATATTTTGGAAAAAAAAAATGCCTGAGAGAACTTTATTGTCAAAGCGTATTATATGATGAAATCATTGGTTTTAAATAAATAATAATAATGACTCAGGTGAAGACGAGTAAGAAATGGTTTCACTGATAAAAAATTATTTGTGAAGGCCTTGAATTAGGACGAAAATTAGGAAATCTCTTTATCCAACATGACCAAAGTGTTGAAAGAGCTCTAAAGTTCCAGAGATATATTTCTCATGGCCTGGCACAATATCGGGAGGTAAATAAAAAATAATACGTCACAAGTTCTTATAACAAAATATATTTCCAAATCTCTGCGGGCTGAAGTTATCTCCAACATCGAAACAGAAACTTTTGAAATACTATCGAGTGATGAAAGTGATTCGTCATTAAACAGAAAGATAAGATTGGTTGGCACTGTTAGTTTGAAATGAACTGATCTCTTTTAATGAACTGAATTATTATTTTTTATTAATAAGTAGAAGACTGGTTTATGGATTTTTGATGTTATTCCAGGCTTCATAATTTAAAATTTTTTTTATAAATTAACTTATTTTGTTAGTTTTTCTGGAACGTATCTATCGTGTAAATAGAGGGATAGGTGTATTGAATTTTACAGCTTAGTTCGGCTAAAATTAAAAAATTTATTCCCAAGATATAAAATATTTAGAAAACGCTTTTGAATATACTTGTGCTAACCAAAATTATTGTTTGTACCAACAAAAACCCTTTTTTTTTAGTTTGTTTGGTTCTCCATTTTTCTGTGTGTAGAAAAATGTAATTTTTTTATTTCTAATATATTTTTTTCATTTTTTTGAATAAAGAAAACAACGTTACATCGAAATAAAATACCTAAAAAAAAAATTCGTTTTTTTTTCTCAAGTTCATATAACTTTTGTCTATACCGTTAATATCTTTTGTAGATTTATAGCTAAAAGTTAAAGTTCAGTTATTTTTTTTTTTAATTTATTTATGTTTTAGAAAAGTTTAAGGTCAAGGTGTTTTAAATTAAACTAAATTATAAAAAGCTAAAGTAAACAGCAAAATTTCTATATAAGAGAAACTATAAGTTTGAGATATTTTTGAACATAATTGCTGAATAAAATATTTGAGCTAAAATTTCTTTTCCGGAACAAGAATAAGATTTATTTTTTATTTGAAATTTGAAACAAAAATTTCTTTTGTTATTTCTCAAATATAATTATGACCATTTTTATTGAAGATTTTTCAATATCTGTTTAATACAAAGTAATTAAAAATATTTAAAAGCTTTTATTGCACTATAGAAAATAAACTTCGAAAATTGAGGTGAATTTTCTGATAATTTCTATCCAAAAATTTCCATCGTCCACTGTTAAGAGCTTTTTCTTTTTTTTAAGAGACTTAAATTTGCACAACAATATCGAGTTTCGCTAATATTTGCGGTTTCTTATTTGACTTTTTTTATATCTTTCTTCTTAATATACAAAAATTTCAAAAAACGAATAAACTTCATAGTTTTTGTTCGAATATGGCATTGATTATTATACCATTGTTTGTTTTCTTTAAGAGTGTTTGTTCTTTACAACTTGTTATTGCACAAAGTTTTTGAAATAAAATTTCATAAAAAGGAATCATATGACTTTTGAATATTTCCTAGCTAACATGTGTACACGCTACACTTACTCTGCAAAAGAAACAAAATTTGTTTTCAAAATTTTCGGCATATTTGACTAATACCATAAAAAATCAACCACTCGATTTTGTCAACCAATTCTGATTTCAACCAAACTTGGTATGGAAGATGTAAATCATACAAGTATAACCTCACCCAAATCAAGGACAGCTAATCCCAGCGGATTTTGCAATATCGCGTTTCAAAATATGAAAAATATTGAAAAATTTTAGAAACCTTGTCGTTGATAATATTTGATTTTAAAGCTACTTAAGTTGTGGTTTCACTAGTGCACACGTATTATTCACTTCCCCATGGCAAAATTCAATGTTGGCAAAAACCCACGGTTCAGAAAGCTGTATTTCAAAAAACGCTTTTTTTAATTAAAAAAAAATATATCGCTCATTTTCTAAAATAATGTCATAAGTTAAAAAATACGATTTTTGAGTTAATGATGCCGTGCAGATTTAATAGTTATATCATTCTTTATAAAGGGTGTCCCAAGAAGAGCGCAATTTTTAAATTTTAAATAAAACACAGATATTTAAAAAAAATCGTGAAACATTATTATATCGTAAAGTAGACAGAATGAGGTTATGTATGGAACAATATATCGTGCAGATGGCCGCCGCGGCTTTGCTGGCATGCACGCGATCTTTTAATGAAATTTTCAATGTCCGTTTTGCATGAATGCTGCGGTATTTCATTAATGCAGCGTCCAATTTCCTCTTTTAAGGCTTGAGTCGTCGTCGGCTTATTCGCGTAAACCATCGACTTCAAAAAACCCCAAAGAAAAAAATCTAGTGGTGTTAAATCGCACGATCTAGGCGGCCAATTCTGATCTCCAAAACGCGAAATAACACGACCGGGAAATGACTGATGCAGCAATTGAATTGTTTCTCTGGCTGTATGACATGTGGCGCCGTCTTGTTGGAACCACATGCCCTCCACATTCATTTCTTCAATTCTAGGCAAGAAAAAAACTGGTTATCATTTCACGATACCAAACACCATTGACTGTTTGCGCTTGACCAGCCTCATTTTCATAAAAAAAAGGTCCAACGATTCCTCCAGCCCAAAAACCACACCACACAGTGACACGTTGAGGATGCATTTGCTTCTCGTGAATCACTCGAGGATTTTCCTCACCCCAAATGCGACAATTCTGCCTATTGACGAAGTTATCAAAATGAAAATGGGCCTCGTCACTGAAGATGATTTTATCGGCAAAATCAGCATTTTCATGTTGTCTCTCCAATACCCAATTAACGAACTCCCTTCGCTGTCCATGGTCAGCTGGCTCCATTTTTATTAACCTCGTACCTTCTACTAGCAAACAATAACAATTGTTCAAATGTCAAACAATGACACTTCGAATGTTGCCAGATTTAAAAATTGCGTTCTTCTTGGGACACCCTTTATTATGTAAAAATCTCATATTAACCCTAGAACACACATCCGGGTACAAATATATCCACTTGCAACTTTTCAGTGCTATAACCCAGGAACGGCTTAACCTAGGGCATAGAGATTTCGGGTCTAGGAAATACAAGTAATTTCTAATCTTTTAAAGGTTATTTGGTCCAGGTTCAGGAGCTACGAGCTTCCAAACTCGACACCTACGTAAATACACACAACATTTGGCTATCCCATGCCCGTGAACTTTTTTGCCTATATCTCTTGAGCCAGGTAGAATATTTGCATGAAACAAAAACTAAAACATTTCCATTTGTAATAATGAAATTGGATCATTTAAACATTAGAAGGAGCCAAAATAAGCTAGTAGGTACAAACGTATCCCGGGTGTGTGTTCTCGTAGAAAAAGTTGTGTATGCATCGTACTGTTAATATCATGTAAACTTTTCGACATAGAGGATAATATATTTAATTTTTATTTAAAGTGGGTGGAAAGAGTATATACTTCATAGAGAAACTGTGCTACTCACGGGTCTCTCCCATTTATAAAAAATCGTGACCAAATAAATAGGGAAAGGGTCGAGCTACGTAGATATGAATTGAAAACTTTAAATTCCTTTTCTGCACAATCGTGTTTTTTTAATTAGTAAATGAGTAAATGCAGTAAATGAGCGTTTTTGTTAATTATAAATTATTTGCCAATGTCGTGTTCAACTGCCTTATGGGTATCATAAGTTATCAAGAAAAATGTAAAAAAGTTTAACTAAAAAGCCGATAACTCAGAAATATGCAGGAGTACCATGTAGGGATTTGGTAACGGTATAGAAGAATAATGTATAATTACCATATGTTTTTTTTTTTTTTTTTTAATTTTAGGAACCCAATTTTTTTAAATACTGCGGTTTAAATCAAGGATTTTGAAAAAATGCATTTAAAAGTCAAGAAGTTAATTACACACTGCTACAAAAAAAAAACACTTTTGGTCAGAACTTGAAACCCGAGCTAGTGGGGGTTGTAGGCAAAGGTGAATACATACAAAAACCGTTTTCAAAAATTTTAGAACACCCTCAAAATTTTGAGTTATTTTCAAAAAACTGTTTTAGGGTAGGTCGTAGCACTTTAGTACCTCTAACTAACACATTTTTTGACCGATTTCAAAATTTTAAACAGTTTTGGAAAGGCTAAGAATTAAGCTTTTATGAAATGTATTCATAAAATATATATTTCGAGAAATTAGGTAAGTGTTTATCAAAAGTTTATCAAAATTTTTCATTTTTTTTCCCTAATTTTTCAAATTCAACAAGAGTTATTTTATTTTTTTTCTATGAAAACCTACATTTTTTGCACTGTATTTTAAATACAATTTTATATAGAAAAAACGAGATATTATTTGTTAAAATCGGTTTATATTTGCAAAAGTTAATAAACTTTTTGTAAAGTAAACATTTTGGAATTGCAAACTTTTCTTTTGGTAAACCACTTGACTTAGAAACGTAAATTAAAAACTGCACAAATAGCTTAACCTAAGTTAACATGTATAGTTAAAAACAGGTGTTAACGAAAAGTTGAATAACTTTTACAATTTTCATCCGATTTGAAAAATGAAAACCATTTTTTGTTAAGAACTAAATTTGCTTTATAAGTTGGTATAAATTTTTATAAGCTGTCATATTAAATAAGCAATGAAAAGCTACTAAAATCAGAAAAGTTTATAATTTTCGTTTTTTTTTGTATATGTTCTTAACAGAAACAATACTTATAACTTACAAATGTATCAAAAAAATGCACGTAATTTTAAAGCGTAAGCAGTTTTCTTTCCAAACTCGTTAAAAAATTTAAATCGGAAAAAAACTGACTGAGTTACAGGTGGATAAGTTTACGAACATCACTGAAAAAAGGTTTTTTTTAGAATAACTTCTGAATTTGAGGGTGTTTCTGAAACTTTTTGACACAATTTATAATGTACGTTCGTTTTCCAAGTTTTTTTTTCACTGTAGCACCGTGTTATTTTTGTGAACACGTAAAGCCAAGATTTAAGTAGCTTTAAAATGATTTATCAATGACTCTTGTAGCTTAAACCAAAAAACTTTTATTTTTATTTTTTCCATTATTATTATTTTTTTTAGGTAAATCTTTTTTTGGTAACTTTTTAAGTTTTTTATCCATAACTTTGAATCCCGTAAGAACTCCACATATTTATCGTATTTGGCAACGGCATAGTGGAATAAATTGTAATTAACACATATATTTTTGAAAAACTTTCAATATTTTTTTTAATACAGCATTTTAAAGCACGAAAACAGTTGCTTTAGAACAGGGGTGCCCAAGGCCTATGCGCTTGGTGCTCATTTGTTTTTGTAAAAACACTTAGATACAGGCTGTGTGTTTTAATGCACATATAGAGCGCTCAGCACTAGCAATACGAAATACACAAACAACTTTGTCTTATTAGTTTTTTTGTCGTTCTTCACTGTATACACGCAAGCGCAAAGCAACAACACTTTCGTATGCTCTGCTGCAGCAGTTACCAGCATGCTGGTAAACATTGAAATATTTTTTTTCTTTTTTCCTTGTATGTATTGGTTTTTACAAACGAAAAATATAGAATAAAAATTAGTTTTTCTTTAAATGTATTGGTGTTTGCTCTTCCATAAGGAACTTTTGGGCACTCCTGCTTTAGATGGACGTATCAATGAGTCACGTAGCTTAAGCCGTTAAAAAGATATATACGACTATGTACGACAACTTTTGTAAAATTTTAGATTTTTTTTTTTTGTTTGAAAAAAAAAACGCGATATCTTTACAACCGGTAGAGCTACCAACCTGAGACTTGTGCAATGACATATTTACACTTACCTGCCTTACCAAGTTTGCTTAAAATTGAGAAGACTTGAGGTTGAAAACTGAATATTTTTTGATGGGTTTATATGGAATGAGTCATTTGTTTCAACATGTTGAGAAAATAATTTTAAAATAAAACTGAAAACTAAGAAACTTTTTAAAAGTTTTATTCAAGATTTGTGTTAATGCTTATTTGAAATTTAAAATTTATTAATTATGTTTAACGGCCCATGAAACTAAGTACGGGCCCATTTAAGTGAGTGCAAATACAATTTAATAGTATATACAAGAAAATATACACTCAAAATAGTTTGTAGTTAAATTAACTGAATATGTAATTTCACATAAATGATAAATCACTTAAAATCCGGTCTTCCGACTTTTCATTTAAATCAAATGTTCTTGTTGTTTATGTTTAAATAATGTTTAATACGTAAGAATAAAAGAATAGTAAGTTAAAAATAAATGTTCAGATTTTCACTACAGATAGTTAAAACAAAATTTTATAATTAGTTAATTGAAATTATTTCAGATTTTTTTTTCCAAAAAGTAGACACATGTACATCTTGTTTGAATGGCTATAGTTTTTGTATAACCTTTTCTAGTTTCTTGTAATTTCCATTGAAACTGTTTTGTATATAAACAAACTATTTTAATAAAAAAAGCATACTAGAATTTTTTGAATATTTTTTTATAAAGCAGAAAAATTTTAATTAATAATAATTGTAACGAAAACAAATAAACCACAATATATTTGTATGAAACTTTAAATAAATTAAACTAAACAAGTTCGATGAATGGTAAATTCGGTGAATTAAACTAAAATTGCATTATTCTGAACAAATTTCTAAAATAGTTGAAGCTAGTATTTAGTTAAAAAATAAATGCATGTTCCTTCCCAGTAAAATAGTAAACTCCAAATAACTGGTTGAAAAACATCTTATACTTTATTATAGCATGTTCTAATTTCTGTTCTGCAACTAGTTCTGGAGTTTGTCTTATTTTCAATATGTTCTTTACCTCCAAACAAGAACATGTTGCTTTAGAACCGGTTCTAGAACCAGTTATATAACTGGTTCTTTGACAGTGACACCTTAGAACCTGTTCTAGAACCGGTTCCATGTAACCAGTGTTAATATAAGTTGTTCTGGAACCGGTTCAGAAGAAATCTGTTCTAAAAAATCAAGTGTAAACTTTTTTATTAAACTTTAAACTTAATATTCTCAGCGTGCGCTTAACATTGAGGGTAAAATTTAAGTGCCAAATGTTTTGTTTTTAGTTCTAGGCTTACCTTAGGATATCTTTAGTAGTTATTGGATGCCCATTTTAATTAACTGTATCTAATGGGCTCACTCCGATTACCATAAAATTTTAATATGTGTTAAAGGGGATAAAAAAAGAATGAGTATCTTTTTGACTGTCCAAGTTTACATTTAAATGTTAAATTTCAGGGTCAAAAACATTCCAATTTTATGTTATTTGCATTTTTAAGCTTCATTATAAAAAAAGCATACATATTTGACATCAAAAGTCAAATGAAAGCTGTTTGGCCAACCTTTCCAGAAAAAAAGTAAAAAGTTCTAAAGCAAAAAAGTTTTGACCAATTTTGAAACCCATTATTACCTCATACGAATTTCCATCAAGGAGCCAGCCACCCAACAGATTTTCCTTGTAATCTACTTTTTATGTTTTACAATTTCATGGCCTTTATTTTTGTGTGTCTGCTTAAGTTGTATTTGTATACGCTTTGGAAATTCAATTGTTTTCTTTCATATTATTCTCTTTTTTCTAGCTTTACAAATATTTTCCTACAATCATTTTTATGCTTTTTTTGTGTATAATTCCAGGTCTTGGTGTTATTGCAATGAAATGGTTTGGCATTGTATAGTGCATTGTATTTGTTCTACTACAAAAGAAAATATGAACGTAGTTACATTATTTTGTAAAGTTTTGTTTGTTTGTACTTTCGGTTTTGTTTGTTTTTTTTTGTATGAATGAAACCAAAAGTTTAAGTTTAAGATTAAAAGTTTTTCATAAAAATTTCATTGCTATTGCAAAAAATATTACGAATTGTTTAACAAACAAATCTTACCAAAATAAAATTAAGCACCCAGTCAGCAAGTTTTTGAGCCTTCAAAAAAAAAAAGCTATGATTCTTAAATGACTCAAAAAAATACGGATTCCGGATTCCGGATTCCGGATTCCTCTTTTTTCGGACACATAAATGTATTAAATTTGATAAATTTTTTGGAATTTAAAAATTTTGTTTTTCAAAAATCAATTTCGCTTTGGAGTTAAAAATGAGCCGTCTTAAAATAAACATAAATTGCAAATTTTTAAATGAACATTTTTTTTGTTCAAAAAGTTAATGAGATATCACTCAAAAAAAAATTAAAAATCTAAATGTTTTTAACATTTCAAAAAGGGCTTCAAAATATGATTCAGTTTTGGGTCAATAAATTTTTTTTTTTACCAAATTTTATTTTAAAAGTCGAGATTGTTTTGTTTACTAAAAATTTGTCGGATAACTAAAAAACAAAAAATTACCTACCAATTCGAGTGTGGTCTCTTAAAAATAATAGATAAAAATAACTCGAATAAAATTTGTGACATTAGGTCCACAGAAGAAGAAGCAAATATACTAAAAGAACCACCACGTGCACCCTGATGTCCTTGATTACAAAAAATTCAGTTTGGAATTTTTTAAGATGATTAATGGGTTTTATTCATGTATTGTGCATTTTATGTTTATGCAAGTTATTTAAAAAGATTTGTGTGATTTATTTAATTTGGTTTAATTTATAATAAAAATGTACATCATCAAACAATAAAGAATCCTAATTGTATTTTAAAATCGGTATAATTATGAATCCAAAAGCTCTGCTAAATTTAACTTTTGTTTTTTAATGAAAAAAAAAAAACTCAGGAAAGTCTTCAAAATACGAGGTAAAATTATCTTAGTTTTTGGGACTCAAAAATTACTCAAACAACTCCAATTTATGGCAGAAATTTCGTTTGACACACGCAGTCTTTTTGAATCTAAAAAGAAGTCTCTTTTAGATGAACCACCTTCAATACTTTTTGATTCATTTTTGAATCCGTTTGCTGGCTGGGCATTTCTAACAGTTTTTCGTAATACCAATTTAGTTTTTTTTATAAAAAAAAAAAAATGATATTGAAATACTTAAGCAAGGATTTTTTGCGTACGAGGGCGGATCAATAAGTCCGTGACTTTTCGAACTTCCCTCGTAGTTATATGAAATATAACACTGCTCCCATAAAGTACCGCCTGTTAGTAGACTATTGACAAATTTTGAGCAAGTTCCGTCATTTACTTTGCGTTTAACATCTTTTCAAACCATACAACCTCGTGAATTTTTAAAAAAATGGAAAAAAAGTGAATTTCGAATGCTCATTATATTTTGCGAAAAAAAAATTGTTAATCAAACAAAGGAAAAGCTTGATAAATACTATGGGAACTCTGCATCGTCGATTTCAGTGGCAAAAAAACTGGTTTACTGACTTTCGTTGTGGTCGCGCAAGTACAAATGACGCTGAACGTTCTGGACGGCCAATTGAGGTCAATACACCAGAAAATGTCGAAAAAATCCACGATATGGTGTTTGACGAACGAAGAGTAAAAGTGCATGAGCTTGTTGATGCCATAGGCATTTCATATGGCAGTGTGGTTTCGATTTGAAATGATCAGTTGGGTTTAAGAAAGCTGTCTGCAAGACGGGTGTCGCGTTTGCTCTCAATTGACCATAAACGTAATCGTGGCCAATAAGGTGATGCAACAGTTTTTGGTATGCACGAGGGATAATCCACCTCGATTACCTTCAAAAGGGAATAATTATAAACGGCGAATATTATGCCAACTTATTGCACCGATTTAACGAGGATTTTAAAAAAACGACGCCAAATGCCCAAGAAATGCATATTTTACAGTCCTCGAAAAATCCTATTTTTTGGAAGGGATACAAAAATGTAAGAAACGTTGGATTAAGTGTATTGAGCTTTATGTTGAGATTATGTTGAAAAATTTTTTTTTTGCAAAAAAACTGTTTCATTCAAAAAATCAAGGACTTATTGAGCCGCCCTCGTATATTTTCTTGTAACCTTATATGGTACTTGCTATTTTAAATATATATAATTTTAAATTTAAATAAGTTTAAATTTACATAAATATCAGTCGTGAATTATGTGTCCTTAATTGCTATTTACTTTTAGTAGTTACATTTGTGGGGAATATTTACTTTCATATTGATTTATCATTAGCATATTTTTGTTAAATTTTATTGTCATTTCAAAACATAAATTCAACGTTTATCCAAGTATTTCAAATAAGTAAATATAAAAACTTTTCTTAAATAAAAATTTATTTTCAAATTCGGTAATTTTTAATTCATTTATTTAATTTAATAATAATTATTATATAGTTATGATTTTTGAGCACTAGCTACTTGGGCCATCAGCTCATATTTTTACATTGCTGAATTATTAGGATTATAGATATTATAATTAGTAATACACCTATCCCTCGATTTACACGACACTTTTTTAATACGATTTCGCTTTATCACGCTTGAATATGGATATTACCTCGATTTACACGATTTTTTTTTTTTCGATTTTTATAGATAATGCGCCAGTTAATCCTCAAGATTTAGAAAATGTCCAAGTTATATTCCTGCCAAAGAATTCCACTTCTTTAATAAAGAATTGAACAATAATTCGACACAGTTTCTTATAACAAAATATATTTCCAAATCTCCGAGGACTGAAGTTAGCGCTTACATCGAAACAGAAACTTTTGAAATACTATCGAGTGGTAAAAGTGATTCGTCACCAACCAGAAAGATAAGAGTAGTTGTCGAGAAAACTGATGACGAATTGATAGACAGCGAAAATGGTTGGGAATAAATTTTATTTAAATTAATTTTTTTGAAATGCACTGATCTCTTTTAATCTACTGAATTATTATTTTTATTATAAAAAGTACACTGATTTTTTTTGATTTTTTGCTTAATTTATAATAATACTAAAAAATGCCAAATTAACATATTTTAATCTTTAGTCGATTTAATTAAATACAGGTCTCATCTTTTTGGAAATTCGTGCTAGTTCGCGTTTTGACAAAAATACAATGGGGTGGTAACTCTTCATTTTAAATAGGGCAATATGGGTATCAAATTTTTTCTTTTGCAAAGTATATCATCTTTGTATGTAAATAATTTAGATTTTTGCCAATTAGATGTATTTTACACGGTTCTCTGGAATATATATAAATGCAATTTTGTGGCAACTCGAATATGATCCACGACGGCACATTTTTTCGCAAATTAAAAAAAGTTATTAAATTTTATTGTTTATATTTACAAAACTGTCCTCAAAAACAAAAACGACTTGCGAATTTATCATAGATTTAAAATCCTCTTAATAAGTTAAGATGCTCTAATTTAATTTTAATTTAATTAATGAGACTAAAGATTAAAATATGTTAATTTGGCACTTTTATTACAAACAACCCCGAACAAAAAATTCAAAAACCTTTTTTTTTACAGAATATCCTTAAAAAAAGGACATGGATGACCGTCCTTGGACAAATTGTATATACAGTTAGATGCGCCTTAAAAAAGACCTTTCTTATGATATCCATATTGTATATGTTGGTAAGGAAACAGATTCTCAAATTAACAAAACATGCAAAAATAGACCCATTTTCAAAAATGTCCAGCTCACGAGAGTTCAAAGCTGGAGCCGAAATATTTTAAATGTCATCTTAAAAAAGTCCAAGGTTCATTTTTTGATGAGTCGCTCTACTGGTTATATGTATTTTTTATGTTCTGCCAGGCTTTATAATTTATTTGTTGGTTTTATGAATTTTATAACTAAGTTTTTGTTTTTAAATCAACTCAATTGGTTAGTTTTTTGTTTTGTTTACGTTTTTTTTTGCATTAAAACAAATAAATAATATACATTAAAAAATTACATTATATACAGCAATTGTCTTTTTTCGATTTACACGATTTTCCATACAAACATTTTTGAATTCGATTTATTTTTTCTGGAACGTGTCTGTCGTCTACATCAAGGGATAGGTGTATTTATATATTTTTTTTTTAAATCCATTTTTACAAGAAAATTCATATTTTAAAAGGAAGTTAGTTCATTTATACAAAAATTGATTTTTTGTTTTTTGTAAAGTTGTGTTAAATTTTATTAAAAATATTTAATTCTTTTAAAAGTTTTACATGTTTGTTAATGTTGTCCTTCGAAATATCAGAAAGTAAGTTAGAAAGACAAAAATTATGTTTAGTGCAAATGGATGTAATATAAATACATTCGTTGACCAAATAATTCATTGAAAAATACGAGCTTCAGCAAAAAATACATTGAGGTACAGTTTTTTTTCCATAAGATGCTTGTGTGTGAGTCGGCTGTGATCTAATCTCATCCTTATACATTTCTGTAAGTGAGTTCTTGTAGCGTTAGGTGGAGGTAATTTTTAAATTGTAGCAAATTTAAAAATTTAAACAATATATTCCAATTACTTTTTGGGACCGATTTTCTCCAGATTTTTTAGGAGTTTTTTGAATTTTTTGTTTTATTTTGACAAGTTTTCGATCAGAAAAATTGTTAAAAGGTTTCGATGATATTTTTAAAATAGTTGTTTTAATGTTCAAAAAAACACTGCTTTAATACATACTTAGGACACAATTTTCCAGTTATAGCAGAATTAGTCGGCCATTCTGATTTAGGAAGACTACGGAAGCCACATTGGCACTTACTTTTAAACTACTCGACGATCTCTTATTTTCATAACGCTCTAGTAAAATTTTAAACTCTTCCATACTTTTGGTTCTATAAAGCATTGACGCATGTTGTAATTTGTAATTTAGGCCATTAATTATAATACCGATCAAATCAGATTCGGAAATTTAACCCGCATTGCAATATCTTTCATTTCATTTCAATTACATAACGCTTCGTTGATTCTGATAGTTTCAAAAAAACGCGACTGCAGTTGATAAAAACTTCTTGCATTTTGAGTTAGCCCATTCTCAAGTTCATCGTCAGTGTGAACAGAAATCGTGCGCAAAAATAATTTGGCTGTGTTATCAAGCCATATCCGTTTTATATCTAATCGATCAAATCCATTACTCAAAGTCAGAAATATTGGCTTTGAGTGATTGATTTTGCAACACAGAAATTTCGCTATTCAGATGGTCTACTTCAGCACGCTACATAACCTCAATGACTTTATTGTAATCAGAATTATATTCAAAACCAGCTGGATTATTTACATAAGCACTGACTGCAGTACAGAATATTTTGCGATGCATGATTGTGAATCAAATAAAAGTTTGATTGGAGGTCGATTGTCAAAAACCGTCATAGAATTCGGAAAATTTTTCGATATGTTGGTCGAATGTAGACTAAGGATGGATAACAATACACTTAAACTAAAAAGTTAGTAAAGTCAGCAATATTTTTTGTTTGAGGATCCTTGCAGAAAAATTGCTAATATTAAATATTAAATTCAGCAAAATTTTTGACTAGTTGATTGCTTGATGCCAATGTTAATTAAATTTTTTGGCATTACAATTGCTTAAAACAATAAAAATTTAATTTAGTTTTAATTGCCTTTGATCAATGCCAATAACAGATACTTACAATTGGTTATCATAATTGTTTAATACAATTGTATAGAAATTAATTTTTTACAAATTTAGAAAAAAATTCTTTATTTGTGTACCAATTTTATAAATATTATTAAAAGCTGATCTATCATGACTAATCCATTACCAAACAATAATAACTAGTTTATACGTGATAAAAATTCCATAATATATCGAATACTTTTGAAGTTAAGACTTAAATTTTTTTAGTTTTTTTTCCAAAACAAAAAAATTTTTATAAACAATTATTTTTCCTTTAATTACAATTAGTTGTTTTAGGCATTGGAGAAATTACACTACCATGGTCTAATCAATGCTAATTAAAAAAAAATGACATTGGCATTGGAATGATAATACAATATTTTGGCATTGACAATTAAAAATAATGCCAATTAAATTTCAATGCAATTGAAAAATTTCCAATTATGCGATATTTGAAGATATTTGAAGATTTAAAATCTTATTTAAACAGTACAAGGAAATTCAACGCAACTGTTATAAAATGCTCTTTACGTACACCTTCTGCAAAAATCTATCAGATAACTGGTATAAAAGTTTAACACTTCTATGTAATAGAGATGCCATCTTTTTCAGATTACCATATTTCATAGATGTTCAAATTTGGGAAATTCCTTTACATTTATTAGAAACTTTAAATTTAGTTAATTTTTTTATATATCAATATTTTTTATAACATTTAAGCAATAATTAAATTAGTGTTTTAATTATGAATTCTAAAGACACTAGTATTATGGTGACCATCTTAAATTGTAATTTCTATATGTCAATTGTTCATTATATTAATCTACATTATTATCAGTTATTATAAGCATGGATAAAACTATTAATAAAAAAATTAATTTAACGTTTGAAGATATGAAATAAAACTGTAAAATAGCAACAAAAAAAAATCTACTAAAAACAAGTTCAAAATAACCTTGCAGAAAAGCATCCTAAAATTAAAAGATTTTTATTAGTAATTACACAGTGCAACAAATGAAGACTTTTGGAAAAATGCACTGACTCGACAGTGTAGGTTTGATTGTACTATCAAAGGTTATTCAAACCCTGTACTCGGTTTGGCCAGTTTGACTACCAATTTTTTTTTTATGGACCTCAAAACATTTTGAAAATCAGTGCACCACTCCAAAAAAGGTGTCCTCAGTTTTTGGCCTACAGCTAATTCAGACTTGATGATATTGCTTAACTATGTTTGGCAATCATGTAGCGAAGAGTCCACTGAACAAATTTTATAAACGTTTTGTGTACAAAAAATTATTTTTTCCTGCACTTTTTGAAAAAATATAGAAGAAAATACTTTTTTTATTTGCTTTTTTCAGCATAACTTACAGGGACTCTCAATTTTTCACTAACAATACATGACAAAATTGTAGCCATTGTATATCTGAACAACTTTTGTAAACATATCAATACAATCTGAATGTGTCTAGGCGTCCGAAATAGCTTACAAAGACCACTTTGTACCTTATAAATAGTAGTTTTTGACTAAACTACACTTTTATTGCATTTTTGTTTACTTTTTTTTGTTATTGAAGAAAGTAACAAAAAAATGAATAAAGTAAACAAAAATAATGTGCTAAAATTAACGAAAACATTTACTAAATATTAATATACAAAAAAGCTTTAAGAAATGAGAAATTTTTAGTTTTCATTTTTAATGCGGCTAAAAGTCTGCCCTTATAAAATCAGCAATCTAAAATTTATTAGCAAAAATTTCTATTGATTTTAGCAAAATAAATTGTTATTTGCATTCTACTAAATTTGAGGTCAATATATCAAAAATTTTGTTAACATTACAGTTTTTGTTTGCTATTTTCAGTCTGAAAATATTTCAAAATCTGCAAAAATTTAGCAGTTTTTTCTGCGAGGTTATTTTTAACTAATATTTAGTAGCATTTTCTGCTATTTTTGCAGTGTAGAGTTAGTTTTCCTTATTACCAGTAGGTGAAGTCGGGTCAATTAATTTCGGCTTGGGCTGACAAAAATCGTATTCCATATACACAGAAAAAACTGAAAACGGGTTTCAATTAAAAAATTTGTTAAATCAATTAATATTTCAATTGATTTTGCACCTATCACGGCAATGATTAAAAATAAATTAAAACTTTTATTGAAGATTAAAAAGGAAAAAAAGTTATAAATAACTTCTACAAAAAAAAAATATGACACTCACAAAAAATGTGTGTTAACGATACGTTATTACGTGTGTTTTTGGTAATGCTCCGTCTGTTTGTATGTTTGTGTGTGTGATTGTTTTGTTTGTAAACTTCAAATTCATTTGGTATTTTATACTGAAAATTTTTTTCTAAAGCATCTAGTGTATGAAAAAATAATTTGTGAATTACGTCTTAAATAAAATATCTATTTATACACTTAAAAGTCAATTAAAATATTAATTGATACAATAAAATATTTGTTTAGAAACAAATTTAATTCAAATCAAAGCTTTAATTAGGTATTTAAGGTTGATAATTTTTTCTGTGTAGACATCATGGCCTGTTTAGATCGAGGTACGTGTAACATCCTTCCATTCCCCTTTTCTTTTATTGCCATTGAATTGGAGTCCGTTCCTATATCCGAGGTAAAAAAAACACACAGCCAACCTTGAGCCTAACATTGTCCCCAAAAACGAAGGCCACATTAACAACATGTATCCATTAAAATTTATCACTGTATTTCTATATTTTATAGCAGTTTAATATATATTTAGAAATATGATAAATACAAAAAAAAAAAAGGATTACTGATGAAGGTTGTGTTACCAGAAACTGCGCAGTCTAATTCAATAAAAATTTACAATGTAGTTATGATTTTTAGAAAGTATGCTTAATCTTCTCTACCACGCCTATCTCAAACAATTGAAAAATATGTGCATATTAATTATAGTATTAATTGTACACTGTCTAAGAAGACGATGAATAAAATTCAAAATCCCCAATAAAATATATCAAAAAATTTGCTCCCTGGCAACTCTTCCCTAACTACGTGAATAGCCAAAACTACCGTATGTACAAAAAATACATCATAGTTGCGCCAACTCACAAAATGTGGGAAATAGTGGAAATTAGATTACATATGATTTTCTAACAATTGTGAATTGTTGTGGTGTTTGTCTTAGCTATCTTCTGCAATTACAATTAAATGTAAAATCGACCCCGTGTAATTGAAACTGGTTTTAAGCCACAGCAAAAATCGACCTTACTTAGAGCAGTTGGTTAGAGCCTCTGTCTAAGTGTAGTGCGAAGTGCATGTGGCAAAGAAAGCAGGTTCAAGCCACGGTCAGGATTGCATTTAATAAATAAACATTTCATATAGATGCAATCAAACAATAAAAACCATAACAAATAATTACAATATTGTCAAAAAAAAGAATTACTGATGAAGGTTGTGTTACCAGAAACTGCGCAGTCTAATTCAATAAAAATTTACAATGTAGTTATGATTTTTAGAAAAGTATGCTTAATCTTCTCTACCACGCCTATCTCAAACAATAAATTTATGTAATTTATTTACAGTTATATTAGTTTTTTGTTTTTATATACATCGAGATTATTTTTATGTTAATTTCAATTTATAACGAGCTTTCAACCTCCGTATATTTACAAAAATAAAGCAAATCAAACATATTAGCTAGGTTGATACTAGTATTTCGATCTGGCTAAAGATCTCATCAGAACCCGAAGTTTTAGAAAAGTTAGAGCCTCCATAATAGGCAGAACTTTAACAAAAAAACCTATTAATAATCAATTTTGCTCCATTCTTGTCTTCTTAGTAATACAAGCCAAATTGTAATGTTAATATTTATATTTTGCTGCACCGTTAAAGATAAATGATTAATGCGAACGGATTTAGCATGCTTAAACATAGGCCAAACCTTACACAAAAGCCTACTCATGTCATCTATATTATACAAAAACATGCAAATTTAAAAAAAAAAAACCTATGATTGTTATTAAAATCGCAGTTTATACACATTGTTCTTTCCAAGGGTGTGTATCAATAATGAAGGGCTTATTGTAAAAATTGAAATGAACGGCTTATTGTAAAAACTTGATAAGCCACATTACATTTTTTATTTGTTTTGTGCTTTTAAAGGTTAACCAAATGTATAAAATATGACAAAGGTAGGATGTTAATAGTCAGGGTACTTTTAATAAGTGTTTAATCCATATTTCGAACAAAAATTAATCAATGAATGTGTAGAAAACAGCGAGAAACTTTAAAAGAGTAAATGTGGCTTATCAAGTTTTTCTAATAAGTCCTTCAAATATTTTTTTGCATATTTTTAATTTTTTTCGTAATTAAAATGATTCAAATATTTTGTGATTAAGCATATCTCATAAAAAAGTTTCTGGCAACACTCTAACTTTTTCCAAGCCGTATGAGCAATATTTCTAGTAACCTCTTCATACGAGTATTTATTACTTATACGTATAGGTGTACAGAAATTTGTTTAATTTATTTATGATTGATATGATTGGTAATATACAATAACAGAAAAACGTAGAGGAAAGAAAAACTTACAAGTTAGCTGCATTGCATACAAGGCCGTACTTGGCTGTGCTCGTTAAGCGGTTGCGACTTGGTATTGTTACGTTTATAATGTAAGAAAAGATGCAGGTTCGATTCTTACAGGTTTTTTGAAAAAATGCATCATTAAGAGATAATCTGACAATTATAATACACAAATAATAATACAATTTAAATGGAGAATCACTGATGATGACGCCTGTCTATAAAAAGGCAAGAAACTAGTCTTCTCTGATTTTAAAACTAATTCTGTTTTGAATTTTTGGGCAAAAACGTTATTATTCTTCTTAACCTAAACATTTCTTATATAAAATATCAGGTTTATATATATTCCTTGCATATACAAAAAAAAAAATACTATATTAAAAAGAAAAGTTTTTTAAAAATATTATAACAAACTCAAAGAAACTTAATTTATTAATAGTCTTAAATATAATTAAGGCAATTGATTATGGCCACACTAAAAAAGATCATAAAAATTTACAAACTTTTGGCATAGACATAAGTTATAATTGAAATTTATACAGAACTACAATATTTCCGTTAACTGTCAAATTATGGTAGAAAACTGTATAAATTTATAGATTTACTAGCAATTCAAAAAAAAGTAACCAAACAAATATAACAACAAAACTTTTATTTATTTTGTTAAGAGTTTAACGAACAGAGAAAATAAATTTATTTAATATCTACACGTAAATAAAGTGTAAATTAATAATTAACTATTACAAACTTTATCATCTTGCAGGTTTGCCTTGTCGTGTCTTAACTTTCCTGTCTGGCTGTCTTACGGTCTGTTTTAAACGAAACTATTTACTTTCAGCATTATGTTTGGAACCTTAACATTTTAAAAGTAACAAATATAGTATCAAACAAACAAAAATATTGGGGGAAAAGTTATTTTTTAGTTGTTCTTACAGTTTCATCTTTACTTGGCAAAAAAGTTCACAAGGTACTTTAAAGAATAAACTTCATTTTTTTTTTCTTCTATTTTATAACTAAATATTCTACCCTCTAATGCCTTATTCTCTACAAACCATTGAACTTTTCTTTACGTTTTAACTTTAACTACATCACCAGCAGTAAAAGAAACGAAGATAAATTAATCTTGATAAAGCCTTTGAAAATTATTTAAATTTTCTATGTGATTTTTTTTTTTCTGTAATTTTGTAAAATCTTTGAAAATTTAATTGATTTACTTTTTTTTCTTGGAAACTTTTTTAAACATAACGAAAGTAGTAAGTTTATAAGTGCTTATGAAAAAATATGTTAAAAATTGCCAATGAAATTATTACAACAAAATCCATTAAACATAATTAAAGTTCACATATGAGTTAATAGTTTTTAGTTTAATATTGCTATATTTTTGTATAAATCTATTAGAAAAATACACTCCTAAAGAATTGTGAAATAAGGAAAAAAGTTAAAAATTTCGAGTGATTTTCACGAATTTTGTTTGGAGAAAATAATTATCTTAAAATCGATTATAAAGTACTTATCATAATTAATATAAATAAAAAATATTTTCTTGGTTTTAATTTAAAGCGTTTTTTTTTTTGCAAGTGTATTGCAAGTACACTATAAAAAGGTTACCAAAAGTAATTGGACTAATTTCTAAAAATTCGGGAATTAGATTAGATCAGAAGGCACTATGCACCTACAGATTCAAGCACCTATAAAGCCAATTATCCTATTAGGCAAAATGTTCGCGATGTCGGAAGGCGAAATGAAGCGATCACCTAGAAACCTAAGTCTCCTATCAGAAAGCCTGGAGCATTCGTAGAGAACATGCTCCGAGGTGTCAGACACCATCTCACAAAACCTGCACATATCCGTGTCGGATTGACCCTTCCTGTGCAGATGGTATTTGAGATTACAGTATCCAGTTAACACGACTCCAGGGTCCTCAACCCCCCCCCCTCCCTTCAAGCGAAAAGAGTCGCCTCGACCCCCTACTGGAAAGAGAGATCCATCTCTTAGCCTTTTCCCAGTAACCAGAGAATTCAGACTCTCTCCAGGCCCTGAGCCTTTCCCTAACATACCCCGCAGGTATGCCACAGAATGGTTCAGGACCAAAAAGGGCCTTTGGGCCCCGCGGTTGGCAAGACAATCTGCCCTCTCGTTGCCCTCATGCCCCTCATGACCAGGAATCCACCCCAGGGTTAGAGAGTTGCCTCTACCGAGCCTATTGAGAGTCTGAATGCATTCCATGACTAACCCAGACGACACATTATAAGCCATTAAGGCCCTCAGTGCAGCCTGACTGTCAGAAAGAATGTAGATGCGAGATCTGAGCGTTCCCCTTCGCAGGCATTCCCCTGCACATACACAAAATTCGGGAATGATTTCGTTCCAAATAAAATTTAACTCAAATGAAATATACAGTTTTCCTAAAAACAAGTAAGGGCTATTTTCTTCAATTTATTAAATTTTATGAAACTTTATTAAAATTTAGTATATTTTTGATTTAAGTTAAGTATAAATTTTGCTTAAATCTAGTCAAATATCTTAAAATCAAGTTAATTTTTCTTGCTGGTATCTCTAATTTTTTTCATAGATGGTAACCGATTCGATGCGGCTAACGATGTTTTAGGGGTAACGAACCAGTAAAATACGCTGCTTACATGGATGCAGATTTGTAAGGGAGTAAGCCAAAAAGAATCCCTTATAAACCTGCTTGCATATGCTATGACTTTTATATGGCGAATTCCCACTTGGAAGCATTACTTTTGGGCAAAATAAGCGCGTATTTAAGCGCTTACAAAATGCTGTGATTTCATGGATTGCAGTAATATGATATTTCATGTCTACATTATTACACTCACAGTATTTTTTCTGTAAACAATGTACACATTAAATTAACCGAAAGTCAGTTAAAAAGAGGACTACTTACTTTTCGTTTAAATTGTATTTTTTATTTTATTTTCAACTGTTGAATATTAATTGACAAAATTCATGAAAACAATAGATTGTTTTCGTTTATTTTAATACTCAATATAATATAACAACTTTTTGTTTTAAAAAGAAAATTTTAACTGAATATTTTAACTATTGCGGAAAGTCCGTTCTTTGGTTATTTTTTTTTTTCATGAATAACAGACAGAACGTTAAAAAATATATTTCTTTGGTAATTTAACTGTATATTCCATTAAAACAACTTTAACGATAAACTTTTTAAATAACTGTCGATTTTGTATGGAAAAGTTCTTGTGAGTGTAGGATTAAAAGTAATAATATGAATAGTATGTGTATTCATATTCATATTATAACTCTTCAGAAACAGTTAAGTGACTAATTATTTTTAATACATTCTCGAAAACACCAAACACAACTGGGAATTACTCTGGAAAATTGGTTCAGATCGTTTATAAAACACGATATGAAACTTTCTGCATTACAACCTGCTTCCTTATAAGGGATTAGGGTAAGCTGCTTACAACCTGCATCCTTGTTAGGGAAAATAGTAAGCTCAAAATTGTTGTTTGTTTACATTTATACGCAAATTATTCGTTTCTTTTGCTGCTTCTCAGTATTATGTAAGCACTTACATTAGCGCATTTGTTTTATCATACTTCTTAAAACACAAAATTATTTACTTTGGATATTTCAGTTAATTCGGTAACGGGTTTTTTCTTATGTCGGTAACGATATTTTAGCGGTACACGGTATTTAAGTTATTTCGGCAATGTAATTTTAGTGATAACGGTTTTTTCAGTTATTTCGGTAACGGTATTTTACGGTAATGTTATTTTAGTTATTCAGGTAATGTCAATGTAGAACGTATTTTTAGCCCCATTATGGGCAAATTCCAATGACTGGCTAGTATATAATCAAACTTTGGGAAAAAATACACAGCGATTTTTATTCTCAGATCTTGACAGATTACTTCGGTCACAGCGGCGATACCGCTGATTCAATGATTTCGGTAACGGTATTTTAATGATAATAGTATTTTAGTTATTTCGGTAACAGTATTTTAGGGATATAGATATTTTAGTTATATCGGTAACGTTATTTTTCGGTTAACGGTATTTAAATTATTTCGTTATCGGTATTGTAGGTATAACGATAGTCAGTTGAAACGGGGTTTGAATCGGTAACGGTATTTCAGCGGTATTGCCTGCCATCCCCGATTTGTTTATAATATTTCAAACAAAAACAAGTGTTAAGGTTTGTCACCTATCACTCAAGTAATCAATTTCTTTATCCCTTAAGTTAATATTAACGAATATAATTATAAGATTATTATTGATAATACAAACGCTTTGAATGTGAAATTTATTACTTAACTTTTATTTGACAAAACTAAAACACTTATATAATATGAACCATAATTAAATAAACCAAATGAGAAATTTAAAAGTTTAAAAATTTGAATTTTCCTAATGAAAATTTTTAAGAAGTTATTATAATTATTTTTAAGAATTTAAAATTTGTAAACTAAGTTACGTATCTGGTTTTAGTTATTTCATACAATTTTAAATTTCTTAAATTTTAGTTTATTAACTTTTTAAAATCGTAGATTTTTTACTAAAAAGAAAAAAGTTTTCTAATATTTTTTAAGAATGAAAATGAAAGAATATTAACATAACTCCAGAAAGGCAAATAAGAGAAATCTGCTATGGAAAATAGATATGAACTATAGTTTAATAAATTTGCACTAGTTATTCGTAAGCAAATTCATTTATTTTAAGGAAAATTTTAGAATCTAATCTTTAGTAAGGCGCAAACTTAATTTTGGTTCAAACTTTTTTTGAGTGTACGCACCACTATGTAACAATTTTATATAGTTAGCTAATAAAGTATTTGTAGTCACGTATTTGTGGCTTAAATGCTAATCATAATTATATTTCACTCTGTTTTTCATGGTGAAAATACTGCAAATATAGTAATGTACAAATATGAGAAGACAAACATATTTGTGGTATTATTACAACAGGAGCGTTGGTTCAAAAGGTCTGTGGAAAAAACACGAAACTTTAATTTTTCAAAAGTTAATCTATTTAATTCTTCTTAGTTTAAACGAGCTTAAGATCATTTATTTATTAATTATTTATATCCAATATTTCGTCTCCACATTGGGTGACTTCTTCAGGGAACAAATATTACAATTTGAAAAACTAGTTTTAATAATTAAAAACTTATATACATACAAGGTGGCGCAAAAGTAATCCTCCTATCAGAGAATGTTATAAATTTTGCGATTGGCCCCTAATGTCAGTTCTGTTTTGACATTTGTGTAGTAAACACATGCGAAATACACGTTAATAAACAATGTTACGCTACACTGCTCCAAAACGCGGAATATTGGTGACTATTTATTTGACCAATAATCGGTCGGTGACTTTGGCACAACGTGAATTTCGTCGCAGATTTCCTGGCCGTCCAACGCCTACTGGTGAAACACTGCGACATTTAGCCGCTCGCCTCGAAGAGACTGGCACAACACGAGATGCTGCCAGACGTGGCAGACCCCGGAGTAGCCGTTCTGCAGAGAATATTGCTGCTGTAGCCGAGGATGTCATGGAAGCGCCGTCGACCATCGACCAGACCAGGCTTTTTGAAGTCGCGGGTTTATGTCAACAAACTTCAGACTCCTGCAGCTCTTAAAGACAATATCCGTCAAGAATGTGAGGACCTATCGCCGGAAGTTTTGGCCAAAGTGATGGAAAATGCCATAAAAAGGGCTCAAATGACAATCAACTGTGGCGGCGGTCATTTACATGACATCATATTCTCGACTTGATGTAAAAAAAATTAAAATACCAAATAAAAATAGTCCACAAGAAGAATCAAAGTTTTTCATTTTTTTTTTTTAAATTACAGCCAAAAACATCGGAAGGTTATTTTTGCGCCACCTTGTATAACAAATTTTTTTTACAAAAATGGCTGGAAATCAAAAATATTTTCTGTCAATATGAAAAAATAAAAATATTCCAGAAATCAAAATTAAATAAAAATATCACAGAAAACAAAAATAACTATAATATAATATTTAAAATTTTAACTGGAATATTGAAATACATATCGCACTTGATCAACAAGAGGGTATTAACTTAACATTTTTAAAATATCACTTTTTTCAAGAAATCAACTAACAACATCAATATCTATCTATTGTAAACGTTTCAACGTATTCCGATTACTCTTTCATCTCGAAAACCACTTTTGAGACCATTTTCATGACAATGTAGTGATTACCTTTATTTCAACAAAAAGGTATTATTTCGAGTTAATACAAAAGTTCAAATAGAAATTAATCGTATATTTTCATAAAAAAGGTATTATTTTGATTTGAGCCTTTATTAATGTTAAAAATAATCAAACTGTTTTGGTTGTATTTTGAGTTGATACTGTTTTGTTGATAAAATTTGTTTTATTCTATAAATTTAAATCGATAAAATTTCAAAAAAATGGTATTAACTCAAAAAATTGATTTTTTTTTGCAATGAGTGGTAAAATTTAAAACAAAAACAATGTATAGATATTTTCAAATGGAATTTGCTTATTATGATATGTTTGAATTTTTAAATTCTGTTAAAATGCAGCCATAAACAGTTTTTTGACTCTACTGAAAACTTTAAAATTTTGAGTTAATACCTTCTTGTTGATCAAGTGCGATATGTATGTATATTATTAAACATCATAATAATTATCTTAGTTTCTATTAACTAAATGTCTGTAATTTTGTGCAACATTTGCTATGTCTGTCTTATAGTTAATGCGTTGTGTAAATGGTACTTTCATTATTTGTAACATTTCTAACATATATCTGTGTCTTTAATTATTCTCTGTGTTCAAAATTGATGTATTATCAAAATCTGGATAATGATTATAATTTTTGCAGTGTAATGATAATTCAGTTTTCTGTGTAGAAGTAGTTTTATTGTTTCTGATCAGATTTATGTCCTGCAATTCTATTTACTTGAAAGGAATGAAAAATTCAGATTTTTTATCCAAAAATTGTATTCACGACGAATAATATTTAAGAAAAAAAGCAGAAACTCTTCTTAGTTATGTATACGCTAGAAAATGTCTATTAAAATTAGAAAAAATATCAAAAACTGTTCGACTTTCTGATGGTGCCGAATCAATAATTTACGGTCATCAAACAACACTTGCGGATACAGCTGCGATATTTTCCTCTGTCCGCACTCTACTAATGCGTGTAGGTGGTTTAATGTCTAATGGTGCGAAATTTTGTCACAAGATTCCGAATAGCCGCCTCAGAAGGTCACCAAACTGACCAACAATTGAAAGAAGTGCATGATGCACTTTCTTAACCGAGCATGAATTTTGATAAAAAAATTCAATAATCTGCAAGCGTTGTGCGTTTGTAGGTCGATTGCAGGTTAAATTATAGACCACACTGAACATGTTTATCACTAACATGTTACAGGAAAACAGCTTAGTTGCCAAAAACAGTGTTGCCAAAATGAAAGTTGCTAAAAAATCTGCCTTAACATCGTGTTATTCTTAACATCTAAGCCCGTTATTCGGAATGACGGTACAAAAAACATATTTTGATTTTGTTTCTGAATCAGGGGGTAAACCCCGCAAATGTACATTTGCATACGACACCTGCATTCGTTTCGTACGGCACTAAAAGTGCCTGACACTCAATGTGTTAATATAGAATTTTTTTTTATTTGATTAGTTTTTGATATATTCCCAATGTGAGAGGTTCCTACTTCACTGCGCTACTGTGAAAAACTACATTAAAAATGTTATACTAAATGGAAATTTCATAATAAATTTTTCTAAACCCCATAAAAATGCATAATAATTGTAAAATAAATACACAGTGAAATCTTTTAGTTAAAGAGATTAGAAAAAATTATTGGTTTCGAGTGCCATAAAAACCATTATTATCCCAGTAACTTATTATACGCGTTTAAGTTATTTTACTGTAAATATACATTATTTTTTATATATTGATGGTACTTTGCTATTACTGCAACCTTAATTAACGAGACATACAATTTTTTTTTTATGATAAAACCACAATTCCATAAAATACAACCCACCATTAGGGATAGTTTGTGAAACATCCTTTTTTATTTTTTTTTTTTTTTTGCTATTCACTTAATTTGTTTCAATTATAAATGCTGTTTAACAGATTTTCAATTTAAATGGTTTATAAATACGGCACTCCACATTGCGATTCCGATAACAACTTTACCAGCTAAAAAAAAAAATTTTAAAAAGCGCTCATTAGATTCAATACAATGAACAAAATTTTCTTCAAAAATGTATATATTAGAAAATGTCTCAAAACGAAATTTTTATAAATTTTTGTTTAAAGAAAGAGTAAAGAACATAAATTTTTTGAGAGAATTAAGTCATAGTGGTATTTTATAGATTAATTTCATGCTCTCCCAAGAATTTTGAATTTATATCATACATATGAGTCATTCCATGTTAAACCCAACGATTTGTTACATCAAGATTTTTGTTTGCTTTGAAATTTGGCAAGTTTTGATAAGCTTTTCTGAAAAAAATATTTAAAAGATTTTTTTAAAGGTGTTATTTGTGCTTAAAAATTAAAAAAAACATGAAAATTTTTCAGAAATATCGGTATTTAAATTGATGTATTTTAAAAACTGTATAGTATTATCAAAGTAAAAATAAAACGATATGCTTTTGTTTAGCTCTGATGAGCAACTAATCTTTATTTATTTTAAAGTCTCTTATTCTACCTTATTAGTAACCATGTGAAAATGCAACGTTGCAATTCCCACGGTGAATATAGTCAAGGTAGGTCGCGTAACTGAATTCAAATAATTAGGCTTTTAGCCAATCATAAATAAGGTGTCAAGTTGTCATATTTTAAGGTATGACAACGTTGACTTGTCAATTACGCTACATCTCCCTTTTCCGATAAAAGAATGATCAAGGGTGTATTATTAATATTCATTGATCATTCTTTTGTATAATATAATTGATAAAGTAAATCTAATTTATAATATAAATTAATAAGTTAAACTTATATTTTTTTTTTATATTAATTTTTTTTTATTTAATTTATTATAAAAAATTTATTTATAATTTCATATTTTTCAAATTTATTTAATTTACTTATTATTTTTTTTTCGTAATATTATATTAATATTTCTTAATTTATATGTTTTCTTACTCTATCTAAATGTACTGTCCGAGTCTCGTCAATTCCTTTTCTTATAATACAATTATTTCTATCATCTAATCCTATAACTTCATAAGGACCACTAAATAAACTATCTAATTTATGACCAACTTGGTCTATATAAACTAAATCTCCTATTTCTATCCCTAAACTATTCTTATTTCTATCATATAACATTTTACGTTATATTTGCCACTTTCTATCAACTGGGCTGCCCTTTTATGTGCTACCTGTAATCTGTATTTAATTTCCTTTTCATAGGCATCCACATTGTAAAATGGTGTTATTTCGCCATCGGAAAGAAATTCAAATATGTTAGGCGCTTTGGCAAAAACCAATTCGTAAGGACAATAATTGTGGACCAGTGATGGTGTCGTATTGTAGCAAAAATAAAATATTTAATTCCATTCGTCCCAATCAGTTTTATCTACTGAAATGTATGAACTAACGTACTCATTAAATGTTCTGTGGACTCTTTCCACAGTTCCAAGCGTTTGATGATGATACGCTGTGGAAGTTACATTTTCTATCTTTAATAAGTTACAAATTTCATTAAATAATTGATTTTTATATTCGGTACCCATGTCAGTTATAATCTTATTCATAGGTCCGTAAATCAATATGCAATTATTAACAATTGCTTTAGCGATCGTTTTCGCACTTTTGTCTACAATTGGTACAGAGATAAGATATTTAGTAAGGTCACATATAATAGTGACTGCATAAACATTTTCATTCTCTGTCTTAGGTAATGGTCCAATGGTATCTATTTGTACCACTTCGAACGCATTTACCGGTGTTGGAGTTATAATCATTCCCTCCTTTGTATTTATAAATGTCTTATTCTTTCGACATTTTTCACAATTTTTGACATATTTAGTTACGTCTCTTGTCATGTTTTTCCATGAAAATTTCCGACGTATTTTCTTTAAACATACGACTGATTCCTGGGTGGCCACCCCAGATTGGATCGTCGTGATATTTCCGCAAAATCCTTTCCTTTTCAACATTATCTGTAATTTTTTTCTATTTTGGCGTGAGTTCTATAATTGCTCGAGCATTAAATTTCCTTTTTCTTTATATTTATCTATCGCGATATTTTTAAATAGCGAGTCACCTAATGACTGCTGTGCTTTTCTCAAATTATTATCGACTGCTAATTTTTCAAGCATTGGGAATAATCGATCAAGGTCAATATTCCCATTATCAATAATTTTCTTTATATTTTTCGTGATCACTTTATTATTCTATTAATATATATATATAGTCGCCTCCAATCGCTAGCTTGGCACTATTTTTATTTCTAAATTTACTCCACGCTTCGTATATCTTTACTTTATTTGTTGATTTTGCATTCTCCGTAGTTTAATGTCGCTATTTACAGTGGCTTTATGCTTTGCTGTCTCGTTGTCACTTTAAGTATATTTATCATATTCTCATTAATCTTTTTTATTTCGGAAAAATCTAACCGAGACAAAGCATCAGCCGCACTATTATCTTTCCCCTTAGATACTCGACGGTAAAATCGTATTCTTCCAAGTCCAGTCTCATTCGCGTTAACTTGGAAGATGGGTTTTTCATTGAAAACAAATATGTTAATGGTCGATGATCGCTTCTAATTAAAATTTTTGTACCAATAAATGTATGGTCTGAAATGCATTATTGCCCAGTGAATCGCTGCTAATTCCTGTTCAATAGTAGATTTATTGCTTCGCCTTTCGTAAAGGACCTTGAAGCATAAGCAATGGGGAGCTGTAATCCATCATATTCCTGGCTTAATACCGCATCGCATGCATGTTTGCTTGCGTCGGTAGTTATACAGAATTGTTTGTGAAAATCTGGATACTTTAGTATCCTTGGACTAATAAGCTTCTTCTTTAAGTACTGGAATGCCTTTTCGCAATTCTCAGTCCATTCGAACTTTACATTTTTTCTACACAATCTCGTTAAGACAATGGAATGTTCAGCGAAATTTGGAACAAACCTTCTATAGTAATTGCAGAATGCAACGAATCTTTTTGTTTCATCGGCATTTTTGGGTGTTGGATAGTCTTTAATTATCTTGAATTTACTATCGTCTGGAAGTATGCCTTTATCTGTGCATTTGTGTCCCAAATAAGTAACCTCATGTCCAAAAAATGAGCATTTTTCAGGGTGTAGTTTTAGGTATACTTGCGACATATTTCAAATACATCTGTTAAGTTCTTCAGCATGTGATTTTCAGAACGACCTAGTACGACTAGATCGTCCATATAGAGAAATGCCTGTACTGGAGATAATCCAGCGAATGCTATAGACATCATTCTCTGAAATGAGTTAGGAGCTATTTTAAGTTCATATGGTATCGCTTTAAAACGGAACGAACCTTTGTCCGTTGAAAACGATGTTATGTCCCTTGAGTTTTCATCCATCTCTACTTGGTGAAAACCTGACGTTAAGTCAAGGCAGGAAAAATATTTTGCTCTGCCTAAGTTATCAAGAATATCATCTATTCTTGGTAGTGGGAATTTATCAGCAATCAATTTCTTGTTTGATTGCCCTATAATCTACAACTAATCTCCAACGTTTCTGGTCGCTTCCTGGTAGAGATTTTTTCGGTACCAAAAGAATTGGGCTATTGTATTCTGAAGCTGATGGTTCTATTATATCATCATCTAGTAGCTTGTCTACTTGTCTCGCAATTTCCTTCCTTATGTTTATAAGGAATTCTATAATTTTTAACGTATGATGGCTCTGTATCTCTCAAGCGTAATTTCCGCTTGTAAAAATTATTAACCGAAATTCTTTCCGTTTCGAGGTGCAAAGACGTCAATATATTCCTTACACAGATTCTCAAGTTCGGGTCTCACAAAATCAGGAAAATTTTTAGACAACAATTGCAATTTTATCTGATCACAAAATTTGTCATTGGAATGACTGTTTCATAATCATCTAAATTTTCAGTTTTCAGGTTTATGTTCCTGATAACAACATCGTTTGGTGTCGTGTTTATTATTCTCACTAAGGGTTTAGTACTTGTCGCATTGTATTCGCAACAAATATTCCATCTTGAAGTTCCTGGTTTGGAATGAGAATATCCTTATCAGAGTTTTGGTTACTAATTGCCCTAATAACCTCTGACCTTGCAGGTATTGATATCGAATTTATACTTGGTGAATCAAGCATTGGAACAGTTATGTCTTCAGGATAATCGCTTGGCCGAAGTATAAGCCAATCCTGATCCGTTTGATAGTCCAACATGCAGTTGTATTTCCTAATGAAATCAAGACCGAGTATTCCATCAGATGGAATAGGAAATTCATCACTAACCACGTGAAATTCGTGTTTCACCAACAGGTTCTTAATTCTCAACTCTGTGGTAACTTTCCCCAATGTATAGGTTATACCTGCACCGATGCCGTGAAGGGCTAGTTATGTCATTTAAATTAATTGAAGTGTTGCCCTACCTGACCCGTTTTAATTACAGAAATATCAGCGCCTGTGGTCAACTAAAAATATCAGGACGCTATCATTTAATGTTGTTCGCATTGAGACAATATGATGTAAAATTCAGATTCATACTATAGATTCTACCGTTGTAATTGGTCCCATTTACTGAGTACCTGGGGTCGGTCGTTTTCCGGACCATTATTCTGATCGGTGACCACTCTTACGTTTCCTGTATATCGGGATCCACGGTTTATTTCCGCGGCCCCTTTGGTTGCGATTATCATTATTATTGTTGTAACAGTCAGTTATTGTTACCCCTGTAGGTATTCCTATTCCGGTTATTTGAATTGTTGTTATTCCGCGATAACCTCCACGGTATTTTTACGGTTGTTTCCACGGTAGTTACCATGGTTTCCCTGGCTATTCAGGTATAGGACGGCATTCTGTTGTCCATATGCATCGGTACAACATTCGACAAATTTTGCCACTGCCTCGTTAAGAGTGTCAAACTTGCCCGACTGCATTATCAGTTTGACTTTCTCGTTACTCGCATTCCTGACCATTGCTCTAACCGCAGCCTTGGTCGAATATTTATCGGCTATCGATGGCGTTAAACCATCTGAAATATATGCTGATTGTAGGGATTTCGTTAACTCCTCTACTTCTTTACATAGGCGTTCGCATTTTGCTCGCCTGTTTTTATGTTCATTAGTTTGGCAGAAATTACATCGACCGATTCTCCTTTTACGTTCGATTTTAAGGAGTCTATCACCTGAGCCAAATATGTCTCAGACCCTTTTAGTAGATTAATGGCAGTGCCCTTTAGTTTTGTTTTTACTAAATTAATGGCAATGGCATTATGGTTTTCACACACGCTGTCTACCAGTTCCAGGGCCGATATAAAGCCCTGTAAATTCTCAGGTCGGCCATCAAACTCCGGAATGAGTCTAGAGGCGACAGTGAGAAATTCGATCGGTGTTTGCGGCATATTCCCGTTATTCTGTTCCAAATTGTTATTATCAATAGGTGGGGTGTTGTCCCCCGTGTTATTATTACTAGATGGGACGTTGTCCCCCGTTGGCCGAGCAGTGTCGATTCCAACGCCTGGCGATTCAATGTCGTCTAGGCAAGTAATGCTCTCCTGGAGTGAGAAAGGTATTTTTAGCTCAACTCCTTTTTTTATAGCAACAGAGATTAATTTTTCTCTGATGTCCGCATAAAAAGCGTCGGCTGCTACTTTATGCGTTGATGTCAAACGAGAGTATGAAACATTGAATAATGCTCTCAATCTCTCAAGATGACCTTCGAGAGCTTGTAGATGTTTATCGACGGTCTCCTTTTTGGTATCCCGTTCTACATTCAGGCACTTAAAAGATCTGTTAAAATCTTCCTAATTCTCCTTGCCTTTGCGATATTAAATCCCATTCCATTTATCAATCATATAAACTTAAACTCTAAATTCTCCTATTCACCCAATAAAAAAAATTAACACGGAAATTTAAAAATGTAAGTGCAGTTTTGTATCATTTTAGGTAACAATTAAACCTTGTCTAAAATCATTGGCCATAGATCGCCTATAATTCTTACGCAGGGGATCTCTTGTGTAATTGATATAAATGTGTTAGCAGCTGAACTGCTAGAAGCGAGATTATTATTATTAAGTAGACAGTCGGTGGTTGGAATTTGCACCACCTTAACCTCGTTATAACATTTGCATGGGTTTTTCCATTTTAGATTCCTGGAAACCCATTTTAAAATTAAGA
>CM037854.1:38785259-38802143 GCA_021234595.1 Delia radicum | reverse complement strand
AAAAAAATATTTAATCACCACCGCTAAACCAGTCACTATAGAGCAATTCCATATGACATGTGACAAAATTGAAGAATTCTTCATAAGGGACCTCATTGAAAGTTGTTTTAAAAAAACTACTAAAGCGATCGCAACGAGTGATAGCTCGTTGGAAAGGTATTGAATCAGGCTTTAATTGAAAAATAAAATTTTCCTAATTTTTCTTGTTTAATAATTAAAAATAATTCAATTATAAAAAATATAAAAACAATGAGAACAAAGTGGTCTCTTAAACTACTAAAGCGATCGCAACGAGTGATAGCTCGTTGGAAAGGTATTGAATCAGGCTTTAGTTGAAAAATAAAATTTTCCTAATTTTTCTTGTTAAATAATTAAAAATAATTCAATTATAAAAAATATAAAAACAATGAAAACAAGGTGGTCTCTTAAATGCTCTTCTCCTGTCCAAACAAGGAGTCGGGCCCATTTTTTTATTGCTGATTCTTAAAGCAAAATTATGAGGAATCCAAAAAAAATAAAATTAGCCGGAAAATTTAGGAGCTTCTGTGGAAAATCGGAAAATTTAATTTTCATGGGAAAATTTTATTTTCATGGGAAAAGGGTAAATTTCTCAGAAAAATTAGGAAAATTTTATTTTTCAATTAAAGCCTGATTCAATACCTTTCCAACGAGCTATCACTCGTTGCGATCGCTTTTTTAAAACAACTTTCAATGAGGTCCCTTATGAAGAATTCTTCAATTTTGTCACATGACAGTGGTGCACACCACCACTAAACCAGTCACTATAAAAAAAAAAAAAAGTATGTAGGTACATTATTTTTTGCTGGGCAATCGATTGAGACTATTTATTTTAAAATCGGAGAGGGGTCGTCCAAAAATTTGCCAATTTTGATCGTTTTCATATGGAATTGCTCGATAGTTTTTAAAACATTTTTAGTATGGAGGAAAAAAGTCCATTTTTAGTAAAAATCAAGTCCCAATATCTCGTACATTAGGCCGATTGAAAAATGGTTTAAAAAATCGTACTATTAATTAAAAATGATATATCGCAAGACATATTTTTATTGAAACAGCATAAGAAAAACAGATGAACAATGTTTACATATGAATCAGTTATGAACACATTTTAATCATGTATGGATGGATGTGTACATTTATGAAGCATGTGTGCTCATGTCGATTTTTACCAGGGGATTCAAATTATAAAGAATATAAACTAAATGAACTTGAGATATATTGTGAAGAAACAAAATCTAATAGAAACATAAGACTTGATTTAAAATTGTTCACATGTGTAATAATATGCCAATAATATGTTTAAAACAATACAAATATTGCACATCACGAATACAATTCGTTCTTTTCAGCGAGGTGTTTTTTTACACTAACATGGTAATTAAACTTAAGCCAATGAAATTAAGCATCATTATTAGTTATATATTTTAAAATTTTTGAACACATGCATAATCATTTTGTTGATTCCTACACCCAGGACACAGACTAGGTGGTTATAAACAATCGTATTCGGTTATAGCTACCAAATTGTTTTGTAGTTCCCACCGAATTTCTGTTAAGGCAATCAACACGAGTAAAAAAATAATATGATGTCATGTATAATGATATCTTATTTCATATAACTGAGGATTATATTATGATCCGAAGTATTGTGTATGAAATAATATCAAATTATATAAAATTTTAGAGAGTTTGAGGTTAAGAAGAAGAATAAACGTTTTTCTCTAAAAATCATAAGCACTATTAATTTTTAAATCAGACCAGACTAGTTTCTGTAATTTTCCATTTTTTAAATTGTATTATTATTTCTGTCTTATAATTGTTAGATTGTCGATATATGATGAATTTTTCAACAACCTGCGGCTTTAAGAATCAAGCCTGCTCTTCTTCGGCTTTTGACCCGATATAATCATATTTAATGTAGAAAGACATAATTTTATAGTTTTATATACAATTTTTCGTAAATAATTATATGCTTCATATAGAAATTAATTGATTTTAATTCATTAGGTTTTAATTTTTATATCAGATACAAAAACCTTAATTTAGTATTGATTATAAATAAGAATTGCAAAGTTACGTTTTTTATAAAAAAAAAAAAAAATTAAAAATTTAATTACATTACAAATTCTATAAAAATAATTAAAAAAAAAAAAAAAAAAAAATTTTACTGCCACATAATGAAATCTGCCCTAAGGTAGAGGGATTAGACTGTTTATAATGTTCCAAATAATTTTTTAGAAGAAATATTTAAAATAAGTGTTTAAAAAATTAAACGAAATAACGACAATATAGATTTGTCATCCCTTTTCGTTGGAGTACGCCAATGCATTACGATATCTGTCTCCGTATAAATTCATACCTCCATTAGTTTAGTTTAATTATTTAATATCATTATAAGGGCAATAAGAATTAAATTATTTTATAGTCCAAAGAGTGCCATAATAAAAATTAAGCTCAAAATGTAAAAAAAAAAAAATACAAAGTTAGTTCTTTGTCATACTTATATGGCCCAAATAGATGAAAATAAAAAGCAATCGACATCTCGACATTAGACATTTAAAAAAATCTTTTAAATTCATAAAAAGAAAGCCGTTTTGCAATTTTTATCAGACGACATTTTGAGATCAGGTCATTAAAAGAGATCAGTTCATTTCAAACTAATAGTGCCAACTAATCTTATCTTTCTGGTTGGTAACGAATAAATTTCATCACTCGATAGTATTTCACAAGTGCCTGTTTCGATGTTCGAGATAACTTCAGCCCGCAGAGATTTGGAAATATATTTTGTTATAAGAAATTGTGACAAATTATTATACAATTCTTTATATATCTCCCGATAATATGACAGGCCTTGAGAAATATATATCTGGAACTTTAGAGCTCTTTCAACATTTTGGTCATGTTGAACAAAGTGATTTCCTACTTTTCGTCCTAATTCAAGGCCTTCACAAATAATTTTAGGTGTCAATGCAACCATTTATAACTCGTCTTCACCTGAGTCATTATTATCATCGTCATTGTTTTCGTAAACCATATTAACTAAATCATCGTCATTCAATTCATTGTGTGTTATTATCTCCAAAATTTCTTCCTTAGAAAAGCCAGCAAAACCTTACTCTGCAAGTGTACGACCTAATTCAATTATTTGAGAATATTTCTGCTCCAAACGTCGACAAAACATATTTTCCATGCATACTCATGGCCACAATTTTTTCCAGCATCCCCTGAGTGTTGATTTTCAGTATATGACAGTGTAACATGCTATTTTATACAATCTGAGATTGTAATTTTTTTTTAAGCAGTCATTACTCCCAAAGATTCAACATTGTTAATTTTATCTAAAATATATAAAAGCACGCTTAATGCTTTAAACGTTGAAATAATTCACTGATCTAAGGGCTGTATCACGAACGATCTACATTGTATGTTGATCGTTCTTGTTCAAACAAAACTCCAAACAAAACTTCAAACAAAACCAAGAACATTTTACAAATTCCTACAAACTAGGCTTTCCAACCACAAAATCTTAACTCGAGAAAATCTTTTCTCAAACTCCAACAGCCTTTTGAATATCCTCAATGTAGATCGTTCTTGGCTGTATTAAAGAAGTGATATTCTGTGGCAGGAATTTAACTTGGACATTTTCGTGCTTGAGGATTACCTGGCGCATTATCGATAAAAATCGAAAAAATAGTGTAAATCGATGTAATTTCCAAAATCCTCGATTTACACGAGAAATAAAAAAATGTAATAAAGCGAAATCGTATAAAAAAGTGTCGTGTAAATCAAGGGATAGATTTATACTCTACAATAAATTCATACCTCCATTAGTTTAATTTATTTGTTTAATATCATTATAAGGGCAATAAGAATTTAAGTATTACAAAATGAGTGTCATAATAAAAATTAAATTCAAAATGTAAAAAAAATACAAAGTTATTTCTTAGTCATTCTTATATGGCCCAAATATATAAAAAGAAAAAGCAATCGACATCTCGAGATTAGACATTTCAAAAAATCTTTAAAATTAATAAAAAAAAGCCGTTTTGCAATTTTTATCAGACGACATTTTGACACCAAGGGCAGGTAATGAATGGTCAGTTCAGTTGAGAATATTTTTCTGTGTTCATTACATTACAACAGTAGCAAATTTTTGATTTTAAATACCACGGTATGACATAGATAAAAATAAGAGCGAGATCTGATGATCAATGGTAGAGATTTCGAAAAAAATATTTTTTAATTTTGGCAGTTTTGTATTTAGTTTTTTGCATTTAAAACTTTTTGAAAGCAATCAATTTGCTTTTGACGGATTTAATTGTATACACGAAATTTTATTACTATTATGAAATACCCCATATATTTTTTTCATAAAATTTCATAATTTCATAAAAAAAAAATATTTATTTGATTTCATGAAAATCTTCCGCTGAACTATGAAATTGCTCAACAACATTTACGTTTATATATTTATTTATTTTTTCATAAAATTTTTTTTGTCCATACATTTTCATACTTTTTTAAGTTTATTTTTAAGATTTAGTAAGTGTTCCATGTATTTTTAAGTGATTTATTAATTCAAAAAAGCCTTTAATTAATTTGAACTTCTATGACATTTTTTTCATTAACTAAAGGGTCCGCCAAATAACTTTTTTTTTTGAACTCCTGAACAAATTGGACTTTGTATGGCGTCATACCAAGGTCCTTATGCAAAATTCGTCTCAATGATGTCTCCGAAATGTTCAATTGTTGAGAACGACGGTGAATTGATGTTGATGGCGCTTTCACGCTTTGGTTTATCGATGAGGATGCCAGTTTCTTTCACTTTTTTCACAAGATAACGAACATACGGACCATATTCGTTCAGCGGAATGATAAAAATAATTATCTGTCAAATCAGACATGAGCTAAGTGTTACAATTCAAGAAATAAGCACTAGTTGAAAAAAAAAACGTTAGATGGCGAACCCTTTATATGAAGCCATTCATTGGCTGAAATCAAATGAATTTTTTTAAAACATTAATAAAGACTTTCATTAATTCCATAAAGCTAGTTAAACTGACATTTTCGGTTGCTTTTTAAAGTATGTTGTAATTTTATTAGGGTTTTCGTAAACTGAAACGTTAATTTTTAATACAAACAAAATTGTGTTGCACAAGACTTCAACAAGAGTCGCTTCAGCAATAAAAAAAATCCTTTTTTATTTAATAAAAATGTTTCATAAATTAAATTAACGTTTCATTAAATAAACCGTTCTTTTTCAACATTCCAATGAAAAATTCATCTTTGTATTGCACAAATTCATTAATACTACAAACCTGTTTCATATATTTAATGGAAAGTTTAATTGAACGAGTTCCAGTGGCAATTTTCATTAAAAACTCATTACTGAAGTCAAAAAAAAAAAAGTCTCTCAGTGTAGTATGTAATATTGTAAGGTATTACTGTACATTTTAACTTTATATCAGTTAAAAGCATTAATTAATAGTTATAGTTTTTGTTTTCATGCATCACATATTTTTTTATACCCAGGTGAAAAAGTTCATATATGATCATATATTGTCATATGTGTTTTCATGCATGAGCATATATGGTTCCATGTATGGGCACATATGGTTAAATACATGCAAAAGAGAAGTTCATATTTGGATATGTATGAAACCATTTACGATAACATATTGCATATGTTGGGATCATATATTGCTTCATATACACCATATATCATCGCATATGAATTTATATATTTTTCCATATACGGGCAATATGTTTTAATGTTTTATCAGATATGACCATATATGAGCACGATTGTTTTTGTTTTTACACTCTTTTTCGCCGCTATACGAATTCGTGACAAAAATATTTAAAAGAAAATAGATTTTAAAGTTACATAACTTATAAAAGACGATAGTAGAGAGTGAGTTAATAAGATGAACGTTTTTTTATAATTTTTATTTTAATTATACTATTAAATCTATATGATTAAATTAAGCTTTTTTACGCAGTTTTTTGTAATTTATATTTCAGTATATATACAACTTGTAATACTGCTTCAACACACTTATTTTACTACTTGTATAAAAGACATGAATGGTGTTTTGGTTCTAATCTAATATCAATCGCATTTGATGTGTTTAGTTCTGAATAGGTACTACCTAACCTGACATAAACATCCCGCTTTTGGCAGGACTATCCCGCTTTTGGCGGGATTATCCCGCTTTTCAATATAATTTTTTCTCAATAGAATTTTTATTAAAAATAAAATGATGTATACATTTGGAGTTTTTTTGATATAAATAAAGTTTTAGAGCCATTGATAAGATTTCGAAATTCGAAATGTATTCATTTGTTATGCCAAAAGTGATTTTTTATAATTAAAAGAATATATCAGCTTCTAAAGTAATATTTGGAAAAATATTTAAAAATTTACGAATTTATTAAAATACGTTTTTGAAAACTATGCGATAAATTTTTTTGCACCAAAATCCTGATTTTCGCCTGCCGAGTCCTGATTTTTGATAAAAAACAGTGGGTCACGGGAGAATCTAAATATTCATATTCATCTAAACATTTATCTGCATTAGTATCCGAATTACCATCACTATCAGTCTCTTTGCCACCATCAACCATGAACTGTCATCATCGGAATCAACAATATTTTCTATTTCCCTATTGTTTAGTACCCACCTTTGCAATATTTTTAGTGCAACTTAGTTAAAGTTTTTTTTATAAATTTTATAAGAATTCTTACCAAAGGACTTCTTTTGTCTTTTGACAATATGTATGTATTGGCCCATGAACGTTTCTAAGACAAGAATTTTCTGTAATACCTAATCATCAGCGCATAATAATAGATATATTCAAACTGCAGGTGTTCAAAACATTTGCAATTCTCATTATTCTTACTCTAATCGAAACAATTTATACTAACAAATGCTAGGATATAACGGTAATCGCATTCCTTTTTAATTTAAGATTCAGGCCGTTACATTTTTTAAACAAATTTATTATAATTATTGTCCTTTAATAGTTGTAATAAGATGTTGGAAGCATAAACATCGTAAGAATATTTTTTGTAAAAAAATGGCAGGAAATAAATACAATTCTGATTTTAAATCAAAATTTTAAATGATTTTCAAAATGGACTTTCATAAAGTTGGAAAGCCCCGTATTGAAACTGTTAGAGAAGATCGGAAAATCAAGATTTTTTTTCGAAACATCCCAAAGCAGTTCCCAGAGAAGCTAATACTGAACTTTTAATAGATGCCAGTCTTCCCACCATTAAAAGAAGAGCCCGAGAATATGGTCTGATAAGTTATAGATGTACAAAAAAAAAACATTTGTGTCGGAAAACAACCGAAAAGCGCGGCTTGACTTTGCACGCACCCATTTGAACTGGACTCAACAGCAATGGAAAAATGTATTGTGGTCAGATGAGTCTAAATTCAACCTCCGGGGATCAGATGGAAAAGCCAATGTGCGAAGATAACGAGGCGAAAAGTTTAATCCCATATACACAACCGCCATAGTGAAGCACGGAGGTGGAAACATTATGGTGTGGGTTTGTTTTTCAGGAAATGGGACTGGCCCAACTCACCGCATTGCTAGCACAATGACGGCCACAATCCACAGAGATCTTTTGAGTTCAGTTATGAATCCGTATGCTGAATGGGAAATGGCACTCTCATGGACCTTCCAGCACGACAACGACCCAGAACACACGGCGGGGGTTCTAAAAGTTTGGCTGCCAGGCAAAATGAAATTAATATCATGTCGTGGCCGGCTCAATCTCCCGATCTCAACCCGATTGAGAACATGTGGATGATTGTAAAACGGAATATCGGCAATAAAGTATTCCGAAATGGTGAGGAACTCTTCGTCGAGTTGGAGAAGCAGTGGAATGAAATTTCTGACGATTATATTAAAAAGCTCATTGCCTCAATGCCTAAGAGATGTTCAGAAGTTATAAAAAATAATGGCTACGCTACAAAATATTGAGCGTTAAAACCATTGTTTGTATTTCCTGTTAATTACTTTAAGAGTTGCAAATGTCTTGAACACTGCACTATCGACTTATTTTGTTAAAATTACTTTTTTTTATTTTTGAGAAGTTATGAATAATTTTTTTGTATTTGTAAAATAATATACTTTAACTGAATTTAATACAAAAAAAACAAAAACTTTTACCACAAATCTTTTTGATCAAAATAATTATAATTACCTAAACCATGATTTCAGTTGCAAATGTTTTAAACACCACTGTACCTTGATAAAAAACACATGAATAATCTGAAATAAAAAAAAAATCTTGGAAGCTTTTAGAAATTCGATTTGGTGCATGCAGAAGGTTTTTTGTTCCGAATTGACTTAAAAAACGATTTTTATTATCAGTACAATAAGGTCCATAACGTTGTAACCTGTATTTTTGATTTTGTTAAAAACAATTTATAACCCCAACAAACACATTGTCTTAAAACAATTTTGAGATAAAGATATATATTTTCTATTAAGCACTTCTTCCCAAAATCAGTTTTGAATTTGCAAATTTTCGAATTTACTTCAATACTTTTCTAAAAAGTCATTGTTATCGTCATTATGATCACTTTCAAAATCATAGAATTTTATCTTTTTGGAACAAGTCGATTTTCCATTATAATTTAATTTTCATTAAATTCTTTCCCATTTGAATTTTTTAAATAATTTCTTTTTAAACTATTTATATTTATTAATGCAGTTTGAATTTAAAATATATGAATTTATCAGTAACATGTTCTTAGAAGTATAATAGAAACATTTTCAATCATTGATAACTTTACGGTTTTTGGTCGAAACAATAAATACTTTGGACTCAGTGACTATTTTTTTTATTTTTACCAGAAACTGTTAAATTATTTAAGATTCGATTATTCCTTCATATTTTTTTTGTTAGTTTTTCAATTTTTCTACATCGTTACCCGAAACCCACCCCAGGTGACTTGGTTCAGAATTTTGGTATTTTATTTATAAAAATTGTCTTTAAATAGTATAGAAAGCATAATTATTATATAAAAACATTGCTTTACTCGTATAGTATTCAAAATACAAAATAATTTTGACAAATTTTTCTTCAATTGTAGCGTGAAGTATATTGGCCCATATAACAATGTTCGCATTTTGTTGGGGTACAGGCGTGTTCAGCACATACTTGTTTCTTACACGTGACGCAGGACTGTCTAGTATTTCTTAATTTTGTGCTCTCCCGACATATGTAACACTTGCCATTATGTTTAATTCGACCAGTATCATCACGTTCGAGTGGTTCGTCTTCAACAAATTCGTCATAGACACTTGTACCCAAGATTGGCTCTCCTGAAATAAGTTTTAAATTTAGCTACATATTTTTAAACCAATAGTTACTAAAAACATACCTAACACGCATTCAATGGCTGTCTTGATTCCAAATCTACCAACAACAGCCTTATTTATCAATAAGAATAAAGCCACAGGCCAACGTCGTGTTCCTCTCTTGCACGTTTACTGAGACAACATTTTGTCCATAGTGTCTACGCCGCCTTTTGTTTCTTTATAATACGTAATTATTTCTGGTTTTTCTTTTGGTCCAGTAATATTTTATTGTGGTGCATTGTAGACATTAGAACTACAGCTTTGTTTTTTGCGGGAACGTAAGACACTAAGGTCACATTTTCTGAAAACCCAAAAAGACTTGAGTTTACATTTCTGGATTTTGAAGGCTTAAATTATTCTGGCAAATATTGTTTATTTTTCTTCAAAGTACCAACTAACGTTTTTATTATTCATTGTTAGTCTTTTTTTTTCATACTTTGTTGATACAAATTACAAGACGTTTGAACAAGAAATGGTTGATTTTTCTAAAAATATCTGCATATGCTTTCCTGGTATTTATTGATAACGGTAGCTTCTACATTTTTTGTTATTATTCATGTAAGTAAATGCATTTTTTTATTTAAAATACGTGTAAAACATAAAGAACCCACCCGGATGGGTTTCGGTACACTACGTCTATATAAAACCTTTGGTAGTGCGAAGGTTAATAAAACACAATATTTTGGATAAAAACTTAAAAAATGGCCTTTTTCTATGAGCATGTAGGAAAAATAATACCCGATATACCCTCATATTTGGGATCCGTACATATATGAATCCATATAAGAAGTCATATATATGGCCATATATGACAATATATGAACATTTTCACCTGGGTATGAAATTAGTTATTAGAAAAAGTGAAATATGAAAAGGCGAATACAAAAAAATTTAATTATAGAGCAATTCCATATGAAAGCGATCACCTTTTGGACGACCCCTCTCCGATTTTAAAATAAATAGTCTCAATCGATTGCCCAGCAAAAAATAATGTACCTACATATTTTTTTTTTTTATAGTGACTGGTTTAGTGGTGGTGTGCACCACTGTCATGTGACAAAATTGAAGAATTCTTCATAAGGGACCTCATTGAAAGTTGTTTTAAAAAAAATTGAAAAATAATTGAAAAATAAAATTTTCCTATTTTTTCTTGTTAAATAATTAAAAATAATTCAATTATAAAAAATATAAAAACAATGAGAACAAGGTGGTCTCTTAAATGCTCTTCTCCTGTCCAAACAAGGAGTCGGGGCCCATTTTTTTATTGCTGATTCTTAAAGCAAAAATTACGAGGAATCCAAAAAAAATAAAATTAGCCGGAAAATTTAGGAGCTTCTGTGGAAAATCGGAAAATTTAATTTTCATGGGAAAATTTAATTTTCATGGGAAAAATGATAAATTTCTGAGAAAAATTAGGAAAATTTTATTTTTCAATTAAAGCCTGATTCAATACCTTTCCAACGAGCTATTACTCGTTGCGATCGCTTTAGTAGTTTTTTTAAAACAACTTTCAATGAGGTCCCTTATGAAGAATTCTTCAATTTTGTCACATGACAGTGGTGCACACCACCACTAAACCAGTCACTATAAAAAAAAAAAAATATGTAGGTACATTATTTTTTGCTGGGCAATCGATTGAGACTATTTATTTTAAAATCGGAGAGGGGTCGTCCAAAAATTTGCCAATTTTGATCGTTTTCATATGGAATTGCTCTATAGTTTAATTATTGTTTTTTTTTTTTTTTTGCAAATCTCGATTTAAAATCATATACATTTAGAAATTTTACATTAAATATGTCAACCTCATAAATATGTAATTACATTAATTTGTATGTGTAAGCAAAAATTTGCAAATTTTTAATTGTTAGCATTTTCTGTTAATTGCATGCACTTCATTTAACTTTATAACAAAAAAAAAAAAAAAAATGTATATATATTTATATATATATTTCTCTGCGTGAAAGCATAACTTTTTTTTATAAAGCCTTTAATTATAAAATTTGTTTAATATTTAAATGTGCATTAATAAACATGGGTTATTTATTAATTAATGGTGAAATGTAATTTAAAAAATTAATTTACATGTTTCAATAAAAAAAAATCTCTTTGCACTAGATGCGACAAATTTTAATATTTATATATAAATGCTATTATTTTAGCATAAAATTTAAAACATTTCAATATCCGTTAAATACTGGTTCAGTTAGATTTATGCTTTTTTTTACAAAACCTCAACTCAATTATTCTAATTTGAAATTTAATTGTAAATACTTTTACAATATGCAGTTATGGAATTTAACTTTAAATCTATTTGTATTCAAATCAATTTGTATTTATATGGAACATATATACATATGTTAAACGGCAGTAATTGACATTTAACTGACAATGGCTTTATACAATATAATAGACATTCAAAAATCATTATTGAATTTCAAAAATCTAAAATGTAAGCAAAAAAAAATAAAAATATATACATCAAATCATGATTATCAATTGTATGCATCCGTACACTCATCAAAAAAAAGTCTGTACAAATAGTTCAAAATTCAAATACGATTTCTGCTAAAATGGTATCTCCGTATCTGAACCTAGTCAGGTTCATATTTATTACCGGGAATACACTCAGGGAACTTTTGCATTAAAAATTTGTAGTTGTTTGGCTTGTACTGATAATCTCAGTCATTTGTAGCACAAATTAAATTTGTTTAATAACCTTGTAGTTCATTAAAAAAAAACCAACCACACCAGAAAACTGTTTTATGATTTGACATAAATTTTTTACAGTCTTTTGTTGTAATTTAAAGAAATAAAAAAAATTAATTTAGAAATGGTGAGATTAAAAATAAGAATAAACGTTTTTCTCTAAAATTATAAACACTCCCAGCAAAATAAAGTGGAAGTAGTGATTCAAGAACCTCCTTAATTTGACTTCCAAAGCATTAGCATACGCACATTTTTCACTTTAATAGAAGTTATTGTTAACAACTGCCAAAAATGGTAAATTAAAGTTATTTTCAACAGCATTTGCATCACCATATAAATTAATTGGTATCTAAATTAATACCATCATAAGAAGTACTTTTTCAAAAGTTCATATATATTTTTTTTTATATGTAGGTTGAGGTGGTAAGTGGTTGGATTTGCAATCAGAAGGTTGCGAGTTCAATTCCAGGCCGGGGAGACAATTTTTTTTTAATTCTAATTAATTTTTTTAGTATTTTTTATTTAATTTGGGTTTTCTGAGTATTTTAAGAGAATTAAGTAATTTAAAAACTACCAAATAATTAACATCTTGACTTTAATCATAAAGAATTAAATTAAATTAGAAAATTGTTATCCAGAGTGGACAAATAATTATTTGATAAAAATCTATTTTTTGTCTTTGCGATGGAACCTTTTGTAAAACTTATTTAAAATATAAAAAAACCTAAGGTTTAATATTTTTTATTGTTATGTTGATAAGAAAATGCAAAGATGTATTTCACTGCTAAAAATTTGTTTATCGAAGTTTTCATATTTGTTTCAAGATATAGTAGTCGGTGTGCCTCAATTGAACGTGTGCAATATTCAAAAAAAATTAGGTAAAAAAAAATTAATTTTGGCTTCAAAAATCTAGTTGAGTTTTTAATTCTGTTGTTTCGGATCGCAAAAATTTAGCAAAACCAAAAAATATCGAAGCCAAATTTTGAAAGCTAGTTTATTAATAATAATAATTAATTAGTAAATTAATTAATTAAAACCTTTTACTTAATTTAAATATATGACTTTATTTACCTACAGAGTTTTTAATACCGACCTCTTTCTTCAAATCTTTAGAAAAAAATACGGATACATTAAAAGATCTTACGTTCCAAGGCACAATCGTTTCATTGCAAGCCACTTTTTCCGATCTGTAGTTAAACTACTTCTCCAATATTTTTTTCTCCTTGTCATTATCTTATTAAAGACACTTCTCGTCAAATTAATTATTAAAAAAATATTTTAAAATTTGCAATGAATTCAAAATTGTTAAATGAGCATTTTTATTATTTCTTAACATTTTTTTTAACCTCATCAAAACTTAAAAATATTTGAAAAATAATTTATATCTCAGTGATACGAAATCTAATAATAAAAATATTTTAAAAAATCATTATTTTATATTTTTATTATATATTTGTGTAGCATATTTTCTTGTTTTCATAAAAATATATCAATATTTTCAACTTAAGTTCGTTTTAAGTTTGTTGTACTGCATAAGTAACTTTGGTGCAAATGGTAGCGCGGTCTACTTTAATACAGCAGATCGTAACTCAGATTCGTGTGTTCAATACTCGCTGGCACCAAAAGATTTTTTTTAATATTTAAAGATACATCCCTAAAGTATGCTGCACATTTTATTAAATAAAAATGTTAATATATATTTGAAAAAGACCTTCCATGAACTATTGAAAAATAGCATCCATGCACTGTTTAAAATGCTATTAAAATGCTATTCACTCCATCCGCCCAATGACACGACAATGTTAAAATCATTAATGATTCACCTAAATTTGCACCACATCCGACTCAGTAGATGTGGTGTTTTTACTACTTCTTCCTCAGCTCTTATTTTGTTGGGACTATTAATTTTTAAATCAGACTAAACTTGTTTCTGCCTTTATTATTATTTGTGTCTAATAATTGTCCGATTGTCTATATATGAAGTGTGTTCGATTATTTTCCCAGTAGAGTCCAGTAAAAATTACTCAGTAACAAAATTACAGAGAGTAAGACAAATTTACAAAAAAGTAAACGAACGAAAAATTTGTAACAATTGGTAAAATATATAAAACAGCTGATTTTAAATACCAAATATTAAAAAAAAATCAACTGGTCATTATGGAAAAGATATAAGTTAGTTGAAATTTTCGATCAGATATAATTTGAAATGTTTTTTAATTTCTTCCATAAAAACTTTTACAAATTTTTAAAAACTTTTGTGTTATCGAACACACTTATGATACATTTTTTCAACGACTTGCGGCTGTAAGAATCAAACCTGCGCTCTTCTTACATTACAAACGTAAAAATAACAAGTAATGACCGTTTAGCGAACACGCCCAATTATGGCCTCGAATGTAATGCAGATAATTGCAGTTTTCTTTTCTATTAGCTTTTCTATTAGCTTTTCTGTTATTATATATTACACTCATATGAGACCAATACTAACTATCAAAACACAATTTAGATTTTGTTTGTTTTTCTAATCTCCTTCGTTTCTATTTCCCAGCGTTACCAGACTGACGTATGGTTTTTACGGTCATAAATGTTTGTAAATTTTTTACTAACATGCATTTTTATTACAATTGTTAGTAATTTTTTGAACAGCAAAAACAAATGACAATTGTTAGCTGAATTTAATGAAATGTTAGTCGTCCTTTCTTCAAGTGAAATTACCTGGATTTGGTAGGCAGCAACTCCCTTTTATGCTTCCAAAATAGCGCTTCACCACATTACATACTATAAAGCAATTACGGAAGGCATTCTGTAGTGCTTCCCAAAATGCCTTCTTTGAAGCAATGAATAATGCATACAATGAAGCAATAAAGAATGCATTACTGTTGTCAACATACAAAAAGCGCTTCATATTGCCTAAGAAGACATGAATTTATTCCTTAAAAGAGACATACTAAGTGGGACAATCGCGAACAAAAATCGTGCCATTTTTATAAGCTTTGGAAGAGCTTCGTAATTAAAAGTGCCTTCCGGAAGCGCTTCTGGGTAAGCATTTTTTTTTTGCTGGGCAATTACTGTCGTCTTTACCTATATAATATCCTCAGTGTATAAATGTTTAATAATGAGTACTTAATATGCACGGAGCAACGATTTCTGGTACATTTTTTTTCTGGTACAATTTGTCATATATGGCTTAGTTTACGATATAAGATTATATTCAAAATTATGGGAAAATAACGCCATCTAAAGGGTCCGCCAAATAACTTTTTTTTTGAAATGCTATAAAAAAAACTACTGAATATTTTCTCAAATTTCTTTTTTATTTGAAAGTACAATCGTTCCGGTTAATAATGGAAAATAATTTCATTCAAATGGCTGCCTCGGCTGGCCATGCAGTAGCCTACACGATCGGTCCAATTTTTAAGCACATTATCGATTTTGTGCAGCTGTATTTCCTCCTCTTCAATTTTTTTGAACAGAAATTCGTTCAACATGGCCCGATAACGATCGCCATTGACTGTAACGGACGGCCTCTCCTTGCTCATTTTCGAAGAAAAATGGCCCAATTATGCCTCTGGACCAAAATCCGCACCAAACAGTGACTCGTTTTGGGTGTATCGGCATATATTCTGCAACAGTACCATGACTTTCAAAGTAATGTCGCAATATTTCTCAGCGTTGTTCAAGCGTATTCACAACCATATTCGTTCAGCGGAAGGATAAAACTAATTATCTGTCAACTCAGACATGAGCTAAGTGTTACCATTCACGAAATAAGCACTAGTTGAAAAAAAACGTTAGATGGTGGACCCTTTACAAGTGACCACAAAAAAAAAATTTGCTAATTTGAGAATCACGAGTTACTAATTATTATTAAACAAAAAATATGTTCAAATTGAAATTAATTTAATTGAAATAAGATAAGATAACTAATAATTTCAGCTTTATAACTGGTATATACGCAAGCAATATAAAAAATTGGTTCAACTGAATTAACAGGCATTTGTGCAAACTTTTTTTTATGAGTGTATAAATGCAAAATAACTAAAACATTTTTTCATCCTCTGTCTACATGGAGTGATGAAAAATCATAAACAACATACAATAATATAAAACAACTAATAACAAAACAATAGACATGACAGAAATATGACAGCTCAGACAATGAAATGAATCAGACTATGATTAAAATAAATCTGTTAATATGGAGCAAAATACTGAAAGCAGAGATTTATATGTACCAAAGTTCTAATTAAAGGATATGTAAATGTTCGCTAACGTAAGCGGGTTTCAGTCTATATACAAAAACCAAGTGGAATATTCCAAATACAACCCAGTAAAATAGTAAAAATCCAAATAATAGGTTGGCAGAACAACTTATACTGTATTATAACAGGTTCTAATTTCTGTTCCACAACATATTTATTTTATATGGAGTTTGTCCTATTTGCAATAGGTTGTTTACCACCAAAACTAGAACAGGTTGCTTTAGAACCGGTCCTAGAACCAGTGAAACCTTACATTTTGACTCAAGATCCTGTTCTAGAACCGGTTGCATGTAACCCTTGGTAAAAGAAGCTATTCTCGAACAAGTTCAAAGGTATCTGTTCGCAAAAAATTTTTGCTTTGCAGTAGCACAAAATTAATTTGGTGCTAACAAATTCCCAAATAGAAAAATCTTAAATAAAAAAAGTCCAAAATTTAACAAAACTAGCAAAAATAATAATTGTCGCTAAAAATGAAAAAAAAAAATAATTGTTAAAACTAGAAGAAAAACCCACAAAA
>CM037854.1:38719486-38785159 GCA_021234595.1 Delia radicum | reverse complement strand
AAAAAATTTCCAATATCAAAAAAAAAAAAATTGCTGAAACTGAAAATGTGCTTAATAAAGATTTCAGTAAAGTAATGCGATTATTTAGTTTTTTTCTATATTTTTTTAAACAAAAATAAATGGTTTTTTAGATATAATTAAAAATTGCTAAGTAAAAATAGAAAAATACCATTAAATACTGCGGCGTTAGAAAATATTCACACTGGGTTATCATTCCCGGTAAACCAGTTACAGTTATTCTAAATCTGAAATTGTATCCAACAATATAAAAAACATAAAACGTCAATTGGCTCACCTTATAAAGAGAATATCAAGATTAGCTGGATAGAAAAAGCCAGAACAAAACAAATCCATTTTACTGGTCTCTAATTTTGTTTATTCAATTTAGAAATTCCTGGCAGAAGCATCACTTTTAAACAAGATGTATGTTCAGAACAATGATTCGATTTTATCAAAATCTTATCTCTGACCAAAACACTAAATACTTAAAATATAAAGATTATTTAATTAGTTTTGATAATATTTTTAATTTATTTTTAAATATTTACCACAGCTTTTCTTTTATTTTTCCTCAAATACAGCACCAAAAATAAAAATATATTGAATTATTCTGTTTGAAAATGTTTGACCAAATAAATAAAAACAAAATCAAAAAAAACGAAAACAAAATCACTGACCGACGCACGGTGTAAGATTTGGCCAATCTAGCTGGACAAAAGTCCGTTTTTTTACTTTTAATTTTAATAAGTATTTTAATCAATAATGAAAGAGGACTTCTTACTGAGTAGGAAAATGCAAAAAGTTCGACTTATTTACCAACACTAATAAAATAACGGTACTTTGAACTTGAACATCTATGAGTAAATTTAAATGCCAATAAACTTGTTTAAAATTGAGCATCTTTAAATGGGTATAATTTTTTATGGGTAAACTTATTTGAAAATTTTTTTTAGTTAGCTTAGCTAGTTTCTCCTCTTCATAAATCGTGTAAATACGTTCCTAAAACTTGGAAAGTATTTTCAGTATTATTTAATATAGGGAAACAACTTTATTCGGAAATTTTCAAAAAAAAAAAAGTTCTCTAAGCTGTAAATTTTAGGGAACACAACGGATTATCACAAAATTTGTTTTATACAAATAGCTAAGTGCCTTCTTGAAGCAACCAGTTAAATTATCTGCCGAAATTTTCCGATCTTATAAATAATCTACTATGAGAGACAATATCTCATACCATGAAATTTTTGATGGCTAACAAAACCCGAAATTACAAGAATTGACCGTTCGTTTCACTATATTTGTGGAAAATAATACTTTATTTGAAAGAATATTCGTGGACTGTCCATAAAGTTTTATGGCATTCAAAACAAATTATTGATGAATGCATTCTTCCTTTTGGACAATCGTCGGTGGAGGGTTAGAAGCAAGAAATAAACACAAACGAAAATGTCGAGAATACTTTACGCGAAAAACTTCTAGAATTGACAATAATACAGATTTAATGAATAGACTTTTAATATTATCAGATCCATATATCAACAGTTAGCGCACACCTCCAGTTTATACAAAATCCGCATTGACCCCTGAAGTACTTGAATTTATTAGAGAAGCCAGAAGCACCTGATGATAACCGTGAAATTTAATAAATTATTTAATATGTGTGTACATTGTAATATATTTTTTATTTTAAAGATTATAAAAATTTAAATATTTTTTCACTAAAGAAAAATTAAGCATTTGTTGTCATTTGTAACTCGTAAGAATTATTTTAAATATAAAAATGCATATTTAATTTTTCAAACGAAATATTTTTATAGGCAGTATACACGCCCGTTTTTTGTACAAATTAATGGTTTTAGTTCCTATTTAATCATTCAGTGTTTTCAGTATTAATCGTATCATACTCACATTTTTTTGATTATATGGGTGGTGGGGCGTGGAATTTGTCCAATTTCTCCCATTTTTGTACCAAAGCTGCACCATAGTCCGAGAACATTGTCCATCAAATTTTATAACTCTAGAGATAATTAGTGATACCCAATATACAAAAATATGTAATACAAAGTAAATCGCCAGATCTGCTCAACAAACTGGCACGAAGTAGGAAATCATTCTAACCCGGATATGATGTTTAACTCAATTTATGAGACATTTAATCAAATCTACGAAAAGTCAAAAATAAAAACACAAAAAAAGAAAAATAGAATTCCAAATCCTTGGATGAATGAAAATTTAATAAAAAGCTGTGAAATTAGGGATAAACTTTATAAAAACAGGCTATCAAATAAAAACAATGAAACTGAATATAAAAAATACAGAAATTCATTAAATAAAAAACTAAATTATGCAAAAAATTTGTATTATAAAAATAAGTTTTTGAAAATAGATACAATATTCGTGTAACATGGCAAATTATAAACGAAATAATTGGTAGAAAATCTAACAATTTAAATGAAATAATAATAAAAAATTTTAAAAACATGAACATAACCGATATTTTGCAACAATTTTGCAACAAATTTTAAGCAAAATATCAATAATATTTTACACAATTGTGATATTCAAACAATTAATTACTCAACACGATTACTTCAAAATTCTTTTTACATGTCCTATACAAATGAAGAGGAAATCTTTAATATTTTAGTTTCTCTTAACACCAAAAAAAGTGCGGGTTACGATGGAATAAGACCAATTGATCTTAAAAAACAATGCCGGGGTAATGACACCAATTATAACCAAATTAATAAATCTTATACTACACAGTGCAATAATACCTGATATACTTAAAGTATATTTTGTTCGTCCTATTTATAAAAACAGTAAAAAATCAGATATTAATACCGACCAATAGCAATCTTATCCGTTATTGAAAAAAATAATGGAAGAAGTCGTGTGCAGCAGATTAACAGACTATATACACAAATACCAAATAATTTCGTCGAACCAATTTGGGTTCCAAAAAGGAAAAAACATAAACAAACTTCTTGGCAACTTTGCAAATTATATTAACGAACATCTAAGTAAAAAAAAATCAATGCTTAACACTTTTTATCGATTTTAGCAAAGCTTTCGATACCCTATCGCATAGCAAGCTTATATTAATGTTTGAAAGAATTGGAATACGTGATAGATGTTTGGAATTGTTTAAAAACTATCTGACAATCAGAACATATTATGTAAAAGTGAAAAACAACTTAAGTGAGGAAACAAATTCGGAATTTGGTGTACCACAAGGCTCAAAATTAGGTCCCATACTCTACTTAATATATTCTAACGAACTTATTAATACATTAAAAACTTGCAAAACGTTTGCATATGCGGACGACACTGCTATAGTAGTTGCCCATAAAAACATAGATACAGCAACAATTATAATGCAACATCAGCTCGATACTGCTGTGCGATGGTGTCCACGATCATGGTTTAATAATCAATGCATCAAAAACCAAACTAATGCATATTAAGCCGACAAATATACTATATAGGGAAATCAATATAAGGTTCCACTCAACAGAATGTCTGCATAGTAAAAAAAATGGCAGATTTTGACTACAGTAATGACCTTTGTTCTACCGTAATCGATATAGTAAACACATACAAATACTTAGGCGTTTATGTAGATCATAATTTTAAGTGGATGGTACATGTAGATGAACTCCGAAAAAGGCTAAGAAACGCATCATTTATGCTTCATCATTTAAGTTACAGCTCCAGCAATATGGTGCTAAGACAAGCATATTTTTCATTAGTGGAATCACACCTACGCCATGGTATTACAGCCTGGGGAAGCTCAACTTTTTGTAATAAGCTACAACAAACTCAAAACTAACTGCTTAAAATTCTAAAAAAAATCGCTCTATAAACAATATTCAAAACCCCACTACAAGTAATATGGGTGTCGCCATTGTCAACAATAATAACAACACAACAAACAACATCAACGACATCAACTACATACAAAATGTAATCACAACCAACCTTACAACAACTAATTCCAACGTTTATGATCAAACAACCAATACGAATAGAACAACATTTAATGATAACAACTCTAGAACTACCAACAGCAACGCCACATCTTCCAACAACTATGTAAATAGTAACAACAACGAATCAAATAACAACATTGCTAAAGATCTGAACATATTAAACGTCAACAGCATCTTTGTTACTACAATAGCAACAGAATTTTATAATGATTCCAGGTTTCTGAAAAGAATAGACCACAATCATCGGACTCGTTTGAATGTTGAAGGGAGATACCGTGTACAAAGACACAAAAACAACTATGGGAAAAGCACTTTATCAGTATTATTACCAACAATATTAAACACACTGCCCCCGGAAATAATTAATACAGTCAATAACAATAATAAAAATAAAATATTTAAAAACTTTTTTATTAATCAGCAATGAATGCTGTTATACCTCAAAATAAACTTAAAAAAAAAAAAAAAAAAATAAAAATAACTAAAAATTTAATTTAACTTTAATTAATCAGCAATGAATGCTCTAAAACTTTACATTTAACTTTTAAAACTTACCTGCTTAAGCTTTACTAGATTTGCAAGGTTATTAATATATGTAAATAAATTGTTATTATATTTATTGTAAATTAAAGCAAAATAAATAATTAAATAAATAAATAATAAATAAAAAAAAAAAAAAATATTTTCTAAGATATAGAATTTTGTCCCCCTAGAATCGTAAAATCTTCCACTGTGCGACGCCTGTCCGTAAAAAGTCAGAAACTATGGAAGTCTAATTTATAAATTAACAGTGTTTATAATTTTTAGAGAAAAATATTTCTTCTTCTTGTTAACCTCAACATTTCTAAAATAAGAAAATTGCACACATTAAATGTAAGTTTACCGATTTCAGTGCTGCAATATATTTATCAACATACTTAATACCATAATTCGTGTGCGTTATTGCTAACACAATTCAGTAAATTATTTTTTAAGTAGTTTGTGTTTAAAATTACGCATTGAGCTTGATTTTACATGCAACATTATAACAGTAATTTTATAAGCATTTTTACAGTGTTTATGAATTACTTTTTTATTTTATAAATAAACTTATCTATTAATGCCTTAAACACTGACATAGACATTTTTTTAGTTTTCTTCACATATTCCCAATACGCCCAAAATCAAGGGGTGCATATAGACTATTTTCCTTGAATGTATTTAAACAGCAACTGTTACCCAGCAGTTATCATTTACTTTCGTTTTAAGCTACACAGAAAAAATTATCAACCTAAAATATGTAATTAAAGATTTGATTTGAATTAAATTTGTTTCTAAACAAATATTTAATTGAATGAATTAATATTTTAATTGACTTTTAAATATATAAATACATATTTTAGTAATTATCATATTATATTTTCATACACATTATGCTTAAATAGAAAATTTTCAGTATAAAATACCAAATACCTTTGAAGTTTACAAAAAAACAAGCACACACACAAGCATACAAACAGACTCAGCATTGCCAAAAACACACATACCAATGTATCGTTCACACACTTTTTGTGAGTATCATATTTTTTGTTGAATTTATTTATATATTTTTTTCCTTCTTAATTTTCAATAAAAGTTTTAATTGACAGTATCTGTTCACTTAGTGAACAAAAGGTACCAACCAATTGTACCAAAGGTGCCACCGCTAACCCTTCCCACCAAATGACGTTTGACCAGCATGTCATAAAAACTGCAATCAACTGAGTTGTCATTAAAACATCATCAACAATTTCCAACCATCAAGCGAACAACAGCTATAAACCGGCAACCGCGAATATAAAGTTGTTCATCAAAAACTTAATTGTAAACTTACATCTAAAGTTTAAAACTGACCCAAACTCGAAAATAAAAGGTTTAAAAGGAAAAAAAAGGAGTAAATTTAAACCGAAAATTCAACACATAAAGTCAGACGTTGAGACCAAATTTGGTTAAAAAATACCCTAAAGTGATATAAAGTGAAATTGAAATGGTGAAAGACAAAAACATCATAAACTGAAATATTTTAAATTAAAATTGGGAAAATATAAAATTGTTAAAATCTACAATAAAAAATCTAAGGATTAAAACCCTAAAACCCTTAAAACTAAAATTAACCTAAAATTTAAAAATAAGGATAAATAAAATCCCAGTTACAATTTATAACGTTTAAAGAAACCCGCCATTTTTTATATAATTCCCTCAAAAAGATGGTTAGTAAGAAGCCATCTTTCTTTTTATTCCACTAACCCGTAAATATTCAGTATCATTGCCCTGATAGGTGCAAAATCAATTAAAATATTAATTGATTTAATAAATATTTTAATTGAAACCCGTTTTTAGTTTTTTCTGTGTATCAAGTAATAATATCTCGTTAAGCTCAGTGGTTTGAGCTGTCGTCTGCCAATCTGGAAACAAAAATTTTTAGATCACCTTTTACAACGGTTTTACCAACATTTTACCAACACTAGAAATTTTATTCTTAGCATTGTTCCGTAATATTTAAAACACCTTTAAATTGTTTAAAATTAATATCAGTATTGATTTTTAATTCTAACTATACATTTCTTCTATTTAACTTTAGACGATTTACGTGAATATATATATTTCTTAATAATGTTTATTTTCTTGTTTCTATTCCATAAGCTCTCATCAACAGTCAATTTCAATTTAATGTAATTTTAAATGAAAATAATGACACTCATATACAGCAAAATCAAAAAATTGAGAATACATCGGTAAAAATACATGGCCAAGCCATCCTGAAATTTAATAAGAAAAAAAATAATAACTTTCAATAAACGTATGTATAATATTTGATTGTGGCAATATTCTATTCAATTCAAACGTCAGCACAATATGACCACTAGAACAAAATTAAAAAAAAAAAACATCTACAAGATGGAAGAAATACTCTTAGGAAATCGAAGAAAAAAATTATATGAAAAGATTCGAAACGATAGTTAAGGAAGCAACCAGAACGAAAACTAAACCAAGCATCAACAAAACCAAACAGCCAATTGCGTATTAATAGTCAATAAAAGAATCTGTTACAGGAGAGACAGCATTGATAATAAAAAAGGAGAAAAAAAAAATACTAAAACAACCAAAAAAAGAAAAAGGAAAAACTTCATAAATTTTTACAACTTTTTAAAAGAAATAACTAGTTATAATATAGAAAGGCAAAAAAAAAAAAGACTATGGCAAAATTTAAAAGTTTGAGAAAAAATATCAAAAAAATCCACCAACAGATATTATGTTGGTATACCACTTGCTTATGTTGAAGAGATAAGAATGTGTCATAGCATATATAACACAAGAATAAGCGATAATATCATTTGAACTTTTAAGGGGAAATACCCCGAAGATAAGTTAGTAAAACTCCAATGGAAACAGTTATTTAAACTTATAAAGATTCGATTAAAAATTGGTTAGATTTTTCGTTAAATACGATGGCGGATCAATAAGTCCGTGACTTTTCGAACTTTCCTCGTAGTTATATGAAATGCAACACTGCTCCAATCAAGTACCACCTGTTAATAGAATACTGCCAAATTGTCAGCAAGTTACGTCATTTACTTCGCGTTTAAAAGTTGTTCAAAACATAAATACAACCTCGTGGATTTTTCTTATATGGAAAAAAGAGACTTTCGAGTGGTCATTTAATATTATTTTTGCGAAAAAAAAAACGTCAATCAAACGAAGAAAAAGCTTGATGAAAACTATGGGGACTCTGCATCATCGATTTCAATGGTAAAAAAAGTGGTTTACTGGTACTGGACGGCCAATTGAGGTACATACACCCGAAAATGTCGAAAAAATCCACGATATGGTGTTGGCCGATCAAAGAGTAAAAGTGAGTGAGATTGTTGATGCCATAGTCATTTCATATGGCAGTGTGGTTTCAATTTTAAATGATCAGTTGGGTTTAAGCTGTTTGCAAGATGGGTGCCGCGTTTGCTCTCAATTGACCATAAACATAATCGTGGCCAATAAGGTGATGATTTGAGATGCACGCGGTATAATCCACATCGATTACCTTCAAAAGAGAAAAACAATAGACAGCAAATATTATGCCAACTCATTGGACCGATTTAACGAGGAAAATCCTATTTTTTGGAAAAGATGCAAAAATTGGAGAAAAGTTGGACTAAGTGTATTGAGCTAAAAGGATTATGTTGAAAAACAACTTTTTTTTTTTGCAAAAAAAAAAATTGTATTTCATTCCAAAAGTCACGGACTTATTGCTCCGCCCTCGTATCAGAGCAAAATGTTTTTAAATTTTTTTTGGACTTTAGAAAATTTACTTTATTTCATAAATTTTATTTTTTAAATTAACAAAATTTTATTTCAGCTCTTCCTTGTTTCCACAACCGTGTACTGAACACGAAAAAAATTATCATAAAAATTTTTTCAAGTTATATAATTTTGATTAAAAATAAAAATTATGTTTTTTTCGACCTTTAATTGTGCAATGAAAATTATTCAAGTTCGAGGCCATACTCTGTACTCTACTCTATATTAATAAAGAAATATAGAGTATGGCCTCGAACTTGAATAATTTTCATTTTCATTGCACAATTAAAGGTCGAAAAAAAAACATAATTTTTATTTTTAATAAAAATTATATCAAACTTGTATAAAAGACAAAGTACTGTCTAGTGTACTCCCCCTGTGTTGTTTATAAACTAAACAAAATATAAAAAGGAGATAAAAACAAAAAACGTGTATTGAATATCCACCAGAGGTGGACCTTGCACATAACAAACAAGTTTTCAATTTATTTTTTATCAATGGTTATAATCTTTAACTTCAAGCTCATATATTAGTTCTCATGTAGTGAGTAAACTAGTTTATATGAATGTTTGATGTTTGGCATGGGATTGTTACCGCTTTCAAAACGTGTTCTGATGATGGGAACCTAGAAAATTCCCGAAATAGATCTATCAACACATCCCTAAAAGGGTCAAATAATAAATTTGAAAACAAAAAACTCAATAAATTATTTGTTAGGACAATATCCTAATAAAAAAATATAGAGTATGGCCTCGAACTTGAATAATTTTCATTTTCATTGAAAATTTTTTCTATTGAAAAAGTTCTATTTCATATTAAAAAAAAAACTCATTTGGGACATTTGTGGTCAAAAGTGAGTTTGCCCACTAGAGGTTTAGGTAACTAAATCAACATAAAAAAGTGAAATTTGAGAAAAGGTAAAAAGTAAACTCTCTTCCCAACGTTCAAAAACCCAGGGTGTTAATTTTTTCGACTTTTTCATTAGAAGAAGCATGACTTTTCGACTTTTTCAATGAGAAGAAGGTCGACGAAAGTTCAATAACTCAACTGATCAGAAATCGATTTATAGAACCCTGCTAGAGTCATACGAAAAATCAGCAATTTGTCATGAGTTACATACGAAAATGTGAACGGTGTTCGTAGATTCGACAACCACAGGTGTTTACTTGTCAATTTCTATACAAGTTTAAAGATTTTAGGAACTACTAGCTTTTGGTTGTAGTATACAGTTGTATAAAACATTTTTTTATTTTTCAAAACCCAGTTTTCCAAGTTACCATTATTTCTTTAAACCGTTACTTTTTAAAATCCCTACAAAGCTTATAGTTGTCATTCTTCTTCCTTACAATGAATTTAAGTGTAGTTTTAAGAAAGAAAACTTGAAAACATACATAACTACTAAGAGAATTCTTTAAATAAATCGATTATATATGATTATAAGAAATACTTTCTTATACAACTAACTTTTTTTCTATCTTATTCTTCTTTTTCTTTTTTATAACTTATAACTGCGTTATGGAATTCATTGAAAACTTACATACGTTTGCACAAAAAAAAAAAGAAAAATATATATAAAAATAAATTACTAACGAAAAAAAAAACTTTATAACAAAATATTGTATAAAAACAAATTAAATTGTTCATTGATTTGGAAAATATAGATTTCAACAGTATTATTGGCTACTTTAGATCCATCGTAACGTAAAGGTTGGATTTTTATTTTCGATAAGTGTGTTACAAAAAAAAAAAAAAAATCTATCACCTTCAGAATTATTAATTTAAGTTTGATTTTATTTATTTATGCATTTTTGTAAGGTGCATAGAACTAGAATTTATTATTAAATTTTGGGCATTTCGATGGTCATAAGTTAAGGCATCACAGTTTTTTATTTACAATTGATGTTTATAATGCCTGAGATCTGTTTATCATGCAAAATATATTTGAAGCATTTTATTTTATTCGCGAACGATTTATTACACTGAAGTTTCTTTTATTTAATTAAATGACTTGTTTTCAGTATCACCAACACTTTTCAAAGCAATCGGATTTGATTCGCATTTTTCATTGGCAAAAAACCGGTTATTGCAAAAACGCAACATTTTTAATTTTTTTTTTAAATGTTAAGTTTTCATTGATCTTATGTTATTTAATTCTTCATATTTTAAACGAGCTTAAGATCATTTATTTATTAGTTATAATTATTTTAACAATTATTATAATAATTGTTCCCTGAAGAAGTCACCCAATGTGGAGACGAAATATTGGAAATAAATAATAATAATTATAAATAAATGATGTTCAGCTCGTTTAAAATTAGAAGAACAACATTTTTAATTTTAAGTGCGGATAACTTATACGCTTTAAGTAAGTTTATTCATTGTTGGTCAATACAAGCAGATTAGAGAAAAGTTTAATTTTTGAAAATCGGTTGAAAAATATAAATTGGCTAAAAAAAATTTTGAATACCTGATGTTTTGAACTTTGGAGTCTGATGGATATAATGTGCCCGTCTTTGAAAGGTAAGTTTAAACTTACTTTGATTATGGCTTTGTGAAGAACTTTCTTGGCAATTCAATCATCCAGTATGAAATTTATGAATTAGTTTCAAAATATTTGTGAAACCTCCCACTGTGCATCGTTATTTCAAATTGTACAAAAATTGACAGTTTTAAGATGTCAACTTATAAAATAAAGTATTGGTTTTATGTTTTTAAGATTATATATTTATTAATATATAAATATATATTAAAGTATAAATACTACCCCCCAAGCAAAAAAAAAGTTTTAGAAACATCTGTAAAAAGTTTTCAATTCAACTTTATTATTTTTGTTCTAATCTTTAGTACAATATACGTTTTTAGTAACAATTTTTACTGTTCTCATTTTACAATTACGAAATTTTTGACTAATTTTTCTTGTACAACATTTTACTAATTTTTTAAAACCGAGTGCTAAAATTAGTAAAAAAAAAAATTGGTTGAAAATATAGAAAACCGTTTTCTCAATAAGAAATTTTACATCGATATAGAGTTTTCTTAATTAGAACAGTAAAAATATTCTTTCGTTCTGCAATATTTCAATAATTGGAAAATCAACACTTCAAATACTATGTAGGTAAAGGCCACTACAAATGTAGTTAAAAACAAATGAAATTTCACTTTAAGAAAGGACGACTTACATTTCAGTAAATTAAACTAACATTGTCATTTGTTTTTTAATGTTCAAAAAATTAACCACAATTGTAGTAACAATTGAAGTAAAAATTTTAAATAACAAAAAACGGCTGCAAAAACTTAATAGAAAATCATAAAAAAGTCCTTTGTTGTGGTTTATTTTTTAAATGAGCTACAAGATTAGTAAAACATTTAATTTCTTCTACACATGACTGACAGTTACATTAAAAATAAAGAATCTGTATTACAACTCAAACAACTACATATTTTTAAAGCAGAAGTTCATTGAGTGAACCAATACTGAATTGAATAAATTATTTTATTAGTGATCAAAATAAATAAATATTGGTACTTGGAACTACCAATGTTTGGTATTAGCAGATTTTCAATATTCACTTCTTAATGAAATGTCAATAAAATTATGGAGATTTTATTTTGATATAAAAAAATTAATGACAATAATGTTTATGTTAATCAAACACGGGGAAAAGCTAAAAAAATCAAGAAATCGGAAGAAATATTGTTCAGATCAGTAGCAATAAAAACATAATCATAATTCTAGTATTCTAACAAACATGTTGATCTTCTTTGTTTTAGTTGAAATAATCTGTGCAGAAGGCCCGAATGGAATTAAATATCGTCTGCAAGTATAATAAAATTCAGAGCACGAATATATTTAAAGGAATCCATGAAGAATTCATTAATGAAAGACTTTTTTAGATGAAACTAAGAGAACTTTCAGCTGAAATTTTAAGGCGGTATATTTAGCATGGTAATTTATGTTTTTGATTTTTGCTTTTATATTTTCTAACATTAATAATTTATTTTATATATATAAAAATTTAATGAAAAAGAAGTATATTGGAAACAGTGTTTTATTTATTTCGTAAATAATTTTATAAAAATTTCGGTCGAGTGTACTGAATATGATTGGCTAATATACAAATGACGATATCTGTAACTGAATAATGTGATAGTATATGTGACTATCTAAATTCGGTTGGCAACAAATTCGGTTATAACAACGAAAATGTTCTCTGTGTGCACCAAACTACATTGCAGTACTACAGTAAAATCAGAACTATTCATTCTTGATGATGTGAATTGAATTTCCAGCGTACTTGATAAAGAAATCTCACCCCACACCATGACACTACCGCCACCAAATTTGTGACGCGAGAGGTATCGTTTTTCCTTACGTACACAAAGAGAACAGATTCGTCGTGACAACCGAATTTGTTGCCAATCGAATTTAGGTAGTTACACGTACTTATAATTCGGTTACAGCTATCGACATTTGCTGTTATGTATACCATGTTAGAACAGCATATTCAGTACATTCGACAACATTTTTTTATAAGTACTATTGCATTTATTAAAACACCGTTACCAGTTTTATTTATTTTTTTTTTAAATATGTTTAATTTTCTTCGATCTTCTTTTATTATATATGATTCTTCTTCGAGCTTAAGATCTTTTGTTAAAACGATTATAAATTATTAATTTTAAATTAATAATTTATAATCGTTTTAACAAAAGATCTTAAGCTCGAAGAAGAATCATATATTTTTTTTTTATTTTTTGCATATAAAAATAAGAAATAATAATAAAGGGCCCGCCATCTAACTTTTTTTTTCAACTAGTGCTTATTTCGTGAATGGTAACACTTAGCTCATGTCTGATTTGACAGATAATTAGTTTTATCCTTCCGCTGAACGAATATGGTTGTCTATACGCTTGAACAACGCTGAGAAATATTGCGACAGTACTTTGAAAATCATGGCAATGTTGCAGAATGTGTGCGAAAATTGCGTACCGATTTTGGAAGAAGAGAAGCACCGTCAGCTCCGTATGTTCGTTATCTTGTGAAAAAAGTGAAAGAAACTGGCATCCTCATCGATAAACAAAGCGGGAAAAACCAAAAACAGTGCGTACACCCGAGAATGTTGCTGCTGTGGCAGAAAGTGTGCGTGAAGCGCCATCAACATCAATTCACCGTCGTTCTCAACAATTAAACATTTCGGAGACATCATTGAGACGAATTTTGCATAAAGACCTTGGTATGACGCCATACAAAGTCCAATTGGTTCAGGTGTTGAAGCCAACTGACCATCCAATGCGTTTTCGCATTCGTGAAGCCATTGGTGAAATACAGCTGCACACAATCGATAATGTGCTTAAAAATTGGACCGATCGTGTAGGCTACTGCATGGCCAGCCGAGGCAGCCATTTGAATGAAATTATTTTCTATTATTAACCGGAAGGATTGTACTTTCAAATAAAAAAAGAAATTTGAGAAAATATTCAGTAGTGTTTTTTATAGCATTTTCAAAAAAAAAAAGTTATTTAACTGACCCTTTAGTATAAAAATATGAAAATAAAATACCGAATTTTGCAGTTGTGACCACATAATTTTCGTTGAGCCAACCGCAATTTGGTTGTCGCAGTCAACTTTTTCATGCATCGACAAATTTACGGTTCTAAGCTGAATCATTCGATTGGCGACAAATTCGGTTGTCAACACCGAATTAGATTTTTTTTTTTGGGTGCACGATAAACAAATTGCTATGTTAATAGAAACCCAAGACTTTCAAGTTTTGGAAGATTTTACTCCAACGCAGTCATCCTTCTAAGTTCCAGATAAGTTTCTCTTTGAGTTTTTCAATTAACTTAATGGATTTGCATACCTTCAGGCTTCTAATTTAATTTCCAAACTACATTTAATAACATATGGGTTTGGTGTTCAGGTTCTTCCAACTAAATAAATAAGAAAAAAATATTCATTGGCATTTTGGAGCTATACTTTTGTTAACTATTGTACTTACCCTAACTATTACTTTCTTTTGCAGATGTTAAGTTTACATCTTTTTACTTGTTGCTTCAGTTGTTTGTGTTGTATTAATTTTTTTTTTTTTTTGTACTAAACAAAAGTTTTCATATTTTTTATTTGTTATTGACGTTTTATTCAGCAGTAAATACTAAAAATCATTTTTTTATTTTTTTTTTTTCAAAAAGAGAAGCAATACTCAGAAAATTCTTCCTATTAATTAATGTGTGACTTTCTTTGGAAAGGGGATAGTGGAGAGATGAAAGGTGGTGGAAAATGAAGGGCTTCAAACATGGCATTACTGTAATTGCGCGAGATGATAAGTCTTAGAACAGTTGTGGCTCGCCACCTGATGTAGAGTTATCGAATTTATTGAAGCTTTTTGTTTCATAGCCCTGAGTCATTATTTTACTTCGGTGGGGTCAAGTTGCTATGGGAACACCGAAGGTGGGCGCAGCGATACATATAAGTGATGGAAACCTCATACATATTATTTTTCTAATTTGATTTTGTCGTCAACGGGAATCGAACCTGGGACCATCCATGTAACAGTCCAACTCGCTAACCATCACACCACAACGATTTCGGTCTTTAATACAGCATTTGTTGGTTAAACCAATTATTGAAGTATTGCAGCATATGTTAGATGTATTTTGCAGCATATGTTAGATGTAACATAAACTATTCTATTATAAAAACCTCAAAACAGGACGAAGATCTTCGTACAGGAATTTAGTGACTATGGAATACCTCTTTATTGAGGTTATAACTAAGGACAAGGAAAAGGTACTTATTGGGTGTGTTTACAGACGTAATCGGTACATTGATTTCAGGCAGTTGATTAACACTATTGAGGAATTATCTCTTCATTACAATAATATAATTATCACGGGCGATTTTAATAACAACATTTTAGTTGACAGTTCATTAACTGTACATATGGAAACATTAGGTTTATTTCCAGTCAATAGCATAATACCCACTCATTTTCCCTCAGCAGCACAGAATAGTCTCATTGATATTATATTTGTCAACCACAGGCACAAGGTTCTTCGCTATGATCAAATATCAGCCTCATGCTTTTCTAAACTTGACATTGTGTTTGTGACTTACGACACTTTTGTGAACACGGAAAATAAATATATAACATACCGCGATTTTCGAAATATCGATTATACGATACTGGATCAACATGTTGGGAATATTTGCTGGAATACTGTTTATTCACTTGAAAATGTTAATGATCAACTAGCATTTCTTCAACATAACGTAAATGAAATATTCAACATCTGTGTACCTCTGAAAACAAAATTAACCAGGAACAAACAGCAACCATGGTTCACTACTGAAATAAAAAATCTTATTAATGAGCGAGATTTAGCGTATAATAGATGGAAAAAGTACAAAACTTCTACTCTTCTTAAACTTTTTAAGTCAGCTCGCAGAGAAGTCGTTAAAAATATCTCAATCTCCAAAATGTCATATTACAAACACAAGTTTAAATATGCTATCGATAGTAAATCCAAATGGAAGGAAATCCGCAACATTGGCATTGGCCGGAAAAACTCAACCATAGACACGGATATCGATGTTGATGACTTAAACCAACGCTTCGTTGAAATCAATCTACCAAAACCTACTTTTAACATATATGATACCATATCCACCGCACCAATTGAAAATCCTTTCTCCTTTAAATGCGTTGATCAATGTGATGTTCTAAAAAGCATTTTGAACGTCAAATCCAATGCCATGGGTAGTGATGAAATTGATCCTACATTCTTAAAAGCTCTTCTCCCAAAACTTCTGCCAATCATAACTGCTATATTCAACAACATTCTCACCAAATCAATTTATCCAGATTGTTGGAAAACTTCGAAGATAATTCCTATTCCAAAATCAGGCAAAGATTATCGCCCAATAGCCATTCTTCCATTTCTGTCTAAGGCATTGGAAATTATAATATACGATCAAATGAACAATTTTCTTCAAACACTTAAGCTTTTATCTCCGAAACAATCAGGATTCATGAAAGGACGAAGTTGCATAACAGCCTTGGTTGATGTAGTCGAAGACCTTAGAGAACAACTAGACAGTAATATGGTTTCCTTTCTGGTGCTTCTGGATCACAGCTAAGGATTTGATACTGTAGATCACTCGATCCTAGTGGCAAAACTCGAAAAACTATTTTTCTTCTCCCGCTCTGCATGTAAACTCATAAAGTCATACCTTGAGTGTCGTTTCCAGTTGGTTCACGTTAATGGACGGAGTTCTAATGTTCTAAACATAAATAGAGGTGTACCTCAAGGTTCAATACTTGGGCCGCTGCTTTTTTGTCTGTACATTAATGATCTCCCTGATGTCTGTACCAATTGTAATATTCAGATGTATGCTGATGATGTTCAATTATATGCAAGTTCTAAATTTAACAACCTTAACACCTGTGTCTCTAACATCAATCACGACTTAAACAACATTCATCAGTGGACAACATATAATGGTTTATGCCTAAATCCCGCCAAATCAAAATGCATATTCATCTCAAAAAGTAAACGTATGCTTGACCCAAATATCAAAATAAGCATTAATAACTCTGCAATTTCTTTTGTTCAATCGTCAAAAAACCTGGGAATAACTTTTAATGATCGTCTCACATGGACCAATCACATCAATGGTGCCGTCGGAAGGGTTCATGGGATGCTAAGAAATCTGTGGTCTGTACAACTATCAACCCCTTTTGATATTCGAATGCTTTTGGCTAAGACATATCTCATCCCTGTGCTCTTATATGGATGTGAAGTCTTTGCAAACTGTGATACCCATGATTTTCATAATCTTAATGTTGCTTACAACAATATAGCCAGATATGTATATAACAAGAGCCGTCGTGCAAGCATATCTCTTTTCTCTTATCGCTTATTTAATAAGAGTTTTCGTGATATACTAAACTTCAGGAGTCTACTATTTTTGCACAAAATCATTTATACTGAACAGCCAAGTTACCTCTTCTCCAAAATAAAATTTAGTGTGTTACCCCGTGGGAAAAGAATTATCCAGAAAAAACATAAAACTTTAATGTCAAAGAGACAATTCTTCATTTCAACAGATAGTCTTTGGAACAAACTTCCCTACAGAATTCAAACCATAAGCAATGCATTGCAGTTACAAAATATTTTTACCTTGTCATAAACTTGTAAACTTTGTCATTATCAAATTGGTTTTCTTAACTTTAATTACACTAATTTTATATTTCATTTAATAATTCATACTTAAAACTATAATTTTGTTTTCCCATTTAGTTTTTGTTTTTCTTAAAATTGTTATATTTAATTATCCATTCAAATTGTATATATTTACACTACTAGCACTGTCATTTATAAGATATCAATCTTGTTGTGCTAGTTTATAACTAATTTTCAAATAAATAAATAAATAAATAAAAAATTGGGTAGTGTTACAAAATAATTGATAATAAGCTTTGATTAGGAAAATTATTTATTCAGTAATAGTTTTTTATATTTCCAACCGATTTCTAACTAATTTATTCTATGTGTGTAGGTAGCGACAATAGTGGGTATTTACATTTAGTCCATCCATATTCCATTTTCTCTCGTATGAAAATATAACCTTGTGTAAATGAAATGATTAATTAATGAAAAAAGATATCATAATATTGGCATATCATATTCCATACGTTTGACAATATATTAATAACTGATATTTTATCAATTCATACCAAATTAAAAAATTCAAGTTAACTTGATTAGTTTAAATTGTATAGAGTTGCAACTAATAATTTCATATATGGGCTGTGAATATGAAACGGACTTTACTATTATGTCGCTTTAACTAAAGTATGGAAAAAAATAATTTTATGACGGTAAAATATTTTTTTAAAAAAAACCTTCCTAAAGTCTATGTTTCCTAGGATGCTTAAAAAAAATTTCTTTAACATCGGTTGGTCACATTTTTCTCTTACTCTAAAATATTTATTTTTTCTGCAAAATAACCGAATTTTCAAGATGTAAAATAATCTTGTTGGCTGATATTGAAAAATTGAAAAAAAAAAATTATTTTAAACAAATTAATGTAAACATTTAAGAGAATAGCCACATAATAATTTCGTTAAGGTGTCCCTTAAAATTTTAATTATTTTCTCCAATGCAACGACCTCTTAGTTGTGTACTTGTTTGACCTAAAGTGTACAAATCTGTTACAAAACTGACGGATGAAATTAGAGGGATACCTTTGTTTCTTTTTACTACATTTGCACAACACCCTATTTTAGGATGATAACGACACTTATAATCCCTTCAGTATCATGACAATCAAGTTTTCTTGGAAGGTTAATATGATAAGAAGTAAATAGAAGCAAAACCAGACATGTTTTGTATACGAAAAAGTAAAAATTAGGGCACACATGCTTAGAGTATGGAGTTATTTATAAAATTTCACAGCTTAAATGTGTATGACAGTTAGAATTTAGTTTAGTATTTTTAAAATTATGTGTTAAATTGCTTAATATTAACTATTATTGATTTTAACATATGGTTACAAATTCTATTTTTGAGATCAAGATTGCTAAAAAAGTCATTTGTAACCAAAAAAAAAAAAAAACATTAACCAGTAGGTGGCTTCATAACAAAATTAATTAGACTTTGGACGTTGCAGCACTGGTTTGCATAAAGTTTCATAAAAAATTTCCCGATTTGTCAAAATGGACATATTACACAAGGCAACAATTTTGAAAAAATTTTAGGGGCTTTGAAAACCACTATACAATTTTGATGTATTGTGGTCCCAGTAGTACAAATATGGTTCAATTTTGAAATTCTATGGAGAGGTTTTTTTTTTTTAAATTTTTAATTAAAATTATAAATTTTTTTAGACGTTTCTCCACATAATTAATGATAACTAAAAAAAAATTAGTCCGATATTATTCAAATAAATTTAGAAAAACTGAAATTTACATAGCCTTTAATCCGTTAATATATTGCGTTTCAATCGGCTCAGTAGTTTCGGAGTTATAATAAAAAATTGAGGGAAAAAATATTTTTTTTACGTGAAAATAGCAAATTTTTTTGTTTTAAAAAAATCATAAAAAATCGAAAACGGCAAAAATCGTTCAGATTTATTGCTTTATCGCAAAGCCACATGTAATAGGAACAAAATGAGATATCGATCATAAAAATCGATTGATTTTTTTCGAATTTATTCACAATTAAGTGAATTCGCTCATTTTCACCAAATTTTAGTTTTTTGTCTGATATACATAAAATTGAGTAGTTAATGTTCTTCTTTCGATTGATTGAATTTTGAAAACATTTTCCCCATGCTATGTACAAATTTTCACATTAAAAATGCATTACATAGTAACATTCGTGTATTTTTTGGCAAAACCCTACCTAGAATATACTGATTCTATTCTTCGGAAAGACATTTGTGTTGGATGAGCTTAAATGTAAATAAATAAATAAATTAAATAGTAGGAAATTTATATTTTATTATTCACATTTATTATAATAAATAAAACAAGAAAATAAATAAATAAATATGTATTATAAACTACAAACTCTGAAATTTTCTTTTAGTCGATTTTCTACTATTGTTGAATAACGAAGTGTTACTCTGAATACTCCAGCAAAAATCAGCCATCATGTGTGCATCCCAGCGACCCTGGTATCGTTCCTCCATTGTCCGGATATCTTGGTGGAATCGTTCGCCCTGTTCTTCACTCAAGTCTCCTAGATTTTCAGGAAAACGATCTAAGTGACTGTGCAGGTAGTGTACTTTGATGCTCATGTTGCATCCAAGATTCTGGAAGTGAGTTAACATCTCTTCAACGTGGGCAACGTAATCATCACCCTTGTTATTTCCTAAGAAATTTTGAATAACCCATACAAACGAATCCCATGCATTCTTCTCAATTTCTGACATTGAACTGCCAAATTCAGTATCGTTCACCAATTTGCGAATTTGTGGGCCATCAAATATGCCTGCTTTCAGCTTTTCCATACTTAGATTGGGAAACTTCCTTGAAATATACTGGAAACATTCACTATCTTTGTTAAGTGCTTTAACATATTGTTTCATCAGACCAAGTTTAATGTGAAGAGGGGGTAATATGATGCGATCTCGGGGCACTAGAGCCACATTTATAACATTTGGCGTACCTGGAACTAGTGTTTCCCTAGAAGGCCATTGTTTTCTCTTCCAATGTTCTGTTTTAGCTCTGCTGTCCCATAAACATATAAAACAAGGATTTTTTGTAAAGCCGCTTTGTTGGCCTAAGAGGAAATTTACCATCTTAAGATCAACACAAACTACCCACTTATGTTCATCATACTTTATCTTCTTCATGACCAATGCAATTACAGAGTATTCTTCTTTTACTTTGGTTGAATGTGCGATCGGCAAGGAGTGAAATTTATTTCCATTATGCAAAAGGACACACTTCAAGCTGCGTTTTGATGAGTCGATAAATAAACGCCATTCGTTTGAATCATATCTCTGTAAGCCCATGGCAGTCATCAAACCAGAAATATCTGTGCAGTACACAAAGTCATCCTCTTCAGCAAAATAATGAAGTAAGTCTTTTTCTCGAGTACGGTAATACGAAACTTTAGTTTCTTTAGTTATGAGACCTGTTTCTTTCATCCGGGACGCAAGTAATTCAGAAGATCTTTTCGACAATCCAAGGTCTCTAATTACATCATTAAGCTGATCTTGATTCCATGGTCTCGGCGAGAAATGTTTGTGTGGGATGAACTCGTCATTTTCAGCTGTAGATGGTAGTGCTGGATCTGACATATCTGATTGGTAAGACATACTTGAGGTTGAGTGTCCTGGTGAAGATGAAAGCACATGAGGTTTTTCCCAAAGGGGTTTTGCCAAAATGCGTGTCGTAAAATGCACCTGAGTTTTTATGTTCTGCATTTTCATTATATAGTAGGTACAATTTTCTACAGTGCTTGTAAATATGCGATACCTTCCATTAATTGTAAATAAAAATGTAAAGCATGCATCGATTTTTATGATCCATATCTAGTTTAATTCGCATGATATGTAGCTTTACTACAAAAAAATAAAAAGTAATATTTTTTGCAGTTTTCGATTTTTTCCAGATTTTTGTTTTTCAAATTTTTTTTTTTTTTAGCATTTTTTTTTTTTTTTTTGCTAACAATTTGTTTCATAACTTTGAAACTATTGATCGCATTAAAAAAATTTGTACACGTTCTTTAAAGATATTGTAAACCCTAATTTTTGTAAATTTAATTTGACAAAATCGGACTAGTTGTTTTTGAGTTATGACAACATAAGTGGAGAAATGTTTCAAAATATTGTCAATTTGACTTAAAAAATTTAAAAAAAAAAAATTATCCATAGAATTGAAAAATTTTACCATTTTTGTACTTAGGCAGCCATGATGCATCAAATCTATATAGTGGTTAGTCAAGCCTTTTTTTGCTGTTGACCTGTGTTATTGTTATTGTTGCTTGAAAAACTTACACAGTGCAGCATTTTTAAGGTCATCGTTTGGTTCCTCCTTCATACCCGTTTTTTTTTGAAGTGTATATCGAAACTAAAAAAAATCCGCAAAGGACTTGGCCAGATTACATCGAAATTTTTTTTTTTTGGACACCCTAAGTTTTTGCACCCAAACATGATTTTTTTAAAAAAGGAAAATTTTTATGGAATCCATATATCATAAACCGTTCGGAATTTTGTTTTTATGTCTATGGCAAAGTTGTAGATCCAAACCAAAGCAAAAAAATTCTCATATGGACCGACCCAAAAAAATTCCATCCACTGCATCAAAATTGCAAAAAAATTGGGAAAAAATGCTATTTTTTTATGATTTTTTCATGATTTTGTCCTGAAATGGCTTAAATACTGGGAATTTAAGAAATCTTTCTTCAGCTAAATTATATCTAACAACAATATAAACAACTATCTAGTACATGTCATCTTAATACGAACATTCCTTAACCCTAGAAAGCACATCTTTTTGCTCACACTTATTTTGCATAGCCAATGTTTGTCGTTTCGACAAAGAAAGACTATATAGGTTAATACCGTTTTTGTTGTTACTTGTTTTCAAATTTACTATTTAAACATTTTATTGTTGTAATGCTGATATGTTTTTGAAAAAATGACTATATTTATTTTATTAATAAAAAGTAATTATTTTATAACGCAATTAACAATTTCATAATTTTTTTTTTTATTTTTTGTTTAAGTTTTTTTGTTTATTTATACAAATGCAAAACATGTGTATTATTAACTGCCGATGATTTTATTCTGCTACGATTTTACCCGAAAAAAGTATAGTAACTTCTGGTAAAATGAGAAACACAATTACTTTCTTATCACGCTCTCATTTACCGAATTTTTGTTAATAAAAACGCTTTTTGGTAAGATGGAGTCAAAGCGGGTTCGCGAGGGTAACGTTTGTCGAACAGAACTAAAATAAGAAAATATATAATTTTAACAGAATAAATAAATAACATACCATTGCTACTCACGCCTGTTAAGGTTTAAATATTTTTGGTGGTGGTTCAAGGTCATGATCTGACTCTGCACTACTACAAGAAGAAAGAGGATCCAAAGGCACATCTCTAAATCCAGTGTCTCCTGGGTCTTCCATATCACCATCCTCACACAGGCACACCTTGTGGCTCCACCAACAAACCTCTGCAAGCATTGCGTCCAGCTTCTTGCCTTTGAATCTTTTTTCCATTGGCATTGTGACCTGGTGGAATCGCTCCCCTTGCTCATCTGATTCGGTGGGCAATTGTTTTAAAACAACATCAATATGATGATGCAAAAAATGCAATTTCAGCGTCATCGATACATTTATATTTTCAAAATATTGCAGCATTGTTGCCACTAATTTCTTTGCTTTTAACAACAAAAACGGCATTAACCTATATAGTCTTTCTTTGTCGAAACGACAAACATTGGCTATGCAAAATAAGTGTGAGCAAAAAGATGTGCTTTCTAGGGTTAAGGAATGTTCGTATTAAGATGACATGTACTAGAGAGTTGTTTATATTATTGTTAGATATAATTTAGCTGAAGAAAGATTTCTTAAATTCCCAGTATTTAAGCCATTTCAGGACAAAATCATGAAAAAATCATAAAAAAATAGCATTTTTTCCCAATTTTTTCCAATTTTGATGCAGTGGATGTAATTTTTTTGGGTCGGTCCATATGAGAATTTTTTTGCTTTGGTTTGGATCTACAACTTTGCCAAAGACATAAAAACAAAATTCCGAACGGTTTATGATATATGGATTAAAAAAGTCATGTTTGGGTGCAAAAACTTAGGGAGTCCAAAAAAAAAAATTTCGATGTAATCTGGCCAAGTCCTTTGCGGATTTTTTTTAGTTTCGATATACACTTCAAAAAAAACCGGGTACGAAAGAGGAACCAATTTATGTGTTGCACTGTGTTATATAAAAATCAATATAGATTGTTTTCTTACATTTAATAACAAAGTATAAAATATTTATCTGTGACAAAAACATGCCAAAATTTTGTCATTAATTTAAAGCTTTAATTACACAGGGTGACAATATCATAACTTTTAGAAATTAACTAGGTTGTGACCATCAATTCTGTATATTTCGGACACGCCGATTGCAATGGCGTACCTTATTTTTCAATATATGGTACAGTCTTTCCACAAAATGACTTTGAAGTTTGGCGCACGTAAACTCAGGGAACTTCAGCTTTAAATATTTGTAGTTGTTTGAGTTGCAATACAGTATCTTTAATTTTACGGGAAAAGCAGTAATTTGTAGAATAAATACAATAAATTTAAAAAAAAAACCACATCAAATTACTGTATTATGATTTTACATTCATTTTATACAGTAGATTTTTTTTTATTTAAAACATAAAACGAATAAATGTTGGTTTTTTACTGCATATTTGGTTAATTTTCATTGCAATTGTGGTTCATGTTTTGAACAGAGGAGAATAAATGACAATGTTAGTTGAATTTAATGAAATGTAAGTCGTCCTCCCTATAAGTGAAATTTGATTTGTTTTTAACTACATTTGCAGTGGTCTTTACCTACATAGTATTCTAAGTGTAGATGCAGTTTTTTGTAACGTTTTTGAAGTGCTATCAATCTGATTCCAAAACTGTAGATTAAGCCCGCTATTAAGCGGTTCTCTAATTTTTACCAATTTTTACGGGTTAAGCGTATTTTATTACAATCAATTGACCTTAACAAATGGTCATGCAGTAGAAAATAATTATTTTTATATGATGTCTCATATGCAAAATGCGCAATTTGATTTAAACCCTGAGTCCCATATTTAGTATGACATCCCAGCAAAAAAATAACATGGATTTGGTAAGCAGTACCTAAATTTGTATGCATTCAAAATAGCGCTTCACCGCCTTGCATACAATTAAGCAATTAAGGAAGGCATTCTGCTGTGCTTCCCAAAATACGTTCTTTGAAACAGTTAAAAATGCTTACAATGAAGCAATAAAGAATGCACACTAAGAAGCATTAACATTGCCAACATGCAAAAAAGCGTTTCTTATTACCTAAGAATGAATGAATTTATTGCTTATAAGAGCACATGAAATAATCGTTTTTCACGTGCTTGTAAGAGACATATCAAGTGGGCTATCATACCTTGCCAACAAAAATTACTAAATAGTTTGAAAAACTTCTTCGAAATTTAAATATATTTGGATTATTATCTATCTAATTGTGTCTAGTTAATGTATCAATTATAATATAATTATATCGGGACAAAACTTGGGTAGAATTGAATAATTATTTACTAAATTGTATATTATTAAATATAAATAAGATCAAAATATTCGCCGTGAAATTTTACTATAAGTCCCTTAATACACCAAAATCAATAATTTTTATAGAATATGTTAACCCTCTCACTCCTCAAGGTAAGGGTCTTTTTTGTCCTTCTTTTAAAAAAGAGCAAAAACACCATTAAAGCAGGGATTTAACGGGTTAAAATGTTCCGCAAAAATATTCGCCGTGAAATTTTACTATAAGTTCCTGAATACACCAAAATCTGAATATACTCAAATCACAAAACAAATTATGTAAACAATATATGCACCGCAAATTGACACGTTTTCAGCACAATAAGAAATATAGCACTTGATTATAGTTTTGATTTTTTTTTTTTTTTAATGTAATTAATGAATACTTCCTATCCAAATTTGCTATCGAAGGGAAAATAATAGAGATATTGGGGTACTTTAAAATAAAATTCTTAATAAGTGTGAAATTAACCCTAAGCTCTCATTTGTTGTGTCTTATTTCTGACTTTCTGGTTGAATTTTCCGTTTTGGTGTATTGAGGGACTTATAGTAAACTTTCACGGAGAATATTTTTGCGGAACATTTTAATCCCTTAAATCCCTGCTTTAATTGTGTTGTTTGCTGTTTTTAAAAGAAGAACAAAAAATACCCTTACCTTGAGGATTTAGAGGGTTAACATATTCTACAGAAATGTTTGATTTTTGTGTATTCAGGGACTTATTCTAAAATTTTAACATTTTAACCCCTTAAATCCCTGTTTTAATGGTGTGTTTTGCTTTTTTTAAAAGAAGGACAAAAAGATACTTATCTTAAGGAGTTAGGGACTTATTCTAAAATTTTAACATTTTAACCCCTTAAATCCCTGTTTTAATGGTGTGTTTTGCTTTTTTTAAAAGAAGGACAAAAAGATACTTATCTTAAGGAGTTAGAGGGTCAATGTATTCTACAAAAATTTGTTCCGTAACATTTTGCATAGATTTGCTGAACACACCATTACTTTAAACGTAAGCTTTACTCGATTTTCTATGCCGATTGACAATACAAAATTTGCATTTGGGGGAAATTTTACCTCCCCCTAAAATTAAACCCAGGTGTAAACTTTCAAAAAGCCGATACACGTGTCTTTTTTTTTTGTCTCTTCTATCAAAATTTATAGGTCGGACCTTGGAATTGTTTTTTGTGTTGTAGAGTGTTATTAGTGTTTCCATTTCGGTTAATCGATTAACCGATTCCTCGATTAATAGCCTCTGTTTCGGTTAATGTCAAAACAAATAATTTAAAATTGAAATAATTAATCGACCCGAATAATCTGTTTAAATATGTCGATTAACCGGATAAATTTTTTATATGAATTTTTACCCAAAACTTTTCAAATTTTCTTCAAGAAAAGCTTAAGAAAGGTAACGCAATATAAGATATCATAAAATTCTTTTAAAATCGACTGAAAGCTATCCTTAAGGCTCTGGATAAAATATCTTTATCGGCTTTAGGAAATTAGATAGAAACTTTTTTATTCTGTTTTGATTCTTTTAAAAACTCAAATCAATGTTACCAATATTTCTATGTATTTCAAGACAAGTTTGAATTTGTTTTAAGTCGATAGCAAACAAATATTTCTGTAGGAATCTGACATCTTCTTACACTTCTCAATAAAATGTTTTATAATCTGTAATTTTCAAACATGTTCCAGTGAAAATGAAAGATATACCAAGTTAGAAGATGTTTTAACTGGTCTACCTCATAGAAATTAAATCAATTAATTTTTGGACAACAAAAATCATTGGTGTTAAAACCGACATTTATGCCCGTAATTTCAAGCAATAGATACCTACCGGTGCTTAGATATCTACCCGATTTTGTTCGTGTACACGGTAGGTATCTAAGCACTAGTAGGTATATATTGCTTGAAATTACGGCCTTTAGACGGCTTATAAAATTATTTAAATTTATTTGTTCTACAAAGAGTTCTTCGAAACTCTCATATTATGAAAATTGTAACACTGGTATATTCTTAGGTTCTTTTAAAATAAAAACTGTGTAACTCAAAGGATTTATTTCCATTGAAGGGCAAGTTTAAAGTTAAAAAAAAATTTTATAAATGGCAGTAAAAATTACAGTAAAAATGGATAAAAAAAAAACTAAAGTGGCACAAAGAAAAAATGGCATGCTATTAAAAAAGTTGCTTGAAATAGCAGTTACAATTTTTTGTATAATATTTTTAATAAAAAACAATAATGAAGACATTTTTAGTTAAAGTGCTAAATTCTTATCATATTAGTCTGAACTTATAGTCTTCGTTAGTCCGTTCGTATAGTAAAAAACGTATTTATATATTATTAAGGCTCATCTTTTAGATGTTGATTACCTTTAAACTAAGATTACTGAAATTTTTAAATTGATTACTACTTCTGAAATGTGGTTTATTTTGCTTTATCATTAGAAATACCAAAATTCTAAACAAGATGAAGTGCTTCCGACAAATTTGTGTTAACCAACTTACAAATGGCAGACCAAATTCGTTACCGTTTTAACTAAACCAAGTTTAACTGACATCTCAAAATCTCGTACTAAATAATTTGAAAAACTAAAGACACGGGTTTTTGGCTTTTTTTCTATGCATTGAAACTCTTGTAAAGTAAAATCGTAAAAAAATCTGAAGAAAATGCAGGTGTCAAATAACTTTTTTTTTTTTCTAAGTGTTTTTTCTGTTAATTAAAGTAAATTATTACAAAAGAAATTATAATTTTTCTGTTAATATGGAAAAAATATTCAAGATCTTTAACCGAGCTAACCAACATCTTACACACAATTTAAAGATCAACAATAAAAATTCACTATGAAAATAGAAATTTTCAAATTCCATACTTGCTATTTAATTCTATGTACAAGAAAAACAATTTTTATAGTATTTTTATTCATTACAAGAATGCTACGTTACTTTTTCACTTCTACTTCCAAACTAATTAAGCCTTAAAAGTTTAAAATTTTCGTAGCTTTAAAAGAAAATATTCCGAAATTAAATTTTACACACACAAAAATATATAACTTTTTTAATTTTTTTTTATGTACAAAATTTGGGCTTCAAATATATTTTACAGCAAACGGCTTCTTATGGTAAGGATCCAAAAAGATATAGTTTTTACAAAACAATTGGAAAAGTGGCAAGTGCCAAAAAAAACAAATTTGCCCAGCTGCTAACATTTTGTTTTTTCAAGAGCCCTTAGATTCCTCCCTTAGATTCGAGGCCATACTTGGGTGTGACCGCTAAACGGTCATGACTTGGTATTGTTACGTTTGTAATGTAAGATGAGCGCAGGTTTGATTCTTACAGCCGCAGGTTGTTAAAAATTTATCATATAGAGACAATCTGACAATTATAAGACACAAATAATAATACAATTTAATGGAAAATCACTGATGAGCCTGTCCATAAAATGACAGAAACTAGTCTAGTCTGATTTAAAAATTAATAGTGAGAGAGAAAAACGTTTATTCTTCTTCTTAACCTCAACATTTCTAAATTAAATTTGTCAAATGCATATTAATTAAAAACTAATTGCGACTGTCTATATGACGTTAATATTGAAACCCCCCAAGACTCTAATAAATATTTATTTTATTAAAGCATAGCAGGATGCTTTCCATCATGCCAACTTTGCTTGATATTTAACTACAATATTGATTACTGATAAAAAAACCAAAGAAATAAATTTTAAACGATTAATCAATAAACGGCTAATCCATTTTCTAGATTTTTCGAATAATGCCTTAGCCGGTTAACCGCTTAAGCTCGAATAATTGAAAACACTAATAATTATTAGTGTTTTCAATATATTAATAATAATATTATAATAATAAACTGTCAGCCAAAACCTTTACCTTATATCTGCCATCAAAAGACCAAATTAAATCACTTTTAATTTTAACACTTAATATTTGGGTCATTGAATTTTCATTAATTTATCTACTGTAAAATAATCTCATAACACTTTACGCTTTCTATTCAACTTTTTTTCAATATTTAAGATTGTAAGTGTTAAATAAATGTTGAAAAATTATTGACGCATTAAATTTCTATTTGTATGGAAAATGAAACGATTTTTCATATTGACACCCTTCAATATTCTCTTTACATTTTATTTTACTTTTGCCCATTTTAACAGTATCTTTTTCTCTATGAACTCAGATTTAAATCCGTAACCAATTAGTATGCTTACCGAGTAATATCAACATGACCAAAATGGTAACAAATATGTTAATGGAGAGGATTTGCCTCAATAATATATAAATGAATGAATGAATGTCGAATCTCATGCAGAACATTTGTTTGACATATTAGTCCCAAAGCAATCAAAGTAATTGATGAAATACCCCACAACGTTGAAATCCAACAACAGCAACAATAAAAAAAAAAAAAAAATGAAAACGGAATTACAACAATAGTAAAAGGGATTGATATATCGCATCATACTCATATGTGTAGGGGATACACTTTAGGGAGGATTTTATTTGGAAAATATTATAAATGGGAAAACTATAATTGAAAAATTAATTCATTACAGTTGTTAAGTTCCTAAGTAATTCGACGTAGTAACAAAATAGTTTTCAAAAATCGTCGTTAAGATTGTTGTTGGCTAGCAAACGCATCTCTCGAAGTAACTGAGTATGTTTTTTGTCGCCAATTTCCGCATAAGACAATAATTACTTAACAAGACGCTCTTCAGATACGGCAAAATGGTCAATAAGTCGTATTTTAAGTTGTTGATATGCATCTGCAGGAGGGTTAAGAACCAAGTCGCTTACAGTGCACAAAATGTCCTTATTCATCTATTTTCACAATTACTATGAATAATTTGGCAGATTCCGAAGAGATGCCATTTTGGATGAATTGTGCTTCTGCCAGAGCGCACCAGAGAGCAGCATTAAATTTCCAGAACTTTGGTAACTTCATATTATTCGTGGGTGAATTTTAAATGGCAACGCTTGGAGTTGCTGTTATTAATGTACTTCTTTGAGAGCTCGTGGATGAAGCGTTCATTAGTGTAGTTGTTGTACGTGGCATATTTGTTAAACGTACGGGGGGTCACCAATAATAAAACTATGACAAATACGAAATTTTATTTTTTTATATTTTTTTATTTTAAAACGAACTGATTTTTAAAAGAAATTACAAACGACTAATTTAAAATTATTTCACAAAGTTCCATTTACAGAGTTTCCCACAGATGGTAACCGATTCCATGAGGGTAACGCTATTTTATTTTATTTAGGAAACGATATTTCAGTTATTTCGGTGACGTTTTTTTTTTTTAATTTTGGGAAAATATATCTATTTACAGCATTTTTTTTTAGGTCTTGTCATATTATTTTGCTATTTTAAGGGTAACGCTATTTCAATTATTCCGAAATATTATTTTAGCGATAACTGTATTTTAGTTATTTCGGTAACGGTATTTGAAGGATATTGACATTCTAGTTATGTCGGGTAACGGAAGTCTACGTATAACGTTATTTTAATTATTTCTAAAAAGAGTATTTTAGGGTTAACGATAGTCAGTTGAAAGGGTTTTGAATCGATATCGCTGCAAATTACTCGTTTAGTATTGAGGTACTCGTTAAGTTGAACGCTAACACGTGCCGAATTTCGGGAGTAAATAGGGAAAAAAAATTTTAATTTCGAAAAGTTGAATTTTCTATTTCATTTATTCATATAATATTTATACTTAAACCCATCTAGGGATCTATGGTGACAATTTTTGTCGATAGTCAGGCAGCGCTCAGAGCACTGACAAATTACATGGTGCGTTCGCTCCTGGTCGCACGATGTAGGTGTGCTCTGTTGGAGCTCATAGAGGCATTCACTGTGTTGGGTACCTGAACACTGCAAGGTGGATGGCAATGATACGGCGAACGAACGTGCGAGGGAGAGTTCTGGACATGGTGGTAAGGTCGTAGGGGGGGGGGGGGGGCCAAAGCCTCCCTATGGTACTACCTTAAGGTGATACGGAAGGGATTCCGCTAAACCGTTAACCAGTCATGGAGGGACAGAATGGATTGCAGGGTGTCTAGGGCGTTATGGTCCGCATTGGACGCAGGGGCTACCAAGGTTCTTTTGGGACTGGACAGGGATTGTCTCAGGACTCTTACGGGGTTCCTGACTGGTCATTGTTCTGTCAGGGCTTTCACAAGCAGATGGGATAGGTACATACCGGACTTTTGCAGGTTGTGCGAGGACGTTGAGGAACTGGAGACAATTGAGCATATAATGTGGCACTGTCCGAGGTTGCAGGGTCTCAGACAGAAACGGCTAGTTTCTAGTAAGGGGACGATGGGAGCTTGTCCTTGGGAGTATCTATACTTTTTTTCTAGATCTTTCTTTCTATCTATCTGTCAATCTATCTATCTGTCTATTCCTATTTTTTCTTACCATTTCACTAAAGGGATTCACAATGGACCGTATTGATCTTCGAGTGGAGATGTGCCCTTGGGCACATAACCCTTCTTAACCTAACCTATACTTAAAACCATTCAGATTTTAACCCACTTCAGCCAGGAATCAGTTCTTTAAGCAATTATTTTAAAGATTATTTTAAATGCATTATGTGGATATGTCGATTGCTATTTTTCTAATTAACCCGAGAATGACCAACAATTTTGTGAACCTACTCTGCAAAAAACCAGTCAAAATGACTAGTGTTTTTTTTTAAAAATTCTTCAAAAATATATTTAATCAGCAATGTAATCTAGAAGCACTTCAGAACTACATTTGCAGAATTTTGAAATGTTGTTTTGTTTAAACGACACTTATAAAATTGTATGTTTTTTACTGTATTTATATATTTAAAATCTAGTATTGCTAAGCTACAAAATGTAAAATGTCTAGCATTAAGTCTGTTCGATTACTTTTTTTTTTTTTTTTTTTTTTGTTTTAATTTTATTTATTTTCTAATAATACATAGTACATTGTTGTTGCCTCAGCGCCTAATAGGCATTGTTGAGGCGAGTTGGTAAAATTTTACAAATCAGTTACGATTATCAGTATTATATATAAAAAAAAAAAGAAAAAATAATATATTTATAAAATTTATACATTTGAGATCTATTTTACATCAGAAGTTGTTCTAAATTTTGTAATAAATAATCTTTCAACGATTTTTTGAATATTGAAATTCTATTTAACATTTTTAAATTTAGGGGCAAGTTATTAAACTCATGACTACCCATAAACTCAATTCTTTGTTTAGTTGTTTCCAACCTACACCTTGCTACTGCCAAATTAGTGTTATTTCTTGTGTTGTGTAACTCTTGATTCCTCGTAAATTGAATCGTGTGATGACCAATATTGTGTACAATTTTGAAAACATATAGCAAGGTTTGCAATTTATAAATGCCATGAATTGGCAAAACTGTTCTGAACTTATCCTTATATAGCGATATTGTTGGGAACATTAAAGGAAGATTGGCAACTACTTTTAAGGCCTTATTTTGGCATCGTTGAAGCGATTTAAGCTCATTACTTTTTTCCATCCATACACAGCAGTCAAATAATTAAAATGACTTTGAATAAGGGCATTGAATATTAAAAATTTTGTATTCCGATCAAATTTATTTTTAAACTTGTATAAAAACCCAGTACCTTGAGCAACTTTTGTTTTTATATGTTGTATGTGTTGACTCCAAGACAAATTACTCTTTAGATATACTCCCAGATACTTTATTGAGTTAACATCGTAAATTTCTTCACCATCAACAAAAACACTAAAGTTTATGTTATTGCTACAATACGGTTTAAATCGAATCAGCTTAGTTTTGTTTGCATTCAATATAAGTTTATTAATTCTAGTATATTCTAAAATAAGAGCAGCATCCCGTTCCATATAAGCTTTTGCCACGATTTCATGCTTATATGGGTAAAACAGACAAATATCGTCAGCGTAAATAAACAGATTTCCATACAATCCAAGGTTTTTTATATCGTTAAGATAAATAGTAAAAAGTATAGGTCCCAGAACACTGCCTTGAGGAACACCGTGCTCAACAAGTTTAAACGAGCTTTTATCTGAGTTTATTTTAACGTATTGTTTACGGTTTACCAGGTAACTTCTAAAAAGTGACAATTCTTTTCCACAAATTCCGTAGTATCGAAGTTTTTTAATAAGAATATCATGGTCTATGAGATCAAACGCTTTCGTAAGATCAAAAAAAAATACCAGCTACGCCACTATGTCCTTCATCCAATCCCTTACAAATAAAATTTAGAACATTAAGAACTGCTTCCTCGGTACCACATCCTTTCCTAAAGCCATATTGATGGTCGTTTAGCAAATTATTTTTTTGCATATATTCTGAAATTTGATTATACAAAATTCTTTCAAATATATTATCGATGACAGATAACACAGCTATTGGTCTAAACATTTCAGCACTGGAGGCATTCTTTTCTTTCGGTATTGGGACTACTTTATGTATTTTTAAAACTTCAGGAAAAGTACCTTGATTCACCATATTATTAAAAACATTTACCAAATATGGTGTCATAACATCGCTGCAATTTAACAGTACCTTAGGTGATATATTATCATGGCCACAGCTCTTGTTGCGAGCTAGATTTTTTACAATGTTTTGCAATTCATCATGCGTGGTGTACTTTAAGTAAAATCTATAATTAGGTTGTACAAGCGTTCTTAACGAATTGCATGAATCAGTTGGTATTTGATTTATTTGCAGTTTTAAGTCCTTAATTGATTAATAAAATATGTATTAAGAATTTCCGCTTTTTGAAAATCATTTGAAATTAGCTCTCCATTCGAGTCTTTAATTGTAATAGACTTGGTTGTTGTCTACCTAGCGTTTCATTTAAGAAATTCCAGCACTTTTTGGGATCTTGTTGAATTTCGCTTAAATTGTCCTTATAAAAATTATTCATAGACTCCTTGTAAGCTTTCCTAATTACTCTACTAATACGTTTAAGTATTTTCTCTAAATCAGCTACATCGGGTTTTTTCCTTCTTATTTTTAAAAGATTTTTCTTAAACTCTAACAATTTTTGTAAGTTTCCATTGATCCAAGGAGTTATCTCATGCCGAAATACTCTTTTACGTTGTTTTTCAACTGTACAATTTTGAATTACATTACTTACACCTGATATTAATAGTGAAGTATCGAGTGATGGATCACCAGTTGTGCATATACTCGGTAAAAGAGTTTGAATTTCAATTTTTACGCGATCATAATCACAATATAATCGTGCATCCTTTATAAAACTTCAGATTGAGCTTCAGTATTTATCCCACATGATAAAAGGTTATGGTCTGATAGTCTATTTTCCACTGAGCCAATAAAAAAATGACTTAATATGTTACTATACACATGGTCGATAGAAGTTCCACTATCAGGACGAGTAACTAATGTGTGGTAATTAATAAAATTATAATTTGATAGTAAGTTTATGAGATCTTCTGATAAATCTTTATTTAAAACGTCAATATTTGAGTCACCAACAAATACACATGGATTGCGACCAACATTAATTAAAATATTTTCCAAAATTGAAAGAAATCTACTTGTATCACATTTCGGCGATCTATAAATTGATATAAATTTGATAGGTTTGCCATTAAATTTGTTGCTGTTTAGTGTCAAAATAATTGATTCAACAAAGTTCCTACTTTCACATGATTCTACTTCGTATTTTAAATTTTTGGATATAAAAACTGAGGTACCACCATAACTATCTGATCTACAACAATGTACCGTATTAAAACCAGCTATGTTGTAAATTTGAGCCAAATCTTTACGAATCCAGGTCTCCTGTACAGCAATTATATTGGGTAGCCGGGGTAGGTTGGCAACTAGAGTTTTAAACTTATTAAACTTTTCAATTGAAGAAAAACTTCTGATATTGATTGATATTACATTAAAAAATAAATTTGTGTTATTATGTACAAAATGTTTGAATGTTTTTAAACTAGAAAAATATTGATTATTATTCATAAAAACAATGATAAAAAAATAAGAAATATTTACATAACAATTTATTTAAAAAGATTAAACTTCGCTGAAATCTTCCTCAGGAGCTAAATGCTGCGATCTACGTTTCTGCTTGTTAGTGGCTACTTCAAGTAACAGGTCATCAATTTCTTCTTCACTTCTTACGATTTTTGGCTTGGACAATTCGCTTCTTTTAATAAAAACTTTTCCACCAACAGCATAAACGTTGCGATATCCAACTTGTTTCAAAGACTTGGCATAGTTTAATAAACGCATTGTTTCTCTACTCAAGTAATCATTTACAAACACTTTCTTTGTTGACTCATTTTCCATTAATTTTGGTTTAATTGACATCAACGTATCTTTTGCTTTTTTAGAATTTAACTTTACCACTTTATTTTTATTTTTCTTGTCACTTGGTGTATTCCTCTTCTTAATGAAATAAGCTTCATCAATAGCTTCTGGCTGCATTTTTACACCGGCATCACCTGACAATTTTAAAACAGTATCTGCAGCAGACATCCCATCTATCACTTTAACGCCTCTTATCAAACAGTCATTCCTGACTCTTTGATCGTTTAAGAATCTTACAGAGTTTTGTAATGTTTTTACTTCTTCTTTTAACATCTTGTTCTCCTTCTGCACAATTTCTAATTTCTTTTTGTTTTCAGCTACTCCTCTCAATATGTCATCATATTGCTTAGACATAAAAGTCATGGTTTCATGCAAATGCGACAGCTGATCGAGCTTTTTCAGTTCTGTTTTTATCTCGTTCAATTCTTTTTTAAGCGTACCACTATTATTGTTATTATTACCATCACATAAATGGCACATAAATTCTTCTTCTTCATGTTTTAGTAAATACTAATATTCTCGTTTATTCAATGCAGTACAAACTACATGATAGTTTTCCTTGCACTTGTCACACTCAATAAACTCATCGTCATATTTGATTTCCAAGTTACATTGAGTGCACATCACTTTATTGTTTTGAATGCTTCGGCGACCTTTTGGAGGCATATTTCATATAATTTGAATTCCCCGTAGTTTGATTAATTAAACGCACAGTTTTGTTAAGTAATACTTGTAGTTCAATTGATTTAATTTAAATAAATAAAATCTTTGATAATCACGAGAAAAAATTTGACGTTTACACAGTAGGGTTACCAACTCGTTCTTTTCCCAGCAAAGTGCAGTAAAAATTACTAGGTAAACAAATTACGGAGCGTAAGATAAAGTTTCAAAAAAGTAAACGAACGGAAAATTTGTAAGAAATGATAAAATAGGTAAACCAGATATTAAACAAAACAAATCAGGTCATTATGGAAAAGATAAAAATTAATTGAAATTATCGACCAGAAACAATTCACAAGGTTTTTTAACTTCTTCCATAGTTAATTCTTTAATATTTTTCACTCTAAATTCATAAACAATTATAATTTAATTTAGTATTTGTTTATGTTTATTAAAAAAACAAGCATATTATTACAATCATATATTTTTTTCATCTTAAAAATATTTACTGGCAAAAATGTATCCTATAAAAACTTGTAAGTTCTTGCTGAGTATTTATGTAAACGAACAACTTCCAGCAAAAACTTGTACAAATTTTTAAAAGTGTTTGCGTAAGCGAACAAGCTTATTATTTAAAAACTTGTCAAAAATATATTTTTGATTTAATAAGAGTAATTAATTTATATGTTATCATTAGGGCGACAATGTTTTTTTTTGAATTTGAAGGAGCGCCGGGCGGAATTTTGTGCCTTTGGATATAAAAATAATATGGTGAAATTTGAGCCAAATCGAACAATTTTAACCCGTGTCACACCGAGGTCAAAGGCCAAATATTAGGAATTCTACATAAAGGGTCCGCCAAATAACTTTTTTTTTTTGAAAATGCTATAGAAAAAACTAATGACTATTTCTCAAATTTCTTTTTTTATTTGAAAGTACAATCCTTCCGGTTAATAATGGAAAATAATTTCATTCAAACGGCTGCCTTGGCTGGCCATGCAGTAGCCTACACGATCGGTCCAATTTTTAAGCACATTATCGAATTATCGATTGTGTGCAGCTGTATTTCAGCAGTGGCTTCACGAATATTGTCCTTTATAGCATCAATTATCTCTGGCTTGTTGGCGTAACACTTATTTTTGACGGCACCCCACAAATAATAGTCCAACGGTGTCAAATCGCAGCTCCGATGTAGCCAAACGACATCAGCTCTGCGGCTGATTTGAATTTTCGCACACATTCTGCAACATTACCATGATTTTCAAAGCAATGTCGCAATATTTGCCAGCGCTGTTCAAGCGTATACACAACCATATTCGTTCAGCGGAAGGATAAATCTAATTATTTGTCAAATCAGACATGACCTAAGTGTTACCATTCACGAAATAAGCACTAGTTGAAAAAAAAAAAACGTTAGATGGCGGACCCTTTATAATATTAAAAGTTATATACATTTTTGTTTTTTTGTGTGAAGATTTTTATAAAGCTAAAAAAAATGTGTAACAATGTTTCTAATAATGTAATAGTGAAAACTAGAAGCAGGTTAGACAACCCGAACCTGGTAATTATTATACCAATTTTGTACCGAACTGGTAATAATGTCTCTTAAGATTTGCTAGGTATATTATACTACAATTACTTAAAAATTTTAGCGAAATATTAATTTTTTAGAAATGTTGAGGTTAAGAAAAAGATGAAACGTTTTTCTCTAAAAAATTATGAACACTATTAATTTTTAAATCAGACTAGACTAGTTTCTGCGTTTTTATGGAGAGGCTCATCAGTGAACCTGCGGCTGTAAGAACTAAACCTGCGCTCATCTTACATTACAAACGTAACAATACCAAGTCATGACCGTTGAGCGATCACACCCAAGTATGGCCTCGAATCTAATGCAGCTAAAATTCAATTTTCTTTCCTATTAGCTTTTTCTCTTATTGTATATTATACTCAGAAGTGACAACACTAACAACACAAATATTCTATTTTTAGATTTTTAGTTTATTTTTCTAAACTCCTCCGTCTCTATTTCACAATGTTAACAGATTCACGTATGGTTTTTACGTTCAAGGTTGACAACTTTTGCGTTTGTTGAAAAAACTTTATCATATAGAGACAATCTGACAATATGGACAGGCTGATGAGCCTGTCCATAAAAATGCAGAAACTAGTCTAGTCTGATTTAAAAATTAATAGTGTTTATAAGTTTTAGAGAAAAACGTTTATTTTTCTTCTTAACCTCAACATTTCTAAATTAAATTTGTCAAATGCATATTAATTAAAAATTAATTGCTACTGTCGTTAATATAACACTGTACTAAAATATTAGTTTTTAGTTTAATTAAAAAATACTGAGTCGATCTTCAGAGATGTTTGCACGGGAACTTTTTTTGAAAACTACCTAAAAATAAAACTGAGTTTCTTTATATATTTTATAGAATATACAGCTAGGATAGCTAAAATTTGATAGTTGCAAAAAAAAATTTTAATTTACAAGCCTTATAAACTTTTTGCAAGTACCAGTAAAAAGTACATTTTCTTACTAGGCTGAAAGAATTATCTGCATGATATCAATGAATTATTGCATTTTATGATTTGTCACTGAAGCTTGTTCATTAATTCAAAGCAGCTTTTCATAAAATTTAATTAAAATTTACATATGATTTATTAAAATTTCATACAACTAAAAAAAAGTTTTATTAAAAATAGTTTTATTAAAACTATAAAGCTTTTATCTGAATTTTTAAAAAAATTGCATTCACATTGCGAAGAAAACTTCATTAGTTTAGTGAACAACCTTTATTAAAACTCGTCCAATTAATTCTCTCTATCATAATGAACATTTGAAAATAAATTCCATCCTATTAATGTTCTTATGAAATATCTATATTTTCAATATTATATGGGTAAATGTGTAACAAATAAAATAGGAGTGAGTGAGTGTAAAAATGAGATTTAAAGCATACTAAAATGAATAGAAAAAAATATACTCTAGAGTAGCAAACTAACAAATTCGATTGTTATACGTTGGGGGTTTCGAAAATAAAATATACGCATTTTGTAAAATGTCCCTTTTCAGTCATACTCCCCTCTTAATATATTGCCAGTATTTATTGTATACTTTTTGGTAATTTGGCAATGTAAACACAGTCATTTGAAAAGATTATAAGGGTATATTTAGATATGATACAATACACAGACACACTTACAAACACTTTTACATATTTAACTAATATTGTGCTCATTTACCTAAATGTTTTAATGGGTGATTTTAAAGGACATAATCCTATTAACTACTTAACTGCATAGTCAAAATTAAAAAAAAAAGCTTCGTTGGTTGCGTCAAAATGAAAAAAAAAACACATGCAGAATGGACGTATATATACGTCTTAAGCAACAGGATAGAGTTTTGATAAAATGTGTTGATACGTCTAATAATAGAGTTTAGATAAAGGTCATTCAAAAACTAATTGAACCTCAAATTTTCCATTGAAAAACTTTACTGATCCAATCCTTTAAATGTGTAATCTTAAATTAACTTTATTAAGTTCAAGTGTTTTAGTATTCCCATCATTGATGTTCATTATAGTGTAGGTAAATTTTGTTGGTTAAAGCAATAAATCAAACTCATTAGTGACATACTAACCGCGTTTTTCATCAGTACAACGAAATCGGTAGCAGCACAGAGTGGGGTATTTAATAAAAAATAATGGTTACAAATATAGAACTTCTAAACTACTGATCCGACATGACGATTTTTTTTTTTTCATCTACATAAAATACTTGCTAATTTATCGATCTGAGACTAAAAAAATTTCAAAATGAAAATACTCTACGAAATAACATAAAGAGTATGTTTTGAAATGAGTTTTAATAGTTTGATAGTGAAAAATCCTTAAATACAAAATTTTAACAATATTTAAAAAACTGTAATTTGTTTCCTGAGAAGTATATGCATTTCTTTACAAAATAAAAAATCTATACAACATTTAATATTTTCTGAAAAATAGGGCTCAGAAAATATATTTTATGTAATTTCACTATTTCTTGAGCATGCATCCCTACCTACACACGAAAGAAACATCGCTGCCAAGCAGACATAGGCGGCGTCAATTACATTTCACAATCATTCACTTGTGAATTTGGTCATATAATTATTAACTTCAGACCTACGCTCACAATTGTTGGTTTAAACGCTTCCTTGGGAAATTTTCAATTTTGTCAATACAAGAGATGGGACATAATACTAACATTTGTGTATTTAATTACAGGCCAATTACTTTTTATGTCTAATTACATGTAATTGGGTGTAATTGAGTAATTTACCTGTAATTAAAAACTCAGATGTCCTTATTAATCCCCATGTTTGGTATTAAACATTTTACAAATTTTCTAAGGAAGCGTTATGTATGATATTGAAAAATATCACAAGTGAATGTGGGTGTTGTGTGTTACACAGATGGTCCCGGCTTCGATTCCCGGTGACGACAACATCAATTTAGAAAAATAATATGTATGAGTTTTCTATCACTTATATGTATCGCTGCGCCTACCTTCGGTGTTCCCATAGCACTTAACCCCACCGAAGTAAAATAATGAATCAGGGCTATGAAACAAAAAGCTTCAATAAATTCGGCAAATCTACATCAGGTGGCGAGCAACAACTGTTCTAATACTTATCATCTCGCGCAATTACAGTGTTGCCATGTTTGAAGCCCTTCATCTTTCACCACCTTTTATCTCTCCACTATCCCCTTTCCAAAGAAAGCAACACATTAATTAATAGAAAGAATTTCTTTAAAAAAAAAAAAAAGTGTAATTAACGTCGCCCATGTCTGTTGCCAAGTAACTAGGAGCATTTCAACTAATTTATTTCAAAAAATTAATTGGTTTGAGCATAAAATATTCCTCTTACGGAAATATAGTTACAACATAAATGTTACACTTTTTGTGCGTTTACTTAAGAAGATATGGCTATTTTCGTTCTCGAAAAACGCGAAATTGTGCGAAAACGCACCTTAGCTTCAATACATATTGATCAAACTTTAAGGATTTGACAATACTACTAAATACAATTTTTATACCAAATTTCATAAAAATATGTCCATACGAGTTTAAGTTAAAACGCTGTCCTTTTGACGTATCCTAATGGAATATTGTGTATCTTTCAAACAAAATAAGAGATTTTCTTAAAAGCTTATACTCGGATCTTACTTTATGTTTTCTGTCAACGACTTGAGGTTAATATAAATATGTTTTAAGGATTTTTGAAAATTGTGAAAATTTAAAAATTTTTTTTAGTTAGTCTCTTTACAGGAAGAAGAAGAAGAAAACATTTTTATTGAAAAATTTTACGGACACAAGGGATACACCAGACTGCCGCAGTTTCGTCCCCCTCCTGGGACTCGTCAGTGGTTAATTTATGTGTCAATTGAACAAAGTATTTTATATTGTTAATTTGCTCTATATGTCATTATCTGACGGTTGCAAAACACTTTCTAACATGAAATTTCAAGAAACTTGCTTAACGGCGACTCAATCTCTAACCTACACTTGGTATCCAACTATTGTATGTGAATAAAGCGCATCATTAAACGTAATAATTACTTGTGAAAAAGATATATGATTAAGAAGAAGAAGCATTCTAGTTGAGAAATGAATTGTGCATTCATATAGAGCAAATTAACAATATAAAATACTTTGTTTAATTGACACATAAATTAACCACTGACGAGTCCCAGGAGGGGGACGAAACTGCTGCAGTCTGGTGTATCCCTTGTGTCCGTAAAATTTTTCAATAAAAATGTTTTCTTCTTCTTCCTGTAAAGAGACTAACTAAAGTAATATTCTACAGAAATTAATATAAAAATTAATTACGATTGTCATTATCTGACGGTTGCAAAACACTTTCTAACATAAAAAATTTTAGTCTCATCACTTTTGTAAATTTGTTGGTAAATTTGGTTTGCTTTTTATTATAAACACTCCTGCCGGTTAGTGGTTAAGCAAATTTTTATAGATAAAAGTTTAAAAATTTTTAAGATTTCGGAGTTAAAAAAAATTATGAGAATTTTATAGTTTTTCTATTGTTTTTAGATAGTTTGATATCAAAAAAAAGTGTTGACCATTTTTCTGTCAAAAATAAATGTTTCAGAAATAATTTGATTTATTTTACATACATTTTTTTTCTACAAACTTTTTCTTAAAAAAAAAATGGCAAATAGTTTGAAATATTCTTTGTGTTGTTTTCATATATTTTTTGTGATAACAAGTTTGATATAACTTTTATTAAAAATAAAATTTATGTTTTTTCGACCTTTAATTGTGTAATGAAAGTGAAAACTATTCAAGTTCGAAGCCATACTCTATATTACTTTTTAGTAAATTGTACTTAAAAATAATCTATAGAGTTTTTGTTTTCAAATTTATTAACTGACCACTTTGTGACCAATGTGTTGATAGATCTATTTCGGGAAGTTTCTAAGCTCACATCGTCAGAATAAGTTTTGAAAGAAGTGACAATCACCTGTAAACATCAAACATTCATATAACCTAGTTATCCCACTGAATGAGAACTAATATATGAGTTCGAAGATAAAGATTATCACCATTGATCAAAAATAAATTGAAAAATTGTTCGTTATGGGCAAGCTCTACCTTTGGTAGATATACAATACACGATTTTTGTTTTTATTCTCCTTTTTATTTTTACACTTGTTTTGTTTTTTTTAAAAACAAGATGAAAAGGGGAAGTGAACTAAGACCGTACCTTGTCTGTTTTAAAAGTTTGGTATAATTTTTATGTTTTTCGACATTTAATTGTGCAATGAAAATGAAAATTATTCAAGTTCGGGGACATATTCTATATTTTTTTATTAGGATATTGTCCCAACAAATAATCTATAGAGATTTTGTTTTCAAATTTATTAATTTCCATTTTCAGTAATGATTTAATTTACATTTTCACTCGATTTCAACATTTTTTTGGGTTTCCTTTTTTATTGCTTTTACAAATTTCACTAAATAGAAGTGTTTTTTTTTTGCCAAAAAAATGGCTTAGAATTGTAAGACTTTGACTATCAAAAATGTTGTATGACTAAAAGCAGTATCAAAATAAATTTAAAACGGCTAAGAATCTCGGGAACTTTTTGTTTAATAAAAATCTGTAAATTCTGTTAATTTTGTTCTAAATTAATTAAAAAAAAATTCTAATTGACTTCCAAAAATATGTTTTACATAACTACATTTTTTAAAATTGGTCAAACCATGTCGGGGGTGCCCTGGGTCATCCCTTGTCAAACGGTCCTGGAGCCTGTACTAAAATTGGGCTAGCCAATCACTATATTTCAAACGATTATCATATCACACCGATCGGTCAATAATTTAGAAGTTTTCTATTTATTAGCACTATATTTTTTAAATACCCCACTGTGCAACATAAAAGTATATGTCAATAGTTATTTGTGTTGATTTTCACAGTTACCAAATAAATTTCGTTAAATATATTGTTACATATTTAAATATTCGAAAAGATTTTTCTATTTGATACACTAATGGCTTTTCAAACAAATAAGTAAGCCCTCAGTTTTATTTTTCACCAGGAAATGCATTGATTGATTTCAATACTTTGTCTCTAATAGGAGTGGGACAATTATAATAATTGGCTAAATTATCTTACCTAATGACATTGTAATTCATACAACCACCAGTTAAATATACATTTGCTATTTCAATACGGGAACTAAAATAGGTAATTTTATGTAGATATCAAATAAAACCATAGACCTGGTGACGTATGAGTGTTATTAGTGTTACATTAATATCACTCATACGCATTGGACTACACTGTGATTAGAAGAAATGAGGTTTTAATTTAGAAATTATTATATAAAAATTTGTAATATAAATTTAAACTCTTTTTTTTAGTTTTTCATATCATTTAAATATTCTTCAAAAATACAAAATTGACCAATCTTATTTTTTTTTAAACCTCTTAACATTATAGTTTATTTATAGTCTTTGTTTCATCTTGTATAAATATTTCGTATAACTTTTACTATTTCCATGATTTGCTACATTATTTTGCACTTAAGTTTGGCATTCAATAAGAATGAATACTTCTATACTGAAGTAGTTTTGATAGTTTTTATTTCAAATACTTTTTCTTTTTGTAGAAATCAACGGCATTTTAAGGTTTTTTTTTCTCTTCCACAACAAACTTAATTTTTAGGAAAATCCAAAAAGTTTTTTACGAAAAACTTTTTTAAGTAAAAGTTAAATGGATATAACAAAAAAAATCCTATAGCTATTAGTTTTTCTCAAAAAAAAAAAAAAAAATAAGTGTTAAAGAAAATGGAATGCAAAAAAGATATTATAAAAATATATATAAATTTTTATTAAATACTTTAAATTCTTTTTTATTGTAACGTATTGAACTATTAAATACTTTATTAAATACTTTAAATTCTTTTTTATTGTAACGTATTGAACTATTACGTTTTTTTTTTATTTTTAAATTTAAAAATATGTTTAATATAAATCTTGTGTAAAAATTTTAATTACATTTTAAACAGATACAGATAAAAAATCGCATTAAAGACAAAACACTAAATTGAAGAGATTAAATAGTTGAAATAAATAAGATTTAAATTAAATTCATAAAAGGTTTATTTAATTATTTTATATATAAGTAGTACGAGGGCGGATCAACAAGTCCGTGACTTTTCGAACTTCCCTCGTAGTTATATGAAATACAACATTGCTCCCATGAAGTACCACCTCTTAATAGACTGCTGTCAAATTTTGAGCAAGTCACGTCATTTACTTAGCGTTTAACAGCTGTTTAAAACTTACAACCTCATGGATTTTTTTAAAAATGGAAAAAAATTAATTTCGAGTGCTCATTAAACATTAGTTTTTGCGAAAAACACCATTAATCAATCCAAGGAAAAGCTTGATAAATATTACGGGGACTCTCCACAATCAATTTCAATTGTAGAAAAGTGGTTTACTGACTTTCGTTGTGGTCGCACAAGTACAAATGACGCTGAACATTCTGGATGGACAATTGAGGTCAATACACCCGAAAATGTCGAAAAAATCCACGATATGGTGTTGGCCGATCGAAGAGTAAAAGTGCGTGAGATTGTTGATGCCATAGGCATTTCATATGGCAGTGTGATTTCGATTTTAAAAGATCAGTTGGGTTTAAGAAAGCTGTCTGCAAGATGGGTGCCGCGTTTGCTCTCAATTGACCATAAACGTAATCGTGACCAATAATGTGATGGCAACAGTTTTTTGGGATGGACGCGGTATAATCCACATCGATTACCTTCAAAAGGGGAAACCAATAAACTGCGAATATTATGCCAACTTATTGGATCGATTTAACGAGGATTAAAAAAAAACGACCCCAAATGGCCAAGTAATGCCTATTTTATGGACCTCGAAAAATCCTATTTTTTGGAAGGGATACAAAAATTGGAGATACGTTGGACTAAGTGTATTGAGCTAAAAGGAGATTATGTTGAAAAATACATTTTGTTTTTGCAAAAGAAAAACTGTGTTTCATTGAAAAAGTCACGGACTTTTTGATCCGCCCTCGTAGTTTTAAAGTCTTGTATTAAGAGTTATGATTTTTATTTAAAATTTGCCTAAATCCCCGATATTTTGTTATGGATAGTTTTAAATACCGGAATTTATGAACTCATTATTGACACAGTGTTCTTTCCCAACCCAACACTTTTTAACGACTATATTAGTTTAAAAATAGTAGTTTAAAAATTTTAAAATAATTGAACATATTGACTCCAAACAGAAATAAAAATATGATTTAAAATTTTTATAGAGAGTTTCCAAATAATTGCACTACTCGACGGCCAAAAAAAAAAACTCCCTTTAAAACACTTTTTTTTTTTAATAAACCTATGTGCGCTGAATCGATATCTGGCAAAAACGTGTTTTCTCATTTGCAGTTTTGAAATAACGCAATTTTTATATATTCATCACTCACCCCATTTTTATTCTATATTTTTCTTAATTTTTCGAAATTTATCACAATGATTTTACCAGGAAGTTATTTTTTTTAGTTTTAGCAAAATAAATTTAATGCATATCGAATAATTTAAAAGTTTTCTACTCGTGCTTAAACTAGAAATTCCGATGAATGTATTTTTGTATTAAAAGTTTAAATTCATTGAAAATTTCCTGAAATATTAAGAAAATATCACTGTACCTAGCTACACTCATAGCTGTGTCGAATGTGGCTCAACTCTCAAATAGGTGGTGCTACGAGTCACAGCCTGTTGTATGTCTGTGGATTTGAAACTCACTACGGCACATAAAAAAAAGTTTTTCATATAGAGCAATTTAACAATTCAAAAACTTTGCTCAATTTACACATAAATTAACCACTTACGAGTCATTGGAGGTGACGACACTGCGGCAGTCTGGCATATGAATTGTGTCCGTTAAATTTTTTAATAAAATTGTTTTCTTCTTCTTCTTCCTGTAAAAATCTAACTAAAATCTTCAGTAATTAATTGTAATAAAGTTAATTACGATTGTCATTCTATGGCATTTACTAACACTTTACCCCATTCTCAGTGGGGTTTTGATCCATTCCAATGCTCTTATATTTTGTGATAGTGTCCATTTCATCCTCTGACGACTTACATGTAATGGGGCAAACTCATCAAATTTTGTGAATATTAATTTAGTTTTTATAAATTTCAGTGGAAATCGAAATTCTTATCTTCAATTACATAAGAGGTACTGGCTAAATTTGTATACATTGCATTTACATTCTCCCCAGATGTATTGTATTTTCCTCTTGATCTTTTAGACAAATTAACTGTGTTCTGCCATTTTTGGTGTTGTGTTGTTCAGTACTTGCGCAGACAGTTTAGTTACATTTGTAAGGGGTTAAACAGTAAGTTTTGCTTTGCAAATATATTGTACACACAGAGAAAAATTTAGGTGTTTGCCAACCGAAATTCGGTTACTTCGACTCAAATTAGGTTATTACGAATTTCAATAGGTTGGTACAACTTAACATTAGTTTTCACAACAAAATTCTGTTAATTCAACTGAACTTTAGTTGCAACACCCAAAATATTTAGAAATCGAATATAAATACTGTTGTTCTAACTGAATTTATGAGTTATTTTCATTAAAATACACTTTTCAATTCGGTTGGCACTTTATTTCTCTGTGTGTATATTGTTATTGTTACTTATTAGGGTAGATGGTGGGGAAAAGTATAAACATACTTAAAATCTAAATGAATTACTGTGATACGATTTTCCGTTTGCGATGTTAAAAATATATACCTTATCAGCATGCCTACAAAAAATCACAAAGTAATGTTTCTAAATATAGATTTTCAAAAAAATATTTCAAATAATACTTTACGTTATAGTTCATGCATTATGTAATTTTAATCGGTAAGTCATTATTTCTTGTTTCAAAATAATGTAAAAGGTAATGGTTTATTATTACTAGGTAATCCATTACAAATCCGCAATTATTGGCAACTCATTACTTTATGTTTCGAAATAATTCTGAATGTAAGGTGTGTTCATTACAAAGTAATGCATTATGTAACCCATTATCGGTAACTCATTGAAACTGTTTCGGGAGCTAAACGTGGCTGCATACCATCACCATTGCTTTTTCCTCTATGTAGTAATGCTATCCACGAAGGAGCTGGTTTACAGGTTGGTACGCTTAATCACAGACTACTGATATATGGAGGCGATATTGTGCTTGTAGCGAACAAAGTAAAATATTACAAAAAATTAAAAAGTTTACTACGATTGCTGGAGTTTGGAAGTGAATCTATCCAAGTGAAAGATAATGGTGTTTAGAAATGGTGGGCGGCTAGCTAGAAATCGGAAATAGTTAATGAATACTGCTTTCTTGGACCGATACTATCTCCAAAGTATGTTTTTACAAAACAAGTGGAGAAGAGGACAGCATCCTCAAAAATTGAATTATTTGCACATTGAACTACTTTCTTAGTAAAATCGAAATTTCTTTGGAGCTCCAGTTTACAAATTTGGACGTTAGATTGAACCACAATTACATACAAATTGTGTGTCTCCGCTTTCAGTCTCACTTGTATACTGATAAAAAAATGTTAGTTCAAAAGTCCGTAAAACGGGTTCCAATTCAATTGTGGCTTATTTTTTTCTGTTGTTATAGTTAAAATCAGTTATTTCACTAAAGTTATTAGTTATTTCACTATACCTCAAGACTTAAAATTTAGTAATTCAATTTTCTCAAATTAACATATTGTGATTGTTAATTTACACCACAATTTTTTTCAAACCGTTATTTGTTTGTTTCTCCTGCTATCAGTCTCGTTTGTAGATGGCGTTATTTTCTCCTATTTTTTATTTTATAATCCTAAAATAGGCTATATCTCTGAAACTAAGCGATATCGAGCAAAACGGTCCATAAATGAACTAGCCTCTGGTCAGATCCGGAAAGACCTCTTTAGCAAAAGTTTTTTTATCAATTGCAGCTTAAAAATTCAGTTGATTTATCTAAATTCCTAGTTAATTGAACTAAATCTGTCACCCAAAATTTAATTCACCTAAATTTAGCAGACTGTGTTTCTCAACTTCATTAAAAATTCTGTTGGCTCAAATTCAGGTACTATTTTCTATTAACTTTAGCTGAAATTTCAACTTTTTGTACAGATTTTTTTATGAGTGTTAGATGTGAAATACGCTTCTTAGCGAACCCTCTCATTTAAAAAATCATAAATAATATGTTTAATAGTTAAAATTTAACCACATCCCATAAAACTTTCTTCTAACATTTAAAAGCGAAGTTTTTATTACAAGTAATATTTCAGTATTTCTATGAATTCCACACAGTCGCAATCATATATACCGGAATATATTAATGTAAGTTTGGGAAAATTTTTATTTTTGGGAAAATTTTTTAGTTAAAATTATTATAAAACTAATGAAGTAGCCTTATCACTTCTAACACACGTATTTAGTGTGTTGGTAAAATAAAAAAAACTAAACTCGTTATTATAAAATTTTGTTCATATTTTTAAAATAAATTCAGGATAACATTAAAATTTAGTTTAACACTTTTCGCCGTCTATTTAAAATATAAATATTTAAATCGTTGTTATTAATTACGAGTACTATAACAATGTTATTTCATTTACTATTTTGAGATTCATGTATTCTCTTTATGGTTTTATTATCATATTTAATATTTAAATCCCACCTTTTAGATTTTACTTGCATGTATTAATCCCATATTGCTTAATTACATTATAAAATAGTTCGTTTTCATTTATATAAGTCTAGGGTCAGGTACATATGAAGGAGTATTGTCTGTTTTTGGTACATGGTACTTATTATTATGCAAATTAGCATTTAATAATATTTAGCAGTATTTTGCATATAAATGAGATTATACAGCAGGAACACAACATATTTGCATTTCGTTGTTCGAAATTAAAGATTATATTTAATAAAAGATTTACAATTAAGTATTAAAGGACAAAGCAAATATATTTAACACACACAGAGAAATAAAGTGACAACCGATTAGAAAAGTGTATATTAATTATAACAACTGATAAATTCAGTTAATACAACGATATTTACATTAGATTTCTAAATATTTTGGGTGTTATAACTAAAATTCAGTTGAATTAACCGATCTTTGCTATGAAAACTATTGTAAAGTTGTGTCAACCGTCTGAAATTCGTAATAACCGAATTATGCCCGTAATTTCAAGCAATAGATACCTACCGGTGCTTAGATACCTACCCGATTTTGTTCGTGTACACGGTAGGTATCTAAGCACCAGTAGGTATATATTGCTTGAAATTACGGGCATTAGAGTCGTAGTAACCTAACAGTTGGCAAATTGCTAAATTTTTCTCTGTGTGCATATTTTTTATAAAATAAAATGAACTCTCAACTGCCCTCTGTATCTTTAAAGATACAACCATTAAAAAAAAATATTATGGCTTTACTTTGAGTTTAATTAAAATTAAAACTTTACTAGTATGTTAAAAAATGCAAGCGGGCATTATTAAAATACATTTTGTAATAAATTTTATTAATCATAAAAGTACAAAAAAAAAATTAAAATTTTTAAATTAATTAAAAACTCGAAATATGTGTATTTCCTAAAAAAAAGACAAAAACAATTTTAACATTTTTCAGAAACTTTTAAAACTTTTTGACTTATTCTCAATTTTCCTTAATTTTTAAACCGATTTTGCATTTTGGAAAGGGTTTGGAAAGAAAAATATACATATGAGTAATTCAAAAATGTTCGACACTTGCCTCAAGGTCTTGTGAATTGAGAAAAACTATGGACAGGACTTAGAAATTGATAGCTCTTTAATTGAATTATTTACCAATTAAATAATAACTCATTTGATTAAGAAAATTGTATAAAGAAAATCTTTGTCTTTTTATTCTGCATATAAAAAACCTATGTAAAATTTCTTTGAAAAACGTCGATTTTAAAGTTAAAGCGGAAAAAAACAAAGGTTCAAAACGACTGGCCGTTTCCATTCCAAAAATCCCACTTTTTGAACACATATTATTTTTTTTGGTCCAATCTACTGGAAACTGCCCGTGGAGCGAAGACAAAAATAATTTTGCACATCCGATACATTTTATGTGTGGTCTAATGTACAGGATATTTTGAAAAAAAATTATAAAAATTGCTTAACTTAAAAATTTTTAAATTTCAAATATTTCTGAATTAAGATTTGCACATAAATAATAAAAATTAAAATTCATTAAATATCTTCAACTATCTAGGGTTTATATATATATATATATAATATCCTATGGTTCCTTAAGAGGAACAAAGGGCCACAATAGGTTTATAATGTGTCAAAATTCATACTGTGGATGATAATATTTTCACTAGAGAGCTCTTTAAGGCAAAAAATACAAACATTTTTTAAACATTTTTCCAAAAACTACAATAAAAACTTCCATTACCAAATTTTTTCACCGTAATTAGAAAGTCCTTATAAAAATAAAGCATTATGTTAAAGACTAAAATTTTTGTATAGGAGTGCACTTCAAATTTACAAAGTTCCAAAAACTTCAAAAAAATAAATTTATTATCACAGCTTTAATTTATCTGTAAATATGTGAAGTTTAATATACATATTACCTATGTTTTGCACATCAAATCTTGGCAAACTCAAAACAGTTAGAATCTTAAAAAACGCAAAAACAGGTGCCCGTTCAAATAACTAAAAATGTAGTTGTTTTAAACTGTTGAAAAACAACTACCAAATTGAGTAAAAATCTGCAAAATTAAAAAAAAAATATCAAATTGTAGTTTTCTCTATGTAAACAAACTCATAAAAAAATGTGTTAAGTCAGCAACATTTTTTAATGAAAGATCCTTGCAAAATTGATAATATCAGAAAAAAAAAATTGGAAATTCATCACAAATTTTTGCTGAATTTCGAAACTTTTTTGTTAATATTACCAATTTTTTAGACTTTTAAAGGGGAGTGACAATTAAAGCGTTTAAAGCAGGTGGCAATTATAGAATATTAAGTGTATATGAAACACAAATTTTGGGGATCCGTAACCAGTAGAAATGTCTCAAGCGATCGTGATGTGGGGAAACGCTGTATTAGATCTTAAAAATAAATTACCGATTATTTAGGAAAACAAGCATATTTTCCGGTTTTATGATATTTTATTGAGTTGATGGCCACTTATTTGCTGGAAATCATATTAAATACTTTTGAATTCAAAAAACTAAAAATTTTTGAGATTATGGAATTTTTTTTTGTTTTATAAAATTAAAGGTACTTAAGATTTGAGTTTGAATTTTCACTTCTTTTTCAGACAATTGCAATTAATACTATAATTAATATGCAATTTAATTTAATTTTAATTGTGAAAGGCGTGGTAGAGAAGAATGAGTGTATTTTCTAAAAATCATAACTACATTGTAAATTTTCAATTTTCTGAATCAGACTGCGCAGTTTCTGGTATTGAACCTTCGTCAGTGACCCAGTTTTTTTAAATAAAGTAATATTTGTTATGTTTTAATTTGTTCGATTGCATCTATATAAAATTTTCTGTGCAATCTCTGACCGTGGTATAGATAAACTGATTTCTAATGCCACATGCACTCGCACTACACGTTAGACAGAGCGCTTTAGCCCACTGATCTATCGTCAGGTCGAGTTTTGTTGTGATTAAAATTAGTTTTATTCAATACAAGGTGTTTTTGTTCTTGCATACATAATCTCAGAAGTACAACTCCAACAACACAACAGTTCTATTTTTAGAAACTTACCTCACTCTAATGTGCACTGTTTTCCCATATGTTGTAAGTGATGCCACATCTATGATATATTCTTTATATATTCGATAGATGGCGCTTACGTAGTTAGGGAAGAATTGCCAGAGAGCAAAGTTTGATTTTTGTTTCAGTTTGAATTTTAATGTCTTTTTCAGACAATTGCAATTAATACACAACAGTTCTATTTTAAGATTTGTTGATGGTATTTCGATTTTAAAAAATTTGATTTGTTTCACTTTATCAATTTAGTCCGTCGTGAAGACATACTCTAGAAGCCTTGCTCTCAAGACATGTTTTTGTTTTTTAAGAAAAATAATGCGAAAAATGTAATTAAATTTAACAAAATTTTTAAAAAATTCTTGAAATGTTTGCGTTCAAAAATTTTAAAATCTCTTTTTGACTCGGTGGTGGTGTTTACTAAAAACTCAGTTCACGCAATACGCTACCAAATTTTAAATATAATTGTGAATGTTAGAAGTGTGGTAGAGGATAATTGTATGTTGTAAATTTTCCATTGAGTCAGACTGCCGTTTCTGGTAATTAACCTTCATCAGTGATTCTGAGAATACTGTAATATTTGTGTTTTTTATTGTTTGATTGCCTCTATATGAAATTTTTGTGCAATCACTGACCGTGGTATAGATAAACTGCTTTATAATACCATATACAATACGCACTAAACTTTAGACAGAGCGTTTAGTACTCTGACCTAAAGTCAGGTCGAATTTTGCAGTGACTTAAAACTATTTTTCAATACACGGTGTTTTTGTTTTTGCATGATTTTAGAAATCATGTCCACTATTTTCCCATATATTGTGAGTATTGCCAAGTCTATGATGTAATTTTTGTAGTGTTTTTTGAAGTGTTACCAGAGAGAAAATTTTTGAAAATTGTCATCCTCAAAAAATATACATTTTCAAAAAATTTAAACAAATCCCTATTAGCTTGTTTTATTCGTATCTTGTTATTGGTGCGCTGATATGAGCTTGATGTAGTTCAAACTCATCTTAAAATGCAATTACATTAAATGGCGCAAAACGCCGTATGAACAAAACTGACAAAATTTAATAATCGGTAATTTTGGTTTCACTTGTAAACCACTATACAACTTTTCACCATTTAAATTGCTTTTTTAGTGAATGTATTTCCCAAATCTAGTGACTCCAATTTGTATTGGTCTAGATCTTAAATTTTACAACAATCAGCAAAAAAGTAAAATTAATCAAAAACTCTTATAATTTTCAAAAACTCTTTAATTTTCCATCTTTTAAATGTTTATCAATGTTTATCTAGTTGTAGACTTTTCAGCGATGATTTGCATGTCATCGGCTTTATGTACAGTTTAATTAGCTCTATCCACTAGAACTATTTACCTTGTATGGATATATGAAAAGTCTTTCTTGCCCACTCCTCAAAATGTTTTTTTTACGATGATTCCAAAATATTTCGTTTATAGCATTAATACCCTTGATACAAAATTCTTTAACTAAATACAAAAAACTAAATACAAAGTATACAATATTAATATCATTAAATGTGTGCGCCCCGGTAGGCTAGTTGGTAGCGTGCTGGCTTATCAGTGCGGGGGTCGTTGGTTCGATTCCCACCAGAGGCACTGGTCTGTTTTTGCTACAACGCGCCGAAGACCATAGTAGCTAGTGCTCGGTTAGGGTAATAGCATATAATTTGTAATTATATGAAATGTTCTTTAGAGGAGGGTCTATTTAGTGAACTGCATCATCTATGTATGGAAATAATTTAAAGTTCTTCAAATGGCATGTATTTTCCACGGTCTAAACCAAATTATGACAAACATTTTGAATGCATTCAGTCTACAAGCAGACTCTGTTTCTTGTCGATGTAAGGATAACAATTCGGCTTAAAGGAAAAAATTCCACCACTCGCTTTTTTGGCGGCTTCAATTTTTTCGCGAAGTCAAAATTTTACAAAGACTTTTATTTTAATAATTCATCTATTTGAGCTTGACATATAGGGGAATGTGCGGTAATTTGGGACTTTGTTTTTTTTTTTTAGCTGCTAAAAAGTACCCACCCCTATTTGTTTTTAGTCTTTTGATAGATAAATTCTAATGAGAGTGTAGTGGTGTAGCTTCTTAACCCAAATGAGCTCAATTAATTTAATAGTTAGTTGGATTTTTTGGACGAGGAAAACGTGTGGTAATTTGGTACGTTTTAGGGTAATTTGGGACTCGATAAAAAATATACTAACCTTTCAAAAATAAAAGTTTTGACAGCAATTATTATTTATTAGATGATACTTAATGAGATAAATGAAATAGAAAAAAAGTAACAGAGAGAATAAAACTACTAAATAAAATTAAATATGATAAACATAAATAAAAGTTCTTAATCTTCGTCCTAATATTTTGAGTTGTAATGATACAGGTATAACAGCTGGTCCACATTTTATGTGAAAAGCCGTCTTTCGTGTGTTACACTTATAACTTAATTTAAGGAATTTTCATTAATAAAAACTGCAAAAATTAATATTCAAATATATTGGGGAAAATGACTAGAGCCATGTTTTTTTAATAGGTGGTTTAATAGCATGATGTTTCTTAGCAGAAACCTTTGTTGCGATGTCCATTCTTTAAGATTGACGTCCCGTATGGCTCCAGGATAGGCTATGTTGCTTTTTTGTTGTGCTTCCGCAGCGTAAAGCCCAAATTTACAATATATGTCATACAAACAATATAAATTACCCCATTATGACCAAAGTCACATAAACTGCCATAATGTTTGCAATATTTTAATATTTGCGAAAACCAAACGTCATTATATTTCTGCATTCTGCATGCTTGGTAAAAAATATTTTTGGAATTTTGCTTTCTAGGATATATACATTAATAACTCTTAGATAGCAAAGTTCTGATGTAATTTGTATTTAATTTTGTTTGTATCACCACTTTTCATATAATCCTGATCTTCCGCCCTTTCAAAAAACCACCATTTTAGAGTTTTAGCAATATATTTCCAGCTTATTAATCATCTTTTGCATCCATTTTGTATCATCTGCTAAAATGACTATATCGTCCGCGTACAAGATAATTCGAATATTTAATTCCTCCATTACCACACCTACCCACAAATAATCGTATAAGCCGTTTAACAGTGTGAATAGAAATGGCGATAAAAGGAAGACCTACTTAACTACAGACAAAGTCTCGAAATATTCTAATAGTTCACGCCCAGTTAATATTGCAGAAGTTGTGGTTCTGTACAAATTTTCTAAGAGCTTTCAAACCATTGTATATAATCCCATTATATGCAAATAATTTCAAAATTAATTCGTCAAAAACGGCTCTAAAGACAAAAAAAAAAAAAATGCATAAACTTTTTTATTTTCTTTAAACTTTAGCTCAACCAACGACAATAAGTTAAAAATGTTATCGACTGTGGAGTATTGCTTGCGAAATTCAGCTTGCTATTCCATTAAGATTTTATTCTTTTCTATCCACGACATTATTCTTTCGTTCATAATACCCATACAAACTTTGGCTATAAAATTCATGAACGAAATGTCTCTGCAGTTACTAGGTATATTTGGGTCACCTTTTTTAGAAATGGGGAACATAATACTTTTTCGAATACTTCATTGACCATACCTGTTTCGAATAGTTTATTGAAAGTTTTGATCAGTTGTATCATGAATTCAATAGTTGTATTTTTTAGAAACTTATATGGAACTCTATCCTCTTCAGGAGCTTTATTGTTTTTAATTTTACTCAGTATCATTGCAACTTCATCAACTAATATACTCCTATCTACGCCAACATCTGCATGATACATATGTTCATAGGGAATAGCATTGGTTATTTCTGGACTGTTTACCAGTTTTTCAATTCATCGTACAGTTTTTTGTAAATAATACTGTCCATTGCGTGATAAGTGCAAAATCAATTAAATTTTTAGTTGATACAATCAATTTTGTAAATAAGACTCGTTTTTATTGTTTTGTTTTTTCTGTGTATCTGTTTAATTTGTTTAAAAATTTAAAATCTGTAAAAAATGCATAACTTTTAAGTTTTGTTGTTGGAACGTCTTAAAAAAGAAATTTTTAAACTAAAACTTCAAATTTTGGTGGTGCACACAGAGAATAAATTGGTTGGAATTCCATTGTTACCAACAAAATTTAGTCATTATTCAATGATTTTAATTATAAGTACTTAAAATTCGAAATTATAATAATTAAACTATATTGTAAACAGAAAATATTTAAAAAAATTAACCAAAACACAGTCACATCGTTCAAACTATTGGTTTTACTTTCATTACCTTTAATACCAACAAACAACCACTTTTTGGAGATTTTATCCCTTAAATAAAATATTTGCTGTTAAAATCGAATATTAGTTTCGAATGCCAAAAAAACAATCACTCTATCTCTATCTTTTCGTTACCAATTTTAAGAAAATATAAAGTATTTTTAAAATTTTGGCAACTCTAATAAAACTTTGAGATTAACAACCAAATTTCTATTGTACATACAAATCTATTTTTAGACATATATTTGAATTTGAAACTAGAAAATATTCAAGGTTGAAATTTAAAAAAAACATATTTATGTTGGGTTTAGGCTAGAGGTAAAGTATTTGCCTGATAAACGGAAGATCGCCGGTTCGAGCACAGTTCGAGGCATATCATTTTTTTTTTTAATAAAATAAATTTTTTTGATCTCATGGTGAATTCTATTAAAAGAATATTATAGTCCATATACATAAATATTCAATTGTTAATATTCAATTGTTCGAATGTCGGTTATTACAATAGCCATTAAAATTTAATAAAAGTGTACTATAACTTTTATTTTATTGAACACAAAAATTCAGTTGACAAAAATTCGGTTGCAACTACAAAACTGTTTTCTGGTGTGTATCAATTTGTTTTTGAAATGGTCAATGGATCTACTCAACCACATGTGCAACCTTTAAAGCTATGTTTTTACTACAGTACAGAATTACTTAAAAAGATTCATTACTCACAAAAAACTTTAGAATCGACAAAATCACGCTTTTTTCTTTGACAATATTGAAATTAAAAGTTTTCATGCGTAAAAAAAGAGTTATTTCTTTTAAAAGGAATCAAAAAATATTTGAATAATTTTCTAGAGTTTACCGAATTTACAAAATTCGCGTTCTTCAATAACACTTTTCGTTTAAATCTTTTACCAAATTTTTTTATTTACAACCGATTTTTCTTAAAATGTTTATATATTTTTGTATTAAAACTTTTTAGATAAACTTTTTTTTATCCTTTTTATAGCTGCTTGCCAACAATATTTGATGCAATTTATTGTGATGTCAGTGATTGTTGGTAGCAGAAGAAAAAAATACAATTGCAAAAAAAAACAACACAAGCGAAATTTACTATCAAACTGAAAAAAAATAGTAAGTATTTTCTAACTTGCGGATATTTTCACAATGTTTCGGGAAATTGAGGAAATTTATGAACATTTTATTTTTAACACTAATAGACGAAGCCAAATACAGATTCCTGCTGTTATTGACGATCCATTTATATTCAATTGGCTTAAAGGTTTCCTGCAAGATTTTTTTTTTTTTTTTTAAATAGAACATAGAGAGTAGGATGATAAAAGAAGGTACTTGTGGTTAGTTATGGCTAGCAATGAATACCACAGCGGGAGATTATTTACCAAAAAAAAAAATAAAAATATTGAAGAAGAAAATGAAGTAATATTCTTTTAAAGTAAAGAGACCATGACAATATTTGCTTCCTTTTTAGTAAACTATGGAGCACATCTAGTTATGTTATTGAAAATATAAAAAAAAATGATATTTAGTGTCACTTAAAAAAATATCGAATATTGCAGTTTTACTATGCAGTGTCATAAATATTTAATTTTATGTTGAGTATGAATTTTAAAATTGTTTATAAATTAAAATTTTATCCCATGAAAACACATGTGTAATCACAATTTTTAAAAACACAGACACTGGAATGTTGATGACTAATACATATAAATATTTTTACATTTATAACTTCAACTGAAATATATAAAATTTCAAAACTAGCAGTACAGAGTATACCATGGTATAGCATTATACTTAATACACTTAGAGAAAAAAGTTAGTTTAAATAGCATATTTCAAATACAAACTATAATTTAAGTTCAATACATTTTATATAAATTTCTACCAGCACAATTGTATGAGCATATTAGAAACTCTTTAACTACAGCAATATTAGTAGTTGTTGTCAACATCGTAGTAGCAAGTAAAATTAATGTCATGTCATTTGATATGAAAACATAAATGACATAAATATGAAGGAAGTGAATAGCAGTAAAATCTTTGCAAAAACAAACTAAAAAGGAAACCTAACTTATTAGGGGCTTCTAAATAAATAAAAAAAAAAACTGTCACTCTTTGGACAGGACAACCATGGGTTAGATTAAGGTTCACGAAAAAATCTCGCTACCAGACTTTAAAATATATTTAAAAAACTTAAAAAAAATATTTAAACAAATTTTAAATTTGTTTGCATAACATTTAACCACAACTAGGAAACAACTATTTAGTTTGTATAAAATTGTTAAGACAATCTACCAGCTTTTCCAAAATGCGTTCTACCAGTACTTGTTTTACAGTAATTTCTGTGGAGTACTAAAAAACATTGACAAATAATTAGCTGAGATCACTGTGCCAACGTTTGCATAAAGTGCTTTACATGTGCTATCCAGTCAGAAATTCCCAAAGGCTTTTTAACCACACATAAAAAAATATTTCATACTTTTTACAATTAAATCGATTGGTTAAAAAGCTGTCAATTAAATATTAATTGAATCAATTAAATAAGTGCTCAAACTCGCAACTTGCTTGACATATTTTTAAACTATCGCTCAGAAGCATTTTTTTTTATTTTTTTATTTATTTTATTTTGAGTCTATGGAATTATATCGTTACAGACTATGTATAATATTAAGTAATAAAAAAAAGTATAATAACAATAATAATAATAATAAATTTAATTCTGAGTATTTAAAAACAAAATTATATTACGCTTCATAAGACTAACGTTGGCAGAATAATCAAAAAAATCGTAGATATCAACAAACTGCAGACATAGTCTTCTATAAGGATCGGCATTAGCGTAGTTCGTTTGTACAGCTTGAAGGTATATTGGGGTATAATTACGAGTCGGTCGTTGGGGAGCGTTAAAGTTGATATTGCCTACCAGAAAGTCAGAGGTAGTATTTCCATTAAGCAGATTGGCTAAGAATACAACATTAAGCATTATTCTACGGCTTTTAAGTGTTGGCAGTTTAATTATTGACAATATAATTGTTGTGTTATATTTGGATCAACAAACTCTTTCACCAATCGTTTAATAAAAGCAAGCACGCCACGAGCTTTATTTGTCATCATAGTAATATGTTTTATAAAGTTTAGTTTCGGATCAACTAAAATACCAAGATCTAAGAATTCATTTACTGATTCCAAAATATAGCCACCTAAGAAATATAAGCAGGGCAAGTAACATTTCCTTGCGAAATGCATATGATTACATTTTTTTAGATTTAAATCCATAAGGTTATGATTACACCACATGTAGAAACTATCCAAGTCCCGCTGTAACAAGATTCTTGTCGAAGGTGATTTAAATGTAAGAAAGATTTTAACGTCATCAGCGTACATCAAAATGTTGCAATATTTTATTGTCAGAGGAAGATCATTTATGAAAAGAGTGAATAACAACGGACCCAAGTGGCTACCTTGTGGTACACCTGAGGTCACAGTAATGATTTTAGAGGTGGTGTTATTGAAACAAACTTGCTGTTTAAGGAGTGTTAGATATGATTCAATCCAATTTAGAGTATTATGTGTGAAGCCCATTAAATATAATTTTTTTATAAGTAGATCGTGGTTTACTTTATCAAAAGCTTTGCTAAAGTCAGTGTAAGTAACATCAGTTAGCTGACGGTTGGAAAATCCACGATTAACCAAAGTAGTAAGTTGTAAAAGATTTGTAATTGCCGAGCAACCTCTCCTGAAACCATGCTGATGAGGTGATAAAATAGATGAAACTTGGTGACTGAGAAAGTCAGTTAGACAATTTTCAAAAAGTTTAGGTATAGCACTCAATTTAGCTATTCCCCTATAGTTGATTACATTGGATTGTTTCCAGATTTAAAAAGCGGGGATAAAAAGAAACAAGATAACATGTTTTTATAAATGTTTCTGCTTTAGTACTAAATATTTTCAACTCATTTCAATTAGATTTTATAAATTCTAATTAGGTTTATTACTATATTAAGTAAAATAATAAAAAATAATAAGTTTTGTATTTTATTTCTGAATATTCATTTGGTCTAAAACATAAAATATCATAAAATTGATGATATTATTTTGTAAATTTAAATTTTGTTTAATAAAATTTTAAACACTTTTTTTAAAGAAAAAATTCTAAAAATAAATAATTTCAAACAAAAAAAAAAAATACTCTGATTTCAAGAAAAGGTTGAAATGTTGAAATGTAGTCTTGACAACGCACGTAGCCAGGAATATGTTTATCCTGCCCAAAAGAACAACAAAAACAATAAAAACATTTTATTTTCAGACATTTATCTTTTCCAATCATAGCTGCCAGATTTGACGACTTATCGCCATTTTGACGAATTTGACAAATGACGATTTTTGGTCCCGAAATAACGATTTTGTTTTTTTACCAAAAGACAACATAAGAAAATTATGTTTTTTTTATAAAACGTATCACCACTTTTATTGAAATATTTTAACGAACTCAAAAACTTGTTTCGTTTTGAACGTTAATTACCCAGCAATGAATGAATTACTGATAAACAGATTCCGAAATCATTTGCATCTTTCAGTTTTTCATAGTGTTCTCTCCAAAAGATATCTAAAACAAAAAAAGCGTAAAATATAAAATTTCTTCAAAAATTTTAATAATTTTTTAGTCTTTATGACGTAACTTTCACTTTCTGAAAGAATTTAAAAGCCGTAATTATAAGCGCTCTGAAATTTGGGCTTTGTAAGTTAATGAGGGTTTTTTATTTCATGTATTTATCTTTAAAAGCATATTTTATTACAAAATGTTAAGTTTTCTTCGATCTTCTTTTATTTTATTCTTTTTAGTTTAAACAAGCTTAAGATCATTTATTTATTAATTATTTATTTCCAATATATACACGAAAATTGAAAGAACCTTTTCTTACGTATTCTACAATTCTGTATAGTAGATAACAGATATTTTAAATATGATGGCAGAATATATATACAAAAAAGGGACTTTCAATGGTATCTCCAGCTTCTACAGTTGTAGCTGATATTGTATTGGACAAATTATTAGATTCTTGTATTGAGAAATTAGATGTAAAACCGAAATTAATCATAAAATATGTTGATGATTTATTCTGAATTATTCCAGATCGTTCAGTTGATAATATTTTGTCAACATTTAACTCACTTCATGACAATATAAAATTTACAATTGAAGAGGAATGTAATTCTAAAATTTGCTATTTAGATACATTAATAATAAGAAGGTATAATAATTTAGTAATAGATTGGTACCAAAACCTCCCAGCTTCTGGAAGAATTATTAACTATTATTCAAAACACCCTAAGAGAATTATAATTAATACTGCAAGGAATCTAATTGAAAGAGCTTTGAAGATTAGTGATGTAGAATTTCAAGGAGTTAATATAGATAAGATTAAAAATATTTTGAATGATAATAATTACCCTACTCAACTAAGCTGTAAATTAATAAGACAATATAAAAATCGAAATAATATAAATATAAGAACGGTTACTGAACCTTAAATTTATAAACCTCTAACTTATGTTCCTCTTATATCTGAAAGATTAGAAAAATCAAAATTTATAATAATAAGAAATATTTAGTGGCACATAGAACACATTACACATTAGGTAGATTATTCAGCAAAACTAAAGATAAAATAAATAAATTAGAAATGTCTAATTTAGTTTATAAAATACCATGTAAGGGTAATGAAAATGAAAATTGTAACAAGGTATATGTAGGTACAACAAAGAATAAACTAAAGACTAGAATTGCAGGACATAAATCTGATCAGAAACACAATAAAACTACTTCTACACAGAAAACTGCATTATCATTACACTGTAATAATTCTAATCATTATCCAGATTTTGATAATACATCAATTTTGAACACAGAGAATAATTACAAATGCAGATATATGTTAGAAAAGTTACAAATAATGAAAGTACCATTTACACAATGCATTAACTATAAGACAGACATAGCAAATGTTGCACAAAATTACAGACATTTAGTTAATAGAAACTAAGATAATTTTTAAGATGTTTAATAATATTTAAATATTCTAATTAAGATTTTAAATATTATTATAATTATTTTGTTTTCTGTGCTATTTTTATTTTTATTTAATTTTGATTTCTGGAATATTTTCATATTTTTTCATATTGACAGAAAATATTAGATTTTTTTTGATTTCCCGCCTTTTTTTAAAAAAAAAATTTATTATATGTATATAAGTTTTTAATTGTTTTACAAATTATAATATTTGTTCCCTGAAGAAGTCACCCAATGTGGAGACGATATATTGGAAATAAATAATTAATAAATAAATGATCTTAAGCTCGTTTAAACTGAAAAGAATAACATATTTTATTACTTTAATATAAATTTATTAAATTTTAATAAAATATATTCTTTTTTCAATACTCAGAAAGACGTATAAGCAAATTGTTTGTTTAGATTAAACAGAACGAGTTAAATGAAATTTGTACTTTTTGGACGATCTTTCAAATTGGTGTCACGACTTTTTACAAAAATACTTCAAATCCTATGAAAGGCAGCATTAACACTTTTGTTTTGTCCAATACATAAACAAAATTGTTTTTCTCTTGTTGTTGTGCCGGTAAAACATAGTTCTGGCAACGTATCTGGTTCCTACGCTGCCATAGAAAAAAATAACCTAATTTATTTATTTGTGAATTTGTTCACATAAGTATAAATAAATGTGCTTACTAAACGAGACTTGCATGCCAGTTTACATACAATGTTATAAAATTCAAGCTATCAAAAAACGGCATAAGGTATTAGCGCCAAAACAGAAAATCCATATCCCCAAAATTCTAGCATATTGCCTAAAAGGGAAAATATAAAAATTACATTTTGACCAAATGCAAAGTTTTTTTTTTTGGGCAACATGACAGTTGAATAAATAAGCAAAGGCAGAATTAGTTTGTACCTTCTGTTCTGTTACGAATCAGCTGGTTTGTTTCTGTTCAATTGAAAGTCTGTATGTGTGGTTAGTTTTCACTTTTTCGTTCTGTTCTGTTGCGGACAATTCTATTGAAAATAGAATTCAACGTTAAGTGACAGCCTAAAGTTCGTATGTATGTTGTGAAATTTTTTTTTCAATATTTGAATCAGGAATGATAAAGTTGGTACTATAGTACTTTTTATGTTACTATTTGAACCTCAAATGTACCATGATACTCCTATGACTCATTTAGTACGATTTACATATTTTTCTATGTATGAATTTCTTGGTCCCTTTAAAATTCAATAATTATTAATTCGATTTGCAGTCCTATATGAACAATGAATTAATTTGGAACCAAATGCTGTGAATTCAATTACATGAGTTCACTGAGTGCGACTGATTACATGTGATTATATTAGAGTTTTATTAACCGATTAAACCAATTATTGAATTCAAATCACTAAGGGTTATAATTATTATTAACTAATTTTGATTTTCAAAAAAATAAATAATAAAAATCTTATAAAAATGTGAAATTGACTATTAGCTGCTTGTTTTTAAAATCGAATGAGTTCACGAACAAATTTGTTTGCTACCAATCACAAGGATTAAATTCGCAAAAAACTGTGAGAAACGTAATTCAATACAGCAAAAATTAATAGGACGTTCAAAAAATAAAATTTGGTGAATTTAAGAAAAAATCTCAAAATTTTAATAATTTTTTAAATCAAAATCAGCTAATTTTCTTAGTACGTATTGCTCGTTTTTACATAGCTTTATGTACATTTTTCCGAAAAGTTTGGTATTGAAAATGAGCAAAATCGGTCCCAGCGGTTCAAAAGTAATGAGTGACAATTTGAAAGTACCTCTAATTTTCCATACAAATTGGTGTATAATGCACTGTATATTATTAGAATTCATTGTAGTGTCTGATGTATAAAATATAACGTCATATTTTTCCACCAGACGCTAAGAGGTGAATAATATTTAAATTTTTTTTTTTTTATATTTTTGTTGTTTCATTTGTAATTGTTCATTTTGGAGGGTACAAAGATTTGTTCGTTAATTTATATTTAAATTTTTTTTTTACTTTTGATGCCGAAAAAGTACTATTTGATATGCAGGTTGGTACTATTTTAAAATCGCATTTATCATCCCTGATTTAAATGTTTTTGGTTGGAGCTTCTTTTACTTTTGAAAACAGCTGATTCCTTTCACAGAAAAAGTAATTACAAAATATTACCTACAGAACAGAACGACACAGAACGGCAACAGAAAGTAAAAACTAATGAGGCATCAATTCTCAAAAACACAAGCCAGTAAAGTTTTCGTATTCTATACTATAGTGCGGTCGTGTTTATAATGATATGGAGAAGAAAAATTTTACAAATACACATTAAATCTTTATTAAATTTAAATATTTTATTTTGTATTTAATTTAATTAAGAGACAATTAATTTGACAACCCAGTGACAGCACAAAATTTGATTTTTTTCAATCCGCAATTTATATGTAAACGATAGACATTGTTGACATCTTTTTGTTTTGTCATATATGAAAAACAGATACAAAAATTTGCCATGGTTGATTTTTGTATATATCTTATTAGAGTTGTGCTCTTAAGTATCATTTTTCTTATCACTACTACATCTTGGCATGCCGCAACATTCAATACATTCTGCGAATATCTTTCAAACTGGTTGTCGTCACACTAATAATGTGCTTATCAGCACAATTTTTTTTGCAAAATAAATTAGTAAAACTTTAGTATAATATTAGAAAAACAGTAGATCAAAACAGTTAAGTGCTGAGGACGTATAATTAAAATTTTAGCTGAAAACATAATTTTAGCAAAAAGTTTTCTGAAAAATATAATACCTGATTTACAAGAAGTTTTACTAACTTTTCAACTAACTTATTTTTTTAACTATAGTTTAAA